>QLTV01003977.1:2689939-2772711 GCA_003457575.1 Thermophis baileyi | reverse complement strand
GGCAGGAAGATGTCTGCCTGGCTGGTTGAAAGTGCTGAAGAAGCTAGTCACAGTTCTCCTGGCCCAAGCCCTCGTCGCCACTGTTAGATAGTGGGTAGAGATGACAGGAGACAGACTTTCAAGCAGTTCTTTATTTCAGCTCTTGTATCAGCAACCAGCAAAAAGCAGTCTGACAGCTTGCCCTTTTATAGGGAGCTGTCAGATAGACCAGCCAATAGCGTTTGAGCAGAAGGAGGCAGGAAGATGTCTGCCTGGCTGGTTGAAAGTGCTGAAGAAGCTAGTCACAGTTCTCCTGGCCCAAGCCCTCGTCGCCACTGTTAGATAGTGGGTAGAGATGACAGGAGACAGACTTTCAAGCAGTTCTTTATTTCAGCTCTTGTATCAGCAACCAGCAAAAAGCAGTCTGACAGCTTGCCCTTTTATAGGGAGCTGTCAGATAGACCAGCCAATAGCGTTTGAGCTTTTTCCCGCTCAAACGCTGGACCTGGTTGGAACCATGCAACACAGTTGAAACAGTTAGAACATAACAGCGGGCATAACAGTGCAATTGAAGTTGCGGCCGTCTTTATTCACATCACAAAGCGTCAACTGCACCATTGCAGCTGCCATGGATACTGTTTTGACCAGAGTTTGTGAGCATCCCTGCTTGCATTGGAAGAAGTTACCATGGCATTTTCTGCACCTTTATTTTTGCTTAAAAATGAATAATGGTAATGATAGTAAATCAAGCCCCATTACCCATGCAGCGATGTTGACAGGCTCCACTTACCAAAGAAAATAACTGGGCCTGGATTGTTGAAATTATGCCAGACAGCTGAAGAAGGAAAAAAGGGCATTGGAAGAATATCTGAAGGACAGTGCAGAAGATGAAGCACTAGTATACCATGAAGGCTTACTGAGTACTAGAGATGCGATTGTTTATGGCTGCCTCTTTATCAACGTAAAAGCATGATGAATCCTATTTTGTGAAGTTGTGGTTTAATGATTGCTTAAAAACTAGACTTAACAAACTTTTGCATGCTATATATGTTTTTCTATTTCTGTTTTAACAGAATAACAGAGCTGGAGGTCTTCTAGCCCAACCCCCTGCACAACCAGGAGACCCTATGTCACTCTGGACAAATGGCTATCCAATCTCTTCTTAAAAAGCTCCAGTGATGGAGCTCCCACAACTTCTGGAGGAAAACCATTAATTGAGGCAAACTGGTTAATTGTTCTGTCAGGAAATTTCTCTAGTTGCTTCTCTCCCTGATTATTATCCATCCATTGCTTCTTATCCTGCCTTCTGATGATTTGGAAAATAGGCTGACCCCCCTTTTCTCTGTGGCAGCACCTCAAATATTGGAACACTGCTATTGTTTCACCCATCGTTCTTCTTTACACTAGATTGGATATACACAATTCCTGCAATCATTCTTCATGTGTTTTAGCCTTCAGCCCCTTAATCATTTGTTGCTCTTCTCCACACTCTTTCCAGAGTCTCAACATCTTGTTTATATTGTGGTGATCAAAACTGGATGCAGTATTACAAGTGTGGTTTTACCAAGGCATTATAAAGCGGTACTAACACTTCACATGATCTTGATTCTATCCCTCTGTTAATGCAACCTGGGATTGCATTGGCTTTTTTGGCAGCTGCAGCACACTGCTGGCTCATTACTTAAGTGATTGTCCACTTGGACTCCTAGATCCCTTTCACAGTTGTTGCTATTGAGCCAGGTTACCACCAATCCTATACTTCTATGTTCCCTAGATTAAATGTCCAATCTACAGATGACTGGCTCTCTTCCCCTGAGAATTGAATCTCTTATCATCAACGCACACTTTTTTTCTAGAGAAGTCTGAGCTATTTTTCTTCCTTTCACAGGAACACTTGATGGTGCCTCTTTTCTAGTGTCAGTCTCTTCCTAGTGTCAGTCACTTTTTCCATGTTATGTTTCTTTTTAATAGTTTGTTTAAGGATTAAAATTTAGAAGTGTATAAATGTTTGAAATGTAAAAGATTTAACCACTTTTTTAAAAAAAAATCTAATTTAAAATTTAAAATTCTAAAAATTCATTTAAAAATGTAAAAGTATGCACTTAGCAAATGTCTTAACAACATAAATTTTGGGCTCAATTGTGGTCGTAAGTCGAGGTCTACTTGCACTTTGGGAAGTTTAAGAGGTCTGGACTTCAGCTCCCAGAATTCTTGGAACTGAAGTCCACACCTCTTAAACTTCCCAAGGCTGAAGAACCCAGCCTTAAAGTCTAGCTTTGACAAAGTGGTCTAACTCTACCACTTCAAGCTAAGGAACACCCACCCATGCAGCCAATTATTCCTAAATTGCTGATTAAGCACCACAGCCTCACAAAAACTGTTAAAAGAAGGGATCTTAGGGTAATTTTTTTGGTGTTATCAAACACTAGCTGATACCCGTGCTTCGCTAGGAAACTATGTGATGGGGCTTGATAAATTGACACTTAACGCTTGAAAATTAATGAGTAGTTAAAAAAGGGACTGTATTATTTTGTTAGAGATGGTAAGCTAAGTTTCTGTTACAGATGAAGACATTATTTGCATAGCATAGACTTTAAATCTGTCCCTCAGATGAATTGCTCAGGACCTCCCTGTAAACAACATTCCTGGTTTTGCTCTCTGGCTGGAGGGTGACCAGGCTGTCAGGTGAACTGACTCTGGATTTGTGGGAAGGGTGGTGGAAAAGGGGGGGGTGGGATCTGTCTCTGCCAACAGCATCCATCAGTATTCATCTGGCTAGTGTGGCTTAACTCAACTGTTCTGTAGTAAAGCTGCTTGCTGCTGTGAAAGCAAAAGCGAAACTGAAACTCCTCTGCTTGTGTTTTGCATTTGGATCAGATTTCTTTTCAGGTGGGGAGGGGGGAGTAGAACTCCTTAGCATCAGAGCTTGTTAATATTAATATAAGAAATACTCATGCTGCGATGGTCATTTTGAAAAATCCTTTCTTAGTGAGCACCTAGAAGCCAAGAGGAACATACGTGGCAAATTTCAAGTTTGTAGGCTTTACGGTTCTGGAGATTTCGTGATTAATGCGTGAGTGATTTTCACTTTTATATATATAGATTGAACCGTTACAGAGGAAGCAAAATGCAAGTCATAATTAAGGAAGTCAAAATAAATATTCCTATCCTTGCACAATTCTGCAATCTTTTCTCACAAGGATGAACAAGTCAACACAATTGACCATGCCCTTATTATCAACATGAGCAGCCATGCAAAACCTACTGTTGTGTGATGAACCTCTTTACTCATTGCAAACCAACAGCCTACTTACATGTCAACATGCAAATTGTAAAAGTACAGTTGCATTATTTTTTAAGAAATATAAATCCAAACAACACGTCTGAAGGGAATGTGAATGTACAAAAATGCAAAAAAAAAAATATTCAAGATAAGGGAAGCATAAGGAAATTTGTATTCAATTCCTTTAGATCTTTGTTGTCTTTTAAAATGCAAGCACAACAATTTTGTGCAAAGAAAGTATTTACTGTGAGGATTAAAAAGAATCAAGGGTAAAACTAAATAATTCGGAATTGTATTTGCAAATACCAAGGTCTGCCCATGGACAATTTTATAGACATGTCCAAAATTTTCATATTATCAATGGTCCTAAAGTAAGATCATTGAAAAGAAGCCTTTATTTCAAATGTAATCTTCTATGACAGTGATGGCTAACCTTTTCGGCACAGAGTGCCGAAACTGGAGCATGTGCACTCGTGCACTCGCGCATGTGCCGGAATGCCGGAACCCAGAAGAGAGCAGCTGGCCAGTGCGCATGCGCACAATGGAACCCGGAGGACCAGCTGGCAATGGCGTGCGTGCCCACAGAGAGGGCTCTGCGTGCCACCTCTGGCACGTGTGCCATAGGTTTGCCATCACGGTTCTATGAGGTCCCACTAACATGACACTTTGGAGGAAAAAGCTAAAGAATGGCTGAAAATAAGAAAATAATGCAAAGCCTTGAGAAACCTATTCAGTTACTTTTAAATTTGAATAGAATAGAGCTGGAAGCAACCTTGGAGGTCTTCTAGTCCAACCTCCTGCTCAAACAGGAGACCCTATACATTTCAGACAAGTGGCTGTCCAATCTCTTCTTAAAAATTCCAGTGATGAAGCACCCACATCTTCTGAAGGCAAGCTGTTCCACTGGTTAATTATTCTCACTGTTAGGAATTTTCTCCTTAATTCCAGATTGCTTCTCTCCTTGATTAGTTTCCATCCATTGTTTCTTGTCCTGCCTTCTGGTGCTTTGGAAAATAAGTTGACCCCCCTCTTCTTTGTGGCAGCCCCTCACATACTGGAAAAATATTATGTCACCCCTAGTCCTTCTTTTCTCTCGACTAGCCAAACCCAAATTTTGCAAGCATTCTTCATGTTTTAGTCTCCAGGCCTTTAATCATCTTCTCTGTAACTTTTTCCAAAGTCTCAACATTATCTCAATCAATGAAAACATTCCAAAATGTTCTTTAACATTTTTGCTACCCCATATTTTTGCTATATCTTTGAAACATTCCACTGGATCAAAACACTTCCGCTGATTGTTCTTTGGAATCCTTTCCTGAGACCCAAGCCTGCTGCAGACTGACCAGATTGTTATTATTATTAAAGGTTTCACCTGTAGAAAAATATTGGGTTTAAAATTCCTGATGTGTCGGAAAGAAGGAATTCACAATGTCAAATAGAATTATGGCAACTCCTGGTGCTAATAACTTGAGGAATGCTGAAGAAAAAAAACATCTATATTGATTTAAATAAAGAGGGGTTTTTTTTTTAATGTAAAGCTTGTTTAATCTAAACTCAACTCTCTGGAGTTCATGAAGCCCTCCTTCATGGAGCTTTTGGGACAATACAACAGAAGTGATTTGAGCTACTTTCTTCTAAGATGGGTTTTCAGCTGAGATTTTTTTTTCTTTTAGTCTCCTACCCTAAAATTTCCCAGTGATATTCTGTCCAAGCTCTAACCATATCCATACCTGCTTAATGTTTCATTTCAGACAGGTTGCCGCTACCTGCGTTATATCGGCATAAATACAACAATCATCATTTGAGATAAGAAAGAAAGAAAAAAAAGAAAATGATAGTGCCAAGTTATTTCCTACTTTGGCATGTTGTTGTAAGTGTGTAAGGGGTGTCTGTAAGATACATTCAGAAAAAGTCAAGATGGTGACCACAACAGCGGAATCAAAGCTCTGTGTCGTCACACATAAAAAATAGGTACTGCTTTGATCCCATTGTGGCCACTATCTTGACTACACCTGCACACACACTGGCTGTGCTCAGATGAAATTATTTTAATACTCTTAAAGCATTTGATTTATAATGCTGATTTAATTAATTATAGATTATACCTCTAGTTATTTATTTGATAAATAATACAAGGTGGTGAATATGTCCTATCTTACTCCGCCTGTTTTCCCCACAACAACCCTGTGAGGTGGATTGGGCAGAGAGAGAGTGAGTAGCCCAAAGTCACCCAGCTAGTGTTCGTGCCTAAGGCGGGATTAGAACTCATTCTTTCCTGACAATTGGTCCAAAGTCACCCAGCCGGCTTTCATGCCTATGGCAGGACTAGAACTCATTCTTTCCTGGCGATTGCCCCAAAGTCACCCAGCCGGCTTTCATGCCTAAGGCAGGACTAAAACTCATTCTTTCCTGGTGATTGGTCCAAAGTCACCCAGCTGGCTTTCATGCCAAAGGCAGGACTAGAATTCATTCTTTCCTGGTGATTGGCCCAAAGTCACCCAGCCGGCTTTCATGCCAAAGGCGGGACTAGAATTCATTCCTTCCTGGCGATTGGTCCAAAGTCACCCAGCCGGCTTTCATGCCAAAGGCGAGACTAGAACTCGTTCTCTCCTGGTGATTGGTCCAAAGTCACCCAGCCGGCTTTCACTCCCAAGGCAGGACGAGAACTCCCAGGCTCCTGGTGATTGGCCCAAAGTCCCCCAGCCGGCTTTCACGCCTAAGGCAGGACTAGAACTCCCAGGCTCCTGGTGATTGGCCCAAAGTCCACTCTTTCTTTCCTGGTGATTTGTCCAAAGTCCACCAGCCGGCTTTCATGGCCTAAGGCGGGACTAGAACTCATTCTTTCCTGGTGATTGGCCCAAAGTCATCCAGCAGTCTTTCATACCTAAGTGGGACAAAAATACACCATCTGCTGGTTTCGAGCCTGGTACTAGACCGAACTGGTTAGTGGTATATATTGTGTAAATCAAGTATTTTTATGTTAAATGGTGGTGTTTAGTTTTCATTTAAAAGAGCTGATGAGAAACATAAATGAGTAATAATAACAAGCTAGAAAACTTAATTTCCTGACATTTCAGATCCCATGTTTGCTTCCTTGAATTTTACTATTTGTATGTTAGCCATTTATTTATGTTACATGTCTTTGATCCTGCTTGGTTCATAATCTTTTCTAATTCTTCCCCCCCCCCATTTAAAAAAAAAAAGCAACTGATGCTTTTGAGGGGCCCCATAAGCCAAAGGTGACACAGGTCTATTGTCTACAAATTCAACAGGGATTTTTCTTATCTCCCTTTCAGGAAAAGGAAAGGATAAAAGGGCAAAAATGAAGTTTCCTATCTGGAAATGATGCTCACCCTGCAAATAATGCTTTTGAATAACAGTCTATCTGGAATAGGCCAAACAATCCTGGACAGATCTTTCTACTGAAGGGGAATTTTGTGCCTACTTAAAAAAAGACAAAGGAACTCACTAGTTCTTTTCTCGGTATTTTAATTCAATCATCTAGAGCAGGAGTCTCCAACCTTGGCAACTTTAAGACTTGTGGACTTCAATTCCCAGAATTCCTCAGCCAGCTCTGGGAGTTGAAGTCCACAAGTCTTAAAGTTGCCAAGGTTGGAGACCCCTGATCTAGAGAACCCTAAGAAAATGTAATCTGTCCCATAAGATGAGTAAGTGGTAAGACAGGGCAAATGCTGAGAAATTCCTGAAAAACTCTTCTTTTGGGAAAAGGCTGAAAATTCTAATACGAAGTTATTTTATTCAGACTTGGAGAATTGGCCAAACATAACACCTTCCTGAACTTTTTATGGAGTGCGGAAAGCCCCTGAAGTCCTTATACTTCTGGGCATAAGAGGTCTATTTGAAAGAAACACATCAGAAGGAATCTGATAGCACTTTTCCAATTACTGTAATACATTTTAAGAAGAGGCTTTCATGAGCTCATAAAAGTGTCTGCCTTTTCATAAAATGTGTTAGTCAGTGGTGAAATCTACTTACCTTCCCTACTGGTTCGGAAGCGCTTGCTCTGCGCGCGCGCGATTGCGTGCGCTCACGCTTTTTCACCTGCGCTCCGCTCGCGCATGGGCTTTTTCACCCTCTGCGTATGCGCAGAACGCTTTGCGCATGCGCAGAGGGTAAAACAAAACAAAATGGCAGCGTCCTGGCGGGTGGGCGGAGCCTCGCGCTGCCGTCGCTACCGGTTCTCCGAACCACCGGCAGGCGGTGCTACTGGTACGCCCGGACCGGGCCGAACCGGGAGCATTTCACCCCTGGTGTTAGTTGGAAATGGTGCCACCAGACCTGATTTTTTTCCACAACACAACTCTCTTCCTACAAGGTCCACAACTCGAAGAAATAGAACATACATTCTGGACTGCTGTTTGGTTGCTTTTTCAAGTGAAACCACTTGTAGAAATGCAGGCCAGGTCCAAATCGGAGGTACGGGAAGGAACAGAAAGCATACCAACACTCCTAAATTTGATCTGGTTCGTGCCTCCAACATTAGCTGAAGGTCACAACTGGGCAAATGGGCAACAAATGCAACTCAACTTTTTTATTTATTTATTTTAACTTCTGTTCCTTGGCTGCCAGCTGTCATATGTAAATTAGGTGTGACACATTTGTATGAATAATCAGTCTGAAGGCCAGAAGATTTCACAAAGAGCGGCCGTTTCAGGCAACTAAATTAAAATGGCCTTATTCTAAAGGGAGACATCTTTCATGATATTTGTACCCTGCTTCTGAGGCTAAAACTCTCTCCAGGTGGATAGCATATATCACTAGAGCTGTGTATGCTTTAAAAAAAACTCATGAAAGCTTGGGGTGATACAGGAATCCATCTTTCCACTGCTAATTATAGCAGCTGTGTCTTTTTTTTTAGGTTTCTATTAAAGTTAAAACAGTGTTTCTCAGCCTTATCAACAATAAGATGCGAAGACCTTTGTCTCCCAGAATTCCCAAGGAATTGAAGCCCACAGATCATAAAGTTAATACAGTTGAGTTAAAAATGGTCTAAAACAGGGTTCTCCAACCTTGGCAACTTTACGACTTGTGGACTTCAACTCCCAGAATTCCTCAGCCAGCATGTGCTGAGGAATTCTGGGAGTTGAAGTCCACAAGTCATAAAGTTGCCAAGGTTGGAGACCCCTGGTCTAAAATATCCTTTAAACATACGGCTGCAAAAATGAAGAGCAGAGAGGTGCTGAAAAAACTCTTTAGAAAGTAAGCAGAGGTACATAATGCTATTGACTAATTAGACATTTCTCTCCAAGTTAAAGAATGGAAAATCCAACAATTCAGATGAGATCATTATTATGTAGCCCAAACTGCACAATTGAATCAAGAGTCTGCAAAGCCTGAAGATGTGCTCACTGTGTGTACAGCACAAAATACCTAAAAAGTAGGAACCCAATTTTTGCTAAAAGGGTTTGCTTGACTTGCTTGCTTGCTTGCTTGCTTGCTTGCTTGCTTGCTTGCTTGCTTGCTTGCTTGCTAAGTAAGTAAGTAAGTAAGTAAGTAAGTAAGTAAGTAAGTAAGTAAGTAAGTAAGTAAGTAAGTAAGTAAGATAACAGCCAACAACATTTTCATGCTCTCTAATTCAGGGGTCCACAACCTCCGGTCCATGGACCAGCACTGGGCCATAGCATGCCAGCAACCAGGCCACGCAAACAAGCGAAGCCCCATCTGTGGGATGGAGGCAGCACGCAAAACCCCACCCCCTCTGGTCCACGGAAAAACCTTTCTCCCTGGGGCCCAAAAGGTTGGAGGCCGCTGCTCTAATTCATCAATTTATCAATGGAAATCTTTTCATCCATTGATAGGAATCACAGTTCACTCAAAGCCTTCTGCTTGATGATCAAAAAAAAAAAAAATCCCAGTCCATCCTGGAAACACTTTTCAAGTGGACAATACCATATGCTTGTAGTCTCTGCTGGGTTTCTGCCCCTCCCCGCAATAAGCAAAATACCAGCGACGATGCTTTCCAGAAAACTAAGGAAAAGACATTTATGTGAGGGATTGCAAAACAATTTTCACAATGGGCATAGACCAGCAATATGGTAGGAGCAGGGGTGGGCTTCAAAAATTTTAGCAAGGGGTTCCCTGCCCGGTTGCTAGGTGGGCGTGGCCATGGTGGGCACAGCCTAGTTGGCCTCCTGCACCACGGTGGGGAGGGGCGTTTTTGCCCTCCCCAGGCTCCGGAGGCTTTCGTTGAGCCTCCGGGAGGGCGAAAACAGCCTCCCCAGGCCCCGGAGGCCCTCTGGAGGCCAGAAACAGGCACGTTTCTGGCCTTCCCGAACTTCCAGTAGGCCCGTTTTTTGCCCTCCCCGAGCCTCCGTGCGCGCCCTGCACTTACCTGCATCCAAAACGGGCCGCATGGGGACTCCTGGGAGGGGCGGGATGGGCAGGGCCAGCCAGGAGTAGGATTTGGGGGTTCTCCGAACTGCACAGAATCTTAGCTAGAGGTTCTCCCGAACCCTTGCGAACCCCCAACAGCCCACCCCTGGGTAGAAGGCAACAAGAAACAAATGCAGAAATATAACCTGAGGAAAGGGAGACGAAAGAGAGCAGCTGGCCACAGCCCTTCAGCATCACTGAATGCAAGAGACTGATAAATCTGAGGAATTGGGTAGAAACACCTCCCAACTTTTTTTTTTCAAACACGTTTATTTAGGATAAAATACAAAACACAGATAAAAAAAATCCCAGACTAACAAATATCCAACACTAGCAACAAAAAAAGAAAAACCATGTGTATACACACACACACACACACACAAAAACCCAAATACCAAATATATCTAACATTAAACATTAAAAAAAAAAATCCACCCCGGCTGAATGCTAAAAGATACATCAAAAATCTAATATATTCTCCTCCCCTTACATAAAATCTCCTCCCCTTACATAAGAGGTCTACAAACAGTTATAAACTTTCCCATCTGTATTTAACAAAAATGCTATATTATATAAACAAACATATCTGATGTGGAAATCTATTTATCTAATAATCAAATTGACCCGTCTTTTCATATATATATGAACTCTGTTAACCATCTGTTGCTGTATTTAACACGTAGAAAATCTACAAATGGCTTCCATAAACACCTCCCAGCCTTTTAAAGGCCCGTCAGAGGCTCTTCACCATCCCTTGACTCGAATTCTGAGCAAATGTTGACTACACCATCTTGATGGGTTTGAGGGTTGCTGCCTCCCCAGATGGAATATTCTAATCTGGTGTCCTTCTCCACAGGATCAACTGGATTACCAGCAAAGCAGCCATCGGCTCCTTGCAGGCTATGTAAAGGAGAGGAGAGAAACCCACTAAAAGGGGGATTATGATGCTCGTGTCTCCACACCCAAAAAGCAAGATGAAAGAGACACCTGAACAAGCTATGTCCTGGGTGTTTAATGCAATGGGAAAAGTGTGCCTCCTCTATCAGTGGTTTGTAAAGCCTTTCCCCATCTCTTGCCATGCCAGTTACCATAAATACATGCCAGTTACCAAGCACCCAACTTTTGGTCATGTGGCCAAGGCGATGCAGTAGTTATAACTGTGAGGATGACTTTTATGTCACTTTTTTCAGGGGCGTTGTAACTTTGAATAGTTGCTACACAAGTGGCTGTACATCGAGGACTTTCTGTATTTGATTTAAAGATCTGATCTGACTCTTTGTGCCCCTCGTAGCTTTTGTACCAGCACTAACCTCACAATCAATACAAAAGCTATGAGGGGCGCAAAGAGACATGGAAAGAGACATGCTGGGCATCACAAGGCAAGACAGAAAGACTTGTGCATGGATTAGAGAATAAAAGAAGGTGTAAGATGCCATCAAGAGAGTAAAAGAATTGAAATGGAAATGGGCTGGTCACACTGCAAGAAGAACTGAGGGGAGGTGGACCAAGGCAGTCTCAGAATGGATCCCACTTGATCAGAAGCGTCCGCGAAAGAGACCTAAAACAAGATGGAACGACCACAGAATTTGCCTTCAGAATTTGTGGGAGCTTCATCACTGGAAGGTTTCAAGAAGAGACTGGACTGCCATCTGTCAAAAATGGGGTGGGGTCTGCTTGGGCGGGGGGGTTGGACTAGATGACCTACAAGGTCCCTTCCAACTCTGTTAATCTGTATCTACCCCCTGATGTTACCATGGGTAGGAAAGTACATGGCACCATCCATCAGGGAGGGAAGCCAGATCAGATATCTTCCTTTTACATCTGGATTTGCCAACAAGAGGCTTATCTGCATTTGGAGGAAGCATTTCAGATTAAAGTGTATCTTCGCATACAGTTATTTCACAACTGGAGAAAAGATGATCAGAGATCACACTTTTTTGCTATTTGGAGAGGGGAAGATGAAGGGAAGCGTTGCAGGCAAAGAAGCTGCCAATACTTTTCCTGATGTCCGTCGAGTTAAGAGCTAAATCATCCTGAGTATTGGGAATACCGAGTGGGACTTCCTCCTAGATAAGTCTGTCTGGAACTAAACATTTTTCACTTGGCCCTTTTAAAATGAGAATAGCAGAGCAATCCTGGGGAAAGTTAAGTTTCCTCTGTGGATATGGATGTGAAACTGATCCTACATCCATATAAGCATCGCACATCCGCGCGCGCACACATACACACTTCAGGTGACTTTTTCCCTCTTTGAATCCAGGACATTGCAGGACCTAAATGACTAATTTCTGGTGGGTTTTTTTTCCGTCGAGTTAAGAGCTAAATCATCCTGAGTATCGGAAATACTGAGTGGGACTTCCTTCTGGAGAGTCTGTCTGGAACTAAGCATTTTTCACTTGGCCCTTTTAAAATGAGAATAGCAGAGCAATCCTGGGGGAGGTCAGTTTCCTCTGTGAATGTGTAACTGATCCTACATACACATAAGCATTGTGCACACATGCACACACACGTCAATGCAACTTCAGGTGACTTTTTCCTTCTTTGAACCAAGTTGATGTTGCCAGACCAATGACTAGTTTCTGGTGTTTTGGTTTTTTTACTCACCATTAAACTTAGATGGCATTTGAACCAGTAGTGGGTTCTAAATCCCGTCGCTACTAGTTTGCACACGCGCGTGACGCTTCTGCGCATGCACAGAAGCATCCCGGGCGGGTGGGCGGAGCCTCCCGCCGCCGCCGCTACTGGTTCACCGAACTGGGCCGAACCGGAAGCAACCCACTGCTGATTTGAACCTGCCATCTCTGAAATGGAAGTTTGAACGAGTGGATTTCGGCAACATACACAAGAAAGCTGCTTTGTTTCCTTTTCCCGATCCATGCAATGACCTAAAAGCCAGGAATGTTCTGATCAGTTTAACCATCAAAACAGCATCAGCTAAAGGAAGTGACCACTGGATTTCCGGACAGATACACAAGAAACACTAGCCTCCAGTTATACTCGTTTAGAAGCTAAAAGCAAGGAGATAAAACTCCCCGTCATACTTCCTGAAGCTCTTTGCAACGATTTCTGGGGCATTCTGCAGACGTCTACACAGCAACAAAGACTGAATCCAGTATGGAAACAGGCAGAACTTTTCCAGAGCCACTAAACGTATATTGTAATCAGCCTAGGCAATCCTGGGATAATCTTGACCAGTTAATGCCTTTTTTTAAAAATCAGCCTTTAACTGATTAAAGGCCTGGAGACTAAAACATATGAAGAACAGTTGCAGGAATTGGGTGTGACTAGTCTAGAGAAAAGAAGGACTAGGGGGGACATCAGAGGTGGGTTCCTCCTGGTTCAGACCAGTTCACCCGAACCGGTAGCAACCCGCTGGTGACGTCACGGTGACGTCACGGATCCGGTTCGGTCGGTGCCGGTCCGTGGGCACCGCCATCTTTTTTTGGGAATTTTTTTGTTTATTTTTTCTTCTGCGCATGTGCAGAAGCTGAGTTTCCGGCACTGCGCATGCGTCACCATCTTGTTTTCGGCTTTTTGGGGGGGATTTTTTTGGCACTGCGCATGCACGCGCACATGAAGCACACACGCGTGCCCACAAGGCGTGCCCACGCGGCGCGGGAGGAAGCGAACTGGCAGCAAGGTAAGTTAGAACCCACCCCTGGGGGACATGATAGCCGTGTTCCAGTATTTGAGAGGCTGCCATAAGTTGAGAGGGGGTCAACTTACTTTCCAAAGCACCAGAGGGCAGGACATGAAACAATGGATGGAAACTAATCAAGAAGAGAAGCAACCTGGAATTAAGGAG
This sequence comes from Thermophis baileyi, assembly GCA_003457575.1. Lineage (NCBI taxonomy): Eukaryota > Metazoa > Chordata > Lepidosauria > Squamata > Dipsadidae > Thermophis > Thermophis baileyi. The sequence continues at coordinate 2,759,251 of QLTV01003977.1, read as the reverse complement.
AAACTGAAATGTCTTTGAATATTAGTAGCTTGGGTTGGTAGTTATGTTGTTGGTTTGAGCTCCGAGCTTGGCGATTTGGTTGCAAACGTTTCGTCCCCATTCGAGGAGACTTTGGATTGTGTGGCAAGCACAATCCAAAGCGCACTGAAGATGTCTCCTCGAATAGGGACAAAACGTTTGCAACCAAATCGCCAAGCTCGGAGCTCAAACCAACAACATAAGGAGAAACTTCCTAACAGTGAGAACAATTAACCAATGGAATGGCTTGCCTTCAGACGTTGTGGGTGCTTCATCACTGGAGGTTTTTAAGAAGAGACTGGACAATGGTAGGGTCTCCTGCTTGAGCAGGAGGCTGGACTAGAAGACCTCCAAGGTCCCTTCCAGCTCTATTCTGATGCTGATCAATTTAGAAAAATAAATCCAGGTGAAAGTAGTACAGATAGTCCTCAACTTACAACCGCAGTTGAGCCCAAAATTTGCACGGCTAAGCAAGACAGTTGTTAACTATGTTTTATCCCGTTTTATGACCTTTCTTGCCACAGTTAAGTGAATCACCACAGTGTTAAGTTAGTAACATGGTTGTTAAGTGAATATGGCTTCCTCGTTGACTTTGCTTCTCAGAAGGTCAGAAAAGGTGATCACATGACCCTGGGACACTGCAACCGTCATAAATATGAGCCAATTGTCAAGCATCCAAATTTTGATCACGCAACCATGAGGACACCGCAACGGTCGTAAGTGTGAAAAACGGTCATAAGTCACTTTTTCAGTGCCACTGTAACTTTAAATGGTCACGATAAGTTGAGAACTACCTGTACTGAAAAGAAAGGGAGATAGCTCATTGATCAGCCCAAATTTCTTGACACAAGACGTTTTTTCCCGAATGCCATCACTCTGCTAAACAAATAATTCCCTCAACACTGTCAAACTATTCACTGTCTGCATTACTATTACTATTAATCTTCTCATCGTTCCTATCACCCAACTCCTCCCACTTATGACTGTATGACTGTAACTTGTTGCTTATATCCTTACTATTTATATTGATTGTTTCCTAGTATGATTTGATTGCTTATTTATACCCTATGACTGTCATTAAGTGTTATACCTTATGATTCTTGACTGTATCTTTTCTTTTTATGTACACTGAGAGCATATGCACCAAATATAAATTCCTTGTGTGTCCAATCACACCTGGCCAATAAAGAATTCTATCTATCTATCTATCTATCTATCTATCTATCTATCTATCTATCTATCTATCTATCTATCTATCTATCTATCTATCTATCTATCTATCTATCTATCTATCTATTTTTCGATCTCTCAAATCTCCCCACTTGGTAGAAATGCCAATCTGTTGTAAAAGTGATGTTCAACCCACACATGTCCTGCCTCAAAGACATGACAATGTTGACAATGTTGTGGAATTGGTTGGCCCCCGACTTCTTCCAGGATGCTCTGAACTTCCCCATTACGGTACATCTCCTAGTGATTCCTCCTCCAATAATATTCTGGTCCAGCCCTGCTTAGCTCTTTGAGATCAGTCACATCCCAGTGAGTATAAAAATGCTGAAGCCCATAACTAAGAATATGAGCCATGGTGGCGCAGTGGTTAGAGTGCAGTACTGCAGGCTACTTCTGCTGACTGCTGGCTGCCTGCAATTTGGCAGTTCGAATCTCACCAGGCTCAAGGTTGACTCAGCCTTCCATCCATCCAAGGTGGATAAAATGAGGACCCAGATTGTTGGGAGGCAATATGCTGACTCTGTAAACCGCTTAGAGAGGGCTGTAAAGCGGTATATAAGTCTAAGTGCTATTGCTATTACTATCTTAACTTCACATAAAGTCACTTCGTAAAAGTACATCTGTCCTTCTACCACTTGTTTTTTTCTGGACAATAAGCATTTAAGCACTATAGTCGGCAACCCTAATTGCCCTTCACGGTGCATTTTAGTGAAGTCAGCTCTGTTTTATTAACCGTATAGCCAACATCTAACCTTTTAGACTAATTGTGTCTGGCTCTGGAACTGCAACATTTTTTAGCATTGTCAGCACCAACCACCCCTCAGCCAAACTTGTGAGGATGTCCAACCTGCCACACTCCAGCACCATTGAGGTGGCAAAACGACACCCCAGGAGCAGCGGCTGCAACTCCAAGAAACCATAAGGGCTGCCAGCTCCTTCTTGCTTCCTGTGAGAAGGTATGTGGGAAGTCTTCACCCTGGGAGAAGTAGGACAGGCTTGGGAAGAATTGCAGAGTGAATGTCTGGAGGTCTCGAATAATGTTGTCATTATAAAGCAAATCCAATGCAGAATTTAATTTTAAATGGAAACCATTATTGAATACAGTCTTATCCCTGGAATTGTGCCACACCCAAAATTAGGATTTTAGAGCCCGTATTTTAATTTACTGTAACATTTAGAACAAATGTTTCTCAACCCCAGTAACTTTAAGACGCATGGACTTCAACTCCCAGAATTTCCCAAGCCAGCCATGCATCTTAAAGTTGCAAAAGGTTAAGAAATACCGATTTGGAGTATTAGTGGAAATTATCATTTTCTATCTATGATTTTTTTTAGTCAACTGAACAGTGTTAAACTGCGTACTTTTATCTTAAAACGTATCAGGGACACGTGGATTTTGACTAAAAAATAAATATGAAATATCTCCTAATGCTACAAGCTTCTAAGGATGTGTGGGAATTCTTTTTTAGTTTTGTGAAAAATCTGCTGACTGTTTTCTATTTATATCTGATCTTCATACCTCTATTACATACACTTCTTATCTTCTTTTAAAATATATCATATAGAATTCAGGGGGGGGGGGTCAAAATGGCAGCCATAACCCTTGCAAATGTTTCCCATATCAGCCTGGACCAGGGGTGAAATGCTCCCGGTTTGCTCGTACCTGTCGGTCACCGTAGAGCCGGTCACCACGGTAGCGCGAGGCGCCGCCCACCCGCCGCCATTTGGGTTCTTTTACCCTCTGCAAATGCACAGAATGCTTTGCGCATGCGCAGATGGTAAAAGAACCCAAATGGCGGTGTCCAGGCGGCGTCCGGGTGGGTGGGCGGCACCTCGCGCTACCTTGGCGACCGGCTCTATGGCGACCGACAGGTAAGAGCGAACCGGGAGCATTTCACCCCTGGCCTGGACCCCTCAAAATGGTGTGGTTCTCATAGGCTGGGCAAACTCTACTGAGGGGGTGGTATAAAGAGAGCATACCCAGTGTAGAAAGTTAGCACCCACCCCTCTCCTAGAAGAATGAAATATTCTAGGAAATATTAAAAAGGCAGAATATTATACCTCCCTGGATGAGAAAAGGAGAAACATGCTCTTGGAAAGCAGCCCCCATCTTTGTTAATAACCCCAGAAAGACTGGGCCATTCTATCTACAAGACAAAAGGCCTTCAGCCTCAGGGTGATAGGATTAGCCCTCACTCAAGATCCAAATCAGGACAAAGCCATTAAGCCATAATAGGAATTGCCCAACACCCGTACAGAACACATGCCTCTCAGTGGTGGGTTTCAAAAAATTTTTACTACCGGTTAGGGTTAGGGTTCTGTGGGCGTGGCTTGGTGGGCGTGGCATGGCATGGCAGGCGTGGCATGGCTTGGTGGGCATGGCAGGGGAAGGATACTGTAAAATCTCCATTCCCACCCCACTCCAGGGGAAGGATATTGCAAAATGCTGGCCTCCTTCTTTTTCTTGAGCGGACATGAAAAAAGAGAGGACGGTCCCAAATTCCCTCAACTGCCTCGGTACCTCAGGCAGGCCTAGCCCTGGTCTCTCCAGGATTCATCTAGCGCAGGGGTGTCAAACTCAAGGCCCACGGGCCGGATCTGTCCCGCAGGGTGCTTAGATTTGGCCCGCGGGCTCACCCTGGAAACAGCGAAGGACCAGCCCGTGGTGCCTCTGCCAGCGAAAAGGGAGCTCGGGAGGGCTATGCACGGGCCTCCCGGGCTCTGTTTTCGACCGTGAAAACAGTGCCGTTGTGACTTCAAACGGTCACTAAATGAACTGTCGTAAGTCGAGGACTACCTGTAGATGCACTCCTGGCTGTCTTACACAATACAGGCCCCAGCTGCCTTCACACAACATGCCCAATCCAGAGAGAGAGACAGAGAGAGAGAGATGTTACACCTGGCAAGGGGTTGCAGCTGTGTTTGCAGGAATTATTGGGGATCCCAAAAGTTCCCCCCCCCCAAGAGACAACTGGACTTTCTGCTCTCTTTTTTTTTTAATACCTTTCGCTTTGCGTCCAAGAAGCTTCTTCAGCTCTGACTGGATGATGGGGAAATGGAAGGATTTATACTCCTTGCAGACAGCGGGTCATCTGCATCCTTTTAACAATTTGGGGGTCAGGGTGGCGCCTTTTATCCAAATTTATCCAAATTTGGGGAAAGGGTTAATTCCACCACCAGCTCTCTCCTGAGCTCCTACCCACCCGGGCACTGTGGCTGGCGTGGTTTCTAAGCTGCCCGGTTCTTTGCCTTTCGCACAAGCGATGGTTCTCGTTCGAAGCACGCGGGGAAAGCGGGGCCGGACGCGGCCGGCGGCTGGCCGCAGCCAGAAGGTCGTCCCGGCCGCGGCCGGAGCCGCTGAAAGAGACGCTTCGGCTGCCCTCCCGGGTCTTGGCTACTCACCCTCCTTGGCTTTCTTTTTCCTGCCCAGCGTCCCTCCGAGTTTCCCCAGGAAAGACTCGTCCTTCCTCATCCGATGGGGCCGCAGGGTGGGCGATCGCACCGGGGAGGACATCGCGGCGGGGGCTCGGTCGGGATCCGAGCCGGGCTACATGGACCGCCGGGCGAGATGAGGCTTGGAACGCGCGCCGCAGGGCTTGGAGACCCCTTCCTGGCCGCCGCCGCCGCCGCCGCCGCCCCGTCAACGGGCAGGCGAGGCTAAACGCAGGAAAGCCCCCGCAGGATCGCGCTGTCCGGCTCCCTTCACAGCGCCCTGCTACGGCGAGGAAGTCCGCGGGCGGTGAAGGGGAAGGGAGCCGCGGGAGGAGCTCGGGGTGGGGGGCTGGACTGAGAGGCCAGACCCCGCCAGGAGACCCCGCCGGCAATGGCGCACAGACGCCCGATCGCCCGTCCGCGCCCGGCGCTTGCGGATGCAGCTGCTAGACGAGGTGTCCCTCTTTTTCAGGAGGGGCTGCCCCGCCCCGCCCCTCTGCTTCCCTTCCAGCCTGGCCCCCTGAAGACTTGACAAAGGTTTCCCGGCTTCTTGGCGTCTTTCTAGCTCTCAAAGTTGAAGGGAAACTACTCCGAGTTGCAACAGGATTGGGGGCGGGGTAGGAAGGGAAGGGAAGGGAGAGGAAGTTGCTGGGGCCTCTTGGCTGAGCCAAGCCTGGGGTTGAGGCTGATGAGGGGACCACTAGGAAATCTCCCGGTTCCAAGAGAGGAGAATATGTGTAGCTCAGGGTTGAAATGAGGGGTCGCCTTGGTGCTCTCTGAGCTTGGTTGCTTTCTTGCAGACATTTCATGACCCAACTAGGTAACATCATCAGTGCTACAAGGGAGTGGGATTTGTGGAATGGAGGAGAAGGAGAAGAGGAGGAGAAGGACTGTTGCTTTCTGAGCTGGGTTGTTTTGTTGCAGACGTTTCATTACCCAAACTAGGTAACATCATCAGTGCTAGTAAGGAATGGGCTTTGCTCTGTTGGAGTGGCTTGCCCTGTCAATGTTGGTGGGAGTGGTCTTGGTCCAGCCAAATAACCAAGACCACTCCCTCCAACGCTGACAGTGCAAGCCACTAGAACAGTGATGGCGAACCTTTTTTGGCTCGGGTGCCAAAATGGTGCGTGCGCGCACAATAGCGTGCACACGTGTGCCCACACCCATAATGCAATGCCCTCCCCCCACGCATGTGCACAACCCCCGCTGTCGCCCCCCCGCGCGCGCATGCGCACAGGCCTCACTGAAGCCTCCGGACTTCCTGTAGGCCCGTTGGGCTGTTTTTCGTTCTCCCCAAGGTTCAGGAAAGCCTCCTGAAGCCTGGGGACAGTGAAAAATGGCCCAACGGGCCAATCGGAAGTTCAGAAACGAAACAGAAAAGGAGCTGCCCTACTACTTACCTTCATATAGTTGCAACCAGGCCTCGCACACCTCGGTCCATTTCTTCTGCAGCAAGGCTTTCCTGAAGGCCTCTCTAGCCGATAACAGAGCGCCGACTCTGACAGCGAAAAGGAGGCTGGGGGTGAGCACACAAGTGAACTTCCGGTTGGCCCGTTGGGCCGTTTTCACCATCCCCAGGCCTCAGGAGGCTTTCCTGAAGCCTGGGGGGAGCGAAAAGGGCCGAAAAGAAGGCCGAAAATGAGCTGATATAGGGCAACGCCTCGCATGCCCTCAGATATGGCTCCGCGTGCCACCTGTGGCACCCGTGCCATAGGTTCGCCATTACTGCACTAGCATATAAATTGAGAGCAAATCCCATTCCCTACTAGCACTGATGATGTTACCTAGTTTGGGTAATGAAACGTCTGCAAGAAAACAAGCAAACTCAGAGAGCACCAAGGACCCCCCTCAATCTCTGGGCTGTAGGCCAGGGTTGTCAAACTCGTGGCCCGTGGGCCAGATGCATCACGCACTGGCCATGCCCACCCCCAGTTTAGCGAAGGGGGAAAAAGTCGTGATATGTCACGTGACAACATGATGCTGCGAGTTTGACACCCCTGCTATAGGCTAAGCTAGGAAGACAAAGAAGCAATGGGAAACCACTGAGGCCAAGAAATGATGACCTCATAGGACATTTGATTTCCATTATTGTAAAATCAGATGTGTATTTTTATAAAAATTTTAACAGGAAGAGATGGCCAAACTTTTTTTTTTCCCGTCATGTGAATAAATACACCCTCATGTTTTACGTATCAGGGCATAGTAAAAATCAACTTTCACAGTTCTTAAAAGTAGGTAAATACAACTTCAGATGAACAACACATGACTCCATGTCATAATTTATTTTACAAAACAAAAGCCAAAATAGAGAAGCCATGTGTGAAAAACTATACCCTTACTGCTTCCTCAGGTATGAAGAGGCTAAGTGGCAGCCAGGTGCTGCTAATCAAATGTCCTTGATCAACTGATCATCAGCAAATGTGACTACCTCTATAAAATCTGAAGTTTTAGGAGTTTGCTGGTCTCCAGCATTGAGGTGCGTGTTAACACAATGCCAAGAGGAAAGACATCAGCAGTGATCTTGGAGAAGCAATTGTTGCTGCCCATCAATCTGGGAAGGGTTATAAGGCCATTTCCAAACAACTTAAAAGTCCATCATTCTACACTGAGGAAGATTATTAACAAGTGGAAAATATTCAAGACATTTGTCAGTCTTTCCAGGAGTGGACATCCCAGCAAATTCACCTCAATGCTCAGAGAAACTGCAAAATTCCAAAGTTAAATCTGTCTTTCCAGGCACATTAAATGGTAAAGTTCATGACAGTACGATTAGCAAAAGAAGACTGAACAATATGGTTCAGACAAGACCGAAGTGGAGATGTTTGGCCATAATGCACAAGAACGGCATATCAGCAAAAACATCTCATACCAACTGTCAAGCACGGTGGTGGAGGGTGGATGATTTGGACTCGTTTTGCAGCCACAGGAGGTGAGCACCTTGCAGTCATTGAGTCAACCATGAACTCCTCTGTATACTATTCTAGAGTCAAATGTGAGGCCATCTGTCCGACAGCTAGAGCATGGCCGACATTGGGTCATGCAGCAGAGCAATGATCCCAAGCACATCAGGAAATCAACAACAGAATGGCTGAAAAAGAAAAGAATCAAGGTGTTGCAATGGTCCAGTCAAAGCCCAGACCTCAACCCGATTAAAATGCTGTGGTGGGAACTCAAGAGAGGTGTGCATAAAGAAATACCCATGAATCTCAATGAACTGAAGCAATGTTGTAAAGAAGGATGAGCTAAAATTCCTCCACAATGATGAGACACTGATAAAGTCATACAGAAAACAATTACTTAAGTTATTACTTCTAAAAGTAATTCTGCAAGCTATTAAATCATAAGGCGTACTTAAGTTTTTCATACATGGTTTCCCCATTTTGGCTTTTTTTTTTTTTTTTTGTAAAATAAATGACGACATGGTGTGATATGTCATGTGTTGTTGTCCATCTGAGGTTGTATTAACCTACTTTTAAGAACTGCGAAGGACCAAATGATTTTTACTATGTCCTGATAACGTAAAACCATAGAACTTAAAGAGGGTGTGTTTTCTTTTTCACACGAATGTTAAGTTTACATTACAATAAAACAGCTGCTGTCAGAAGAGCACAATCTCTACTTCCAATAAGGAAATAGCCCAAAAGAACCAAGGCTTCAGCAATGATAGGAAGAATGAATATCCTGTTCATCCAGTCCAGGGGTGAAATCCAGCAGGTTCTGACAGGTTCTGGAGAATCGGTAGCGGAAATTTTGAGTAGTTTGGAGAACCGGCAAATACCACCTCTGGCTGGCCCCAGGAGTGGGGAGGGAATGGGGATTTTGCAGTATCCTTCCCCTGCCACGCCCACCAAGCCACACTACGCCCACAGAACCGGTAGTAAAAAAAATGGATTTTACCGCTGGCCACGCCCACCCGGTCACATGACCACCAAGCCATGTCCACAGAACCGGTAGGGAAAATTTTTAGATTTCACCACTGATCCAGGCTCTTCATGACTGGATCAGCTGTGTAGACTGTGTAGATCTTGATTCTCCTGCTCATGTGCAGAGTAAAAATGAGGAAAACAAACTGGGTCAACCAACAAACTTAAAAGAAGCTGCTGGAATTCAGGGTTACAGACAAGAATTCCCCCCCCCCCTTTGCTTAATTTAGGAGGGCATTTTACCAGCATTTTTCACTCCTTTTATTTATTTTGCTGATACAACTCTAGGCAGCTCAGAGTAATAAGGAAATTATACGTAAACAAATATTAAACATGTTTATTCTTTTAGTGAAAAGCTACTGAAGCTTATTAAGAGTCATCACCCTCATTTGCTAAGGGAATAAATCGAATCCGTCATTTTCACAAAGAACAGTTCAAAAGCAGAACAGGAAAAAAAATTGTCTCGGGAGTCACCTGACCTTTGCAAAGGATTCCAAAATTCCAGAACAACCAAAAAAAGTTCATGTTCTTCAAAAACTTTAGAAGAAAAAGGATTCATAGAAAGATGACATTCCTAGAGAAAGTTGGCACTAAGGCCAGCCATTTGTCATTTAAATATTATAAAGAATGAGAAACTGGTAACCACTGAGGAGGTATCTTGTAAGAGAATGTAATTCTGGTAATCAAAAAGCTCCATTTTATTATCAACTGCGATTTCTAAAATTATTGACAGCTGATCTACCTAATCTATATACTATCTGGAAGTAATTTTTCTTGATATGTAACCTAAAACCCAATTCACCCACCATACCCATTTATTTGTGGGGGGGGGGGGGGAGAGACTTGACTTTAAAAATACATATTTTTGGAAATCCAATGTTAGAGGTATTATTCAACAACTATCTTGCTGGAACTAAATTACACTCCATCTCGTTTGTCATCTGCCCTGGGATCCTTTCTGGTAAAGATCAGAAAATCCAAAGAGATCCTTGGAAATGACCTGAAAGCAGCTGTCCAGAAGCCATTAGGACAAAAACAAGAAGCATGTGTTAAATCCAGGGAGCATTACTCAGACTGCCCCCCCTCCGCCGCCCAGCATTTCCTGGGGAGGGAAGAGAAAACACAGAGAGAGACTTGCTAGATTCTGCTACCTGAGCCCGATCCCAATAAAGTTTAGTTCTAGTCATTCTGTGAGTCACGTCCCTGATCTGGTCAACCTCATAGGGCTGACAAAATCATGCTATATAAATAAGTATTTTTAGGCAACATGACAAACTTTGCCTGGTAATGACATTTTTTATTCTCAAGCTTTTATATAATAAAATGCGTTAGATGGAAAAGGTGCTACCTTTTGATTCAGGTTTTTTTTTTCTAATGATCTCAAAGAAAGCTTTTTTGAATGCTGTGCACAGTGTGTTCCTCCTCCTCCTCACATGCATTTATTCAAAAAGAAAGACCAACTCAGCACTTGCTGCTGCATCTTCTCCTTAGCAAAGTCACCAAGAAGTAGCAGCAGCTGGTTGGTCTCTTTGCTTTGACTCTGTTTTCAGAGAGGAAGCCGTTTTACTCTGTTGGGTGACTCATTGCCAGACAATCTTCAGGTTTCCCCCCTGAAAGCTGAGATTTCAGTGTCCATGACTAGGATGACAGGATCAAAGCCTTGTTCTGAAGGCCAGAAAAAAAAGCCACATTATCTTTGACCGAATCAAAGATAAAACATGACATAAAATGTTTTTTTCCGGTTTTTAATTGAAGTTAATCCTTCATACATAATTATACTTCAATAAAAATATATTTGGGATATCACCCCATGACACTTGAATTCAGCTGCTCCTTTTCGACCAACACTGCAAAAGGCCACCGATATTACAGGAATCTTATTCCTGCTCCAAACTGAACTCCATCACATATTCTGGAAAAGCAAAGGAAAAAAGTGTTAGGTGTGATATCCTCTTTTCCCCAATAAATTCAAAACACTTTCTTTCACACCTGTATTTTTAAACAAAAACAAAAAAATTACTGGAAGATAAAACCTTTTATACTGACCCAAAGGACAGCCCTGTGAAACAAACTAATCCCTTCTAAATAAACATAATACTTGTTGCAAACTTCCATCAGTAAGCTTGAGCGTTCAGACCAGGGATCACAAATCATACTGGCAACGCCAAGGACAATTTCTCATCTCTAATTCACACCAGCATTTTCAGCCTCTATTTAGTTTGCTTGCAAAACACACACAATTTGGTTTGCTTGCGCACACAAAATAGAGTTGAAATGGTCTTCAGGTTGGATCAAGGTAGATCTAATTAGATCAGCAAATTTATAATTTCCAATAATAACAAAAAATGTTTTTTTCTAAGCTCAAAACTCCAGGAAAAATAACAAAATTATATTTGATAAAGGGCTTAATCTTGAAGTCGATTTTTAATATCATTGAGTGTATAGGTTTATTTTATGATTCAATGTCTATTTCCTAGGGCTATTAATTTTCACCTTTCCAACATCTAGCACTAATAAAAATAAATGTTTTAAATCTAAAAATCTAAAGCAGTGGTTCTCAACCTTCCTAATGCCGCGACCCCCGCCCTGCTGCCGCGACCCCCGCCCCGCGCATGCACGTTGCCAGGCGAGAAGCGATGAGGTGACAAAGGGGGTGTGGCACCAAGATGGCGGGCTAGCGCGCGCGGCCCTTCCGTCGGTGCATGCGCATTCGAGGGCCGCCTGTGCGTCGCACCGTCCCCGGGTACTCATATGTGGACGGATAAAGGAGTGTTGTCTCGGTTCCTAAGACCATCGGAAATATGTGTTTTCCGATGGTCTTAGGTGACCCCTGTGAAAGGGTTGTTCGACCCCCAAAGGGGTCGCAACCCACAGGTTGAGAACCGCTGATCAGGTGACCCCTGTGAAAGGGTTGTTCGACCCCCAAAGGGGTCGCAACCCACAGGTTGAGAACCGCTGATCTAAAGGCTGTGGATGCTTCCTATAGACAGGAGACAAATGTGTCTACAACAGGGTGTCAAACTCGTGTTGTCCTGTTGTCGTCCCATGACGTATCACAACTTTTTTCCCCTTCATTAAAATGGGGGGGGGGGCAGCGCCTGACACATCCGGCCCGCGGGCTATGAGTTTGACACCCCTGGTCTACACTACATTTTATCAATCTCTCTAATGCAGGGGTATCAAACTCACGTCGTCACGGCGGCGTCAAGTGACGTATCGGGACTTTTTCCCCCTTCGCTAAACCGGGCGTGGGCGTGGGCAGCGCGTGACACATCTGGCCCATGGGCTGGGAGTTTGACAGCCCTGCTCTGATGTATCCCTTTATTATTGTTTCATGAAGGCAACCCTTGTGCCTGAAAATGGTTTGGAACGTGCAAAACACATCAGGTTGTGATCCTGAATGGCTCATTCTTTTACTTTTAAGAATGATGGAATGCTCTTTATAATCACCGAAAAAGAACCAATTTGATATATCTCATATATAAGCCTGCGGACTTAGTAATCTAAACAGAAAATGATAATGACAGGTTCAATGCTATACTTTCTGCAGGAAGTTAAGGAGCATTTCTCTCTGCTAGAGCACACTTTCTGCTCTCGAGGCCAAATTCTGATTTTAGGTCAAATGAAAAAGAACACCACCAAACAAAAATCTAATTCCTTTTAGCCCAGGGGTTGGGGTATACAAAACATTTTGAATTAGAAACACACTCTTTGAAGTTGTAAACAGATGTTTTGACCATTCCAGAAATGTTTGCACCCAGGTTTTTTCTACTTGAAGTGGGATTATTGTCTTGAAGCATGAAAGGGCTTTGGGGTTATGTTCTGAGCTGTAGATACTGAACATAAACAAGCCAACGTACCTATCTCCACTTTGTACTCCCATCGGGATACAGTAGTTGAGTTCTAATCGTGCAATGTTGCCAAGCCTCAGGACTATGCCAGCCCCGTAAGACCACCGGATGCACTCGGCCAGTTTTTGAAGGTGAGCCTTTGGTCCTTCACCTGAGAAGTAAAAAGGAAGGTGGGAAGACTAGCAGCAGACACTGGCACAACCGATGCAGCTTGCAGAGCCTACGTAGCTCCCCGCATTGCTGCATTTTGCACCACAGAAGCTTCTGAACATTCTTCAAGGCCAGCCCCAGGTACAGCGCATTGCAGTAGTCCAGCCCTTACCATAATTAAGGTTGCAGAGATTGCCAGCATTGAGGAAAAAGTGCATCCGAAAGAGATCTCCAAAACCACCTTGACCTGGCCGAAAAGGAAGAGGTGTGTAGAGATGCAAACCCCCGGCCCAGTAAGCTTCTCCTCCAAGGTAATCACCTAAAACCGCAGAAAATGTTTGCCAAATTACAAATCCAAGAGACATTTTTCAAAGCAAAGAGTCTTCTTTGTCTGAAAGAAAAATTCAGAGTTACTCTGCAGGTATTTGTCTCACAAGAAATGCAGTGGACTGTTTCAGGCAATGTGATAAATCTTAGCAAACAGCAGCAACGCAGTTATAGCCAATGGAGAATATACTAAATTGCTAGATAGGAAGCTGTTTAAAAAAAAAAAAACAACAGAAGCTATACTGAGTACTGTTTGTCAGCCAGTTACAAATCCATCTGCTGGTGATGCTGTCTATCCCACATTTTTCTAGCTTACCAAGAAGTAGGTTGTAGTCTACTTTGTCAAATGCCTTACTGAAATCTAAGTATTACTATGTCCACAGCGTTTGCTAATTTAATCACTTTGTCAAAGAATGAAATAAGATTGAATGTGTTTAGATAGAAGTTAAATCTCCCATCTAAAGTAAATTACAATATTCTGATATAGACATAACTAGGATGCAAGTGACTATGTTCAGTGCATTCCATTCCAAGTAATTTCGCAACTGACACACAAACCAAAGCTGTGCAAAAGCCACTTTAGTCAGAATTCAGCAGAATTCAGGAGGAACCCCGATTGTGATCATGCTCTTGGGGAGCACAACTTTGTTCAGGGCCAAAGATGGCACTGTTCTGAAATTACTCAGCCTCTGAAAGAACAGTGGCTCCATCGTCTTTGAATTAGAACCTGTTTTTCTATACCCCGATCCTGGTGGACTCCAGAGCGTGGATTCCATTCCTTCTGCCAACAAGCCAGGATGGAGGTTTATAGTTTATAAGTAAAACTGCTCAACTGTTAAGCAACCTTTCAACAAGAATTGCTTGATCTCTAACACAAATGCAAAGTAACTGGTTAAAGAAACGTATACCTTCGCTTTGAGGTCCAATACTGTACATACTGAATCCACGTACACTTGTGGGTCCACCAAGATAAAATCTAAAGGAAAAATGGAGGGGAAAAAGAAAAATTCAAGAAAGGGAAATATCTATCTATATTATAAACTGCTAAGCGAATAATTGTAACTTGAACATTTTACAGTGTAATATGCTTTATGTATTCTTAGATACCAGTCTCTGTGATTCTGAGATATTTTTCCCCACTGTACATTTGCAGCAAAGTACTGCAATAAACCCAGGGCCTTACCTTAAACAGAAGGAATCTTTCTGATTAACAACTGAAATTGAATTAGTATATTAATACTACTACTAATAAAAATAGAAGTAATGTCTACAAGCAACAGCATGACAAAGTCGCAACAATAGTGCATTAGAAGATCTGCAAGAAATACCGTTTGCCTGTCAGCAAGAACTGGTGGGACCATAAAATAGAGCAAGTAATAGAAAATGAAAAAGTTCTCTGGGACTTTGGAATTCAAACAGACGGGCACCTACCACATTACATCCCAGACAAAACAACTGTCAATAAGAAAGACAAAAAAGTCTGGGTAGTGGATGTGGCAGTACCTAGAGACAGCAGAATACAAGAGAAAGAACCCGACTCCCACCCCCGCAAACAGAATGACTATTCTGTTAAGTGTTGCAGGAATTGAGTATATCTGACTATGGCAAAAGCAAGCAAAGGTAGTACCAATAGTAATAGGTGCCTTGGATGCAATCCCAAAACAACTGGAGCACCACTTGAATACTACTGGCATTGGCAAATCATCATCAGTCAATTGCAAAAGGCAGCTTTACTTATAACAGCTTACATCCTGCAATGCCACAAATATCCATCTTATTCCAGATCCTTGGGAAGAACTCCATAGGTAGACAAAAATGTCAAATTGGGTCTGAAAATCTGGCTGACTGGGCGATGAACCATAATAATGCAATAACACTATCAGTGCTAAGAAAGTTGGATCAGTCAATCACCAAATATAAAATTATCTAGGGCCTGCACAGGACATTATTCAGAATTTCACAGTTAATTCAGTGAAACATTCCTCTGTTAAAATAAAGCAAATGTATTTCATATTTCTTACAGCTCAGTATTATTTTATAAATGGCAACAAGTTTTATAATCCGATTATTTCTGATTAACTGGATTCCTGGAACAAGTCCATCAACTTATTTTATTAAGACAAGCTGTTTTTAAACTGTTGACTGGCAAAAATGTAACAGAAGCTTCATATTCTTCTGTACAATAGAAAGAACTCCATTAAGATTACTAGTTATGATCCACTGCTAAACCATTATATGCTCATGATAAACTATTTTAAGCCATTATAAGTAGTCCTCAACATACAACCATAATGCAGCCTGGAATTTCCATCATAAATCATGACAGTGGTAAGTGACCAGACCTGATTTTATGACTGGGCATCATCCATGGTTTTAGTCTCAGCAACTTCTGAATTGAATTCTGGGAGTTGAAGCCCACACATCTGAAATTTGCTGAGGCTGAAGAACACTGGTTTAGGTAACGCTGCCCAATGGCGAACTCCTACATTACACCAAATGGAGGAATAGGTTCTGTGGGTCTCAACAGGAAGGGCGTATGAAATATGTCAAGGGAATTTTACAAAGTGTGCTGCCTGTAATGAAGGGAGAATAAATCCAATCCAAAGCACGCCAATCAGCCCTACATACCTGTCTGCAATACTCGATGGTTTGTCTCCGATGGGAACCAACATTCCACCCCAAAGAGAAGTTGAGAGAACCTTCAGAAAAACATAAATCTCTTAAATGGAAGCTGTTTATTACAATTCAGAATGTGTAGAAAATAAAACATTTGATCAAACTGACTTTTTTGCGCGCGCACACACTTTTCTTAATAAACGTTTTCATTGCAGAAAAGCATTTTCAGTGCATTCAAAAGAATGGGACTAAGATAAAACATCTGCATGTATACTCTCCAAAAGCTCTGCCAGATCTTCTAGGGCAGGGGTGTCAAACTGGATTTCTTCAAGGGCTGGATGAGCATTGTAGTTCTCCGCGGGCTGGGGGGGGGGGAGTCTGTTCTAGACGGCCTCCTGCAACACTTTGTGCGCCCCATTTTGGCTGCCAGAAGCACCGCAGGCCGGTCCTTTGCTATTTCCAGGCTGGCCCCACGGGCCACATTTAAGCACCCCGTGGGCTTAAGTTTGACACCCCTGTCCTAGGGAGATGGAGGCAGGATAAAAAGCTGGAGGTCCCTGAAGGTCACTTTCAAAAGTCAGTCAAAACAGAAGCATACATCATTATGAATTGATTTCAAATAGTTTCTTAACGTCATGAAAATATCTAAGCTTTATCCCATGCAAACATTTTCGTTATCTTCAAACTTCCACTACGATATTACCAAATACTTCCGAAACTGCTTTAGGTTTCAGAAGAGTTTGTTCTGTGACAAGGAGCGGCTGCTGTCCAAGAACCTATGACTGAAATCTCTCCTACCTCACATTGACTCATGACTTCCCCAAAGTAATAACATCTCTACGGTTCCCCCCTTTGAGAAAGCTTGTCAGCGTAAGCCAATGTCTTAACTTTAGCAGCTTTAAGATGAATGGAGTTCAACTCCCAGAATCAACTCACATGCTGGTTGGTGAATTTTGGGAATTGAAGTCCACCAGTCTTAAAGCTGCCAAGGTTGAGAAATGCTGATGTAAGCAAGGAACTGATTTTACACTGACCTGTTCATTCAGTGCTATACATTATGCAATTCAATATTTTTTTTAAAAAAATAAAAATTCTAAATATGCTATGTTATGACTGTCAGCTGCCACCTCAATGCTTGCTTGTGCTTCCTTACTATTCAGTGACAGACTATTCCCTACTATTCAGTGCCATGAACTAAGGGGCAGGGGGGAAAGCAAGGGGGAAAACAAAAGTAAGTGCTGTATTTCTTCGAGATCACCCGGCATGCCAGCTGCATACCATCCTGTGCTTGACCGTTACAAAAACATCCTACCTGAATCTGACAGGGGGTGGACAATGGAAGGTAACTAAAGGAGGAAAAAGTTTAAGGGATTTTGGCACGCAATTCTCAGTTCTAGCTATATGCATTACTGCGATACACTTGCCTTCCAATAAAAATATACCTTTCCCAACAAAAATGGAGCCAAGGATCGCTTCTATTTAGAGGTTTAAGTGGCAGCAGGTCTGACAATGACATTCCAAACGAATGATGAAGGAAAAGTCATTTCCTGCCAGGAACAATGAGTGAAAGGCCGAAGCGGAGGTCTTACCGAATCCCATATGAGGCGCTTGTTTAACTGAAGTTCAAAATCCTCTTTCAGAAAGCTCACATCGCCACCAGTATATCCAGCAAGCTCCTGAAAGGAAAAAAAAGAAGGATTTTTTGGGGGGAGGAGGAATTCAGAGACAATAAACTGGCTGCCTAACACTCTGCTGATTTTAAACTAATAAATTTAGTTCTGCTGTAAATGAAAAGGACGTTATTTCAAAAACTGCTCGCCGTGCACAGTGCCAAGCTACATGATTGATGTGGAGAGGGGAATTCATGCTGCATACCTTGCAGTGCAGAAAGTATGCAGAATATGATAGAATCACAGAGCTGAAGGTACTTTAGAGGCCACCTCGTCCAATCCCCTTTCAGTGTAACATTTCTAAGAATCGCCCAGCCTCTCTTTGGAGACTGCCAGTGAAGGAGGACTCACCACAACGCATGGAGCCTATTCCAACTGCTGACCATCATACAATCAGGAAGTTCCTCCTGATGTCTACCCTGAACTTCCTTTGTTGAAGTTCTGACTTATGGGTTGTGGTCCTGTCCTGTCCTGTCCTGAACTCTTCAAGTTATCTGAAGGCTTAATACATTTCCATTCGGGCTTCTTTTTTAAAAGCTGAACATATCCAGATCCTTTAACTATTCCTAGAAGGCTTGGTTTCTAGGCCCTTCTCTGAATTCCAGTTTGTCAATGCCCTTTTTAGACTGTGATGCCCAAACCTGGACACTGGATAGACAGGGGTTCTTGGTGGTCTCTGAGATTGTTTGTTTTCTTGCAGACATTTCATTACCCAAACTAGGTAACATCATCAACAGCTAATAAGGAGTGAGGTTTACTGTCAGTTTATATTTTAGTGGCTAACTCTGTGTGTGTTGGTGGGGGTGTTCCACCAGCAGGGCAAGCCACTAGAATATAAACTGACAGCAATCCGCACTCCTTACCAGCACTGATGATGTTACCTAGTTTGGGTAATGAAACGTCTGCAAGAAAACAAGCTCAGAGAGCACCAAGGACCCCTCATTTCAACCCTGAGCCACAAATATTCTCTTTTATTAGTACGGGACATAGAACAAAATTACTTCCCATGATCTAAACCCCTGCTTCTTTTAATGCACCACAAGACAGCATTGGCCTTTTTGGCAACTGCATCACAATGCTGGCTCATGTTTAATTTGTGGTTGACGAGGATTCACCGTTCCCTTTTTCACAGACTACTGCCAGATCTGTGTAGTGGTAAAGCATCAGGCTAGAAACTGGGAGAGTGTGAATTCTAGTCCCACCTGAGGCACAACCCAAATTGGGTGACCTTGGGTTAATCACTATAATTCAGCATTAGGAAGAGGCAATGGTAAACTGCTTTTGAGACCTTGCCAAGAATATTGCAGGGATTTATCCAGCAATTGACAGGAATCAACACTGACTTGAAGGGACAAAAATAAAACCCAAAACCCTGCCAGATCCGATCTCCACATTTGCTATTTGGATTTTCCACGTTTCTTATCCAAATGCATTGTTTTTCTGCATATTACAATGAAACTTAGTTAATGAGGTATTAATACCTGATTTATCTTCAGCAAAGCTCCTCGTTTAGGCAAGATTGAAGAGTTTCGAGAATCAATTACCATGGCATGCTACAAACAAGAAACAAAATATGAAGTTTGATAAGACAGAATTAAATGCTAACTTGTAGGTTGAGAAAACGTTGCTTGGAATCTATTATTCTTTATTTCATTGTTAGAGAGCTTCAAAAGGGGGCAAAAAAGGGATTCTCTGGCAGTTTTAAATTAAACGTCTCCATAATACTGCAGAACCAGTAGATTTGAATTCTTCTTATGACAAGAATGGGCAACATTCATCTTATTAACCTTTTTTTCAGCACTAAAAAGTTCGTCTCATTTACCATACTAAATAGCCATCATTTGGCAAACTGCGTTACTTTAAAATTCGCATTCAAATTTTTTAAAAAAATCTTACAGATACAGAAGACTTGAGTGAGTGTCCACTTTCTTCTCGAACAGAAAATGAGGCTGTTCTTGAAAGGCAGCCCAGTTCTCTCCAGACGGTTTCCCATTTCATTGTGTGGTTGGTCTTCCAGATAGGAAACTTTGAAAGGAAAAAAAAAAATTCAAACTTTGGATGAGGAAAAGTGTTATATATTTTCTCCATCTTCCATTTATTTGCTTGTGGGGCTAATCTGAAGAAGATTGAATTTGTACGCTGTAATAAAACACAAATTCACATATACAAAGTGGAATGCGTTATCAAAACCCAGCAAAATTATAAATATGTATACATTTGCTGGTCATGTTTGCATAATCCACAATACAGGTAGTCCTCGACTTACAACAGTTCCTTTAGTGACCGTTCAAAGTTACAACGGCACTGAAAAAAAGTGGCATGACTGTTTTTCACACTTGCAACCTTTGCAGCATCCCTTTGGTCATGTGACCAAAATTCGGATGCTCAGCAACTGGCTCATATCTATGAGGGTTGCAGTGTCCCCGGGGTCATGTGTTCGCCTTTTGCCACAATTGAGCCCCAAATTTCTGTTGCTAAGCAAGACGTTTTTTGAAGTGGGGTTTTGCCCCATTTGACGACCTTTCTTGCCAAATTCGTTAAATGAATCACTGCAGTTGTTAAGTTAGTAACACGGTTGCTAAGTGAATCTGGCTCCCCCATTGACTTTGCTTGTCAGAAGATGGCAAAAGATGGACGAACACATGACCCTGCAACCGTCGTGGCTCATCTGAGATGGACTACTAGATACTGTGAGATTGTCCCAGCCTCCTACTGCCAGGGTTGCCAATATAGCCATAGGATGACTTCATTTGTGAAAAGCAGATGTCAGTCAAGTCTACCATCTCTCCCTGAAATCAGGGGTGAGATGTTGAGATACAAGCCATACCTTGCTAATTTCAAGAAGCTGTGCAGGTACAATAGCAATAGCAATAGCACTTAGACTTATATACCGCTTTACAGTGCTTTACAGCCCTCTCTAAGCAGTTCACAGAGTCAGCCTATGGCCCACAACAATCTGGGTCCTCATTTTACCCACCTCGGAAGGATGGAAGGCTGAGTCAACCTTGAGCCGGTGAGATTTGAACCGCCGAACTGCAGCTAGCAGTCAGCTGAAGTAGCCTGCAGTGCTGCACTCTAACCACTGCGTCACCTCGGCTCCTACAAAAAATGATCAATGCCTAACCCCATCCCAGTTTGTTGCAACACAGCAGCAAAAAAATGCAATGACACAGGAACAGGAAATGTTGTCTGTCAGCTGTCTGCAAGATTGTTTGCAATCTGCTAAGAGCTCAATGAAAAGAGCTTGATGTGGGACATGCAGCAGGCAGGGCAGTCGCCAGAGAAGCACTGACGTTAAGGCTGTGCAGCACCAAATTGGTGCTTCAGAGCCCATGGGAACACAAATATAGCATCTGCCCTCCACTCCTTAAACAGGCTGCACCTTTTCCCAGGGTGAGAATCTCAGGAAAAGAAGTAGCTGCCTCAAACAGTTGCAGACAGGTGTTTGTTTTGCTAACTCTAAACCACTTTTCTGAAATCCAGTCAAAAATTAGAAGAAAGGTACATGCTTTTTCTTATTCCAGTTGAAGCAACAGCCTTCCTTGGGTGCTTGCGAACCTGCTCAGAAGATTCCTGCATGTAGGCGGTTTAGCAATGAAGCCATTTGGAATAGGATTGGATTGGATTGGAGTGGATTGGAATGGAATGGAATGGAATCTGGAAGGGACCTTGGAGGTCTTCTAGTCCAGCCCCCTGCTCAAGCAGGAGAACCTATAAAATCTCAGACAAGTGACTGTCCAGTCTCTTCTTAAAAGCCTCCAGCACTGTGCCATCCCAGTTATTCACCATCCTTCGCTAACTAGTAGACAATGTGGCTCCATTTTACCTACATTGAGTTCGGTTGATATTCCTCTGTCAGTTTCACGTAGGGAACTCCAAGGAAATTGTCCAGTTACTTTGTACACATTGAGAGAAATGCTGGAAACAAACAAGACACCAAAATTAAAACAAAAACAAAAACCTGCAACACAATCCCAACATAGACTTGAGAAGGACAGAACACTTCTACTCCATTTGTCTCTATGAAGGATTTGACCCTAAAGAACAAAATGTACCATTGCACTGAGAGTTGTATATATTTTTTGTACTTTTAAGGTTAGGGTTAAAAGAAAAAAAAACTATAGATTAAAAACAGTAGCCAACAATTTAATGCTTAATCATCTTTGGCATCTCGTGAAATATTAACAGCTCAGATATTTGTATTCATTTTAGTTTGTGGCACAACTATTTGAAGACTGTGCCAGTGTAATAAAAACCAAACTTGTATTAGCAAAAGAAATGTTTTTCCATCATGGAAGAAACAGGAAGTTTATAAGACAGGATGTAAGTAACAGAACTTGTGGTAAGATTGTGAGAGAGGAAATCCAAAGTATCTGGAAGGTACCAGGAATGGTATCCAGTAATATAACAGCCTTTACCCCCACAACATTCTTCCCTGTCTATAATCTGTTTATTGCTCAAATCTATGATAGTGATTAGATAGGATCCAGACTGCAAATAAAGAAAATAAGAAAAGAACCATTCATAGAATGCAGAATGCAGACTCAAATTATCGTGCCAGATTTTATTATCATAATGGCATCGTATTGGTCTTCACGAATAACAAGAAAGAGCAGCTATATAATCCTATATCCATTTGTTCCTTTCCAAGTTCACTAATGTCGGAAAATAACTTACCGGCAGTTCAAAATAAGTTACAATATAATCTCGACATAGGAACTTAAGATATAGGAAATTAGTCCCACAAAGCGGATGTGTAATTGTTGGAAGAAAAACTCCCTTTGGCCAAAGCTAAATATTTAAGAGAGAATTTGGCATGTATTCACGGGTTCTACAGTATAACTGGGCACCACCATCTTCTACCCCTGCCTGTACTGGAGAATTAAGAGCAATCAGATATGTTTTCTCAGTGTCTGGTGCCAATGTGCAAAGAAGTGAATAGTAAGAAAATGTGAGATGTCAAATATTAGAAATAGCTGCCTTCCACTCCCCAATCCCCTGAGGACTACAATTCTCTTCAAGAAAAGAATGGCAGGTAACAATTTTTATAAAGATGTATAGTAGTTCAATTCTCGTCCATTATTTCCATGCCCTTGAAAACAAAAGCAGAAACAGGTTTATTGGTTCAAAAACAGCGTGATTTTTTTTCTAAGGTATCTTTTGGGTATAAAAAAAAGTTAAAATCTTGCTCAAGATTTCTGCTAAAATATTATCTCTCGTTTCTTCCTCTCCCAGCAGAGTGCTGCTTGTGCAATAGTTTAGCCCTGGGATGGCGAACCTATGGCACGTGTGCCAGAGGTAGTACGAAGAGCCCTCTCTGTGGGCATGCACGCCGGCCAGCTGGTCTCCGCGGGCGCTGGAGCGCCTGAAAACGGTGAAAAAAACGCCCCAAAAAACAGGCCTTTTTTCGGGCACTTTTCAGGCCAAAAACAGCCCGAAAAACGGCCTGAAAACGACCTGAAAATGACCCGAAAAACGGCCAAAAAACAGGCCATTTTTCGGGCCAAAAACGGCCTGAAAACGGCCTAACAGCCCAAAATGGCCAAAAAAGGGCCAGGTGCTCTTTGCGGGCGCTGGAGCACCGGAAAACAGCCTGAAAACGGCCCAAAAAACGGTCCAAAAATGATCTGGAAAATGGCCTGAAAATGGCCTGAAAAACAGCCTGAAAACGGCCTGAAGGCCCAAAAAAGGCCAGGTGGTCTTCGCGGGTGCCGGAGTGCCAGAAAACGGCCTGAAAAACAGCCTGAAAATGGCTAAAAACAGGCTGTTTTTCGGGCCATTTTTTGGGTGTTTTCGGGCCGTTTTTCAGGCCAAAAACGGCTAGAAAACGGCCCAGAAAACGGTCCGGAAAACAGCCACAAAACAGACATGTGCACGCCGGCCAGCTGGTCTTCGAGTTTCCAACGCTCCAGCGTGCGCAGACACACACATGCATGCACATTCCGGTTTGGGCACTCAGTGCCGAAAAGGTTCACCATGACTGCTTTAGCATCTTAAAAGGGCCACCTACATTCTCTTTTCCTTTCCTATAAATCAGGGGTCCCAAACCCCTGGGTCGTGGAGTGGCACCGGTCTGTTGCCCACCAGGAACAGGGCTGCACAAGTGAGCAAAGCCCTATCCACACATGTGCGGGATCCAGGCAGTGCACAAAACCAGCCCCCCCCCCACCCCATCTGCAGAAAAACAGCCCTCCACGAAACTGGTCCCTGGCACCCAAAAGGTTGGGGGCCGCTGTTATAAATAATGAAAATGCAAGGGATGATGTTGCAGCCTGCCCACTAAGCAAACTATCAGGAAAGCTGAAATCAACTGACTTTTTATTACATGAAAGAAAAAAAATAGGCTCAGAGTTGGTACATGGTCAATGATCATACAGTATTTACTTTGAAGAAAAGTCTTTCGAACCTTACAAAAACCTAAAGAGCAGCCCATTTATGTTTACTTGGAAATAAACCCTCTTGATTTAATGGGAACTTTAGAGACTCTAAAATATATGCCCATAGCATTCACGTACTTTAAAAGTCTTACTTTCTTTCAAAGTGACCAGGCTGTGGTTTGAAGACGGAGAGACCGTATGACGTTTCCTTGGTGCCATAGGAGAACTGGAACGTCACCTTCTCAGCACGCCCCAAAATATTAGGCAGTTTGAGTCCAAGGACCTGTAAAACACGATAGACGGTAAGCTAGTCTGTGGCTCATGCAGACACGCTCTCTACCATTAGCTTCTCTATCAGCATTTTAAAACTTTCATTCTCCTTGCAATCTTGAAAAGCCAACTCTTCAGTTCTTTAACATTAATCGTTCCGTATTTTGTTATCATCAAGAAAAGTAACTATCTTTCTTCCAGACAATAAAGGAACCACTTCTTGTTCTCTTAATCTAAAGTAAAGGTGAAGGTTTCCCCTGCTCAGCTATGTTCAACTCTAGGGAGTGGTGCTTATCTGTTTCTTACGTTAGTCTAAGGTGGACTAATCTAAAAGCATAGAATTCGTATTTCTAAGTAATTACCAAATAAGCAGGAAAAATGGACCGTGTACAATTGGAAGACTATTTTCTCAAAATGAAGCCAAATCGTGTTTCTATTTAAATGGCCTAGCTATCATGTTTCAGAGCTGACACTCGGCAGTAACCAATGATGCAAGACCTACCATGCTTCCTTCGTTGTTGCCAACCATGGTGTTGTAACTTCCAGTTAATCTTCTCAGTTCTGTTACATCAAAGGTGACGTCTAACCCATTTGGAAGAGCATTATCACCTAAACCCACAAACACACACACACACACACACACGTGCATTTATTAGTCAAGGCAACAGTGCTGAACCCCTGGCCGAAAAGATATGCACACTTTGAACGGTGAGATAGATTCAGATTGAGTTACACAGAATTTTTTAACATCAAAATTGGGGAAACTAGGTGTGATTTACTTGTCTCGGTGATACCACAGACTTGGTGCGCGTGCTGGGGTAGTGGTTACAGGGCCAGACTGGCACCAAAGAGACCCGGGTTGAAGTTACCCTCATTTTCTTTTAGGTTTCAATTGGGAAAGCTAAGAACTTCCAGACGCCTGACCCCTTGCATCCCCAACTCTAGTCCTGTACTAGCTGGGAGCTGAGGGCAGAAAGCTCCAGGGGCCACACCCAATTTCCCACTCTAATATAGGCAGTCCGATTCCAAGTACGATACCCACCGGGCTCAAGCTCTGACATAGTTAATTAAAATACTGGTCTCTACGTAAAGGTCTCCATCTGTTATCGGGTTTTGCTTCCTTAAGAAATACAGGTAGTCCTCGACTTACGACCACAATTGAGTCCAAAATTTATGTTGGTAAGTGAGAAATTTGTTAAGTGAGTTCTGCCCCATTTTACGACTTTTCTTGCCGTATTTGTCAAGTGAATTGCTGCAGTTGTTAAGTTAGTAACATGATTGTTAAGTGAAAGTCATTGACTTTGGTCGCCAGAAGGTCACAAAAGGGAATCATATGACCACTACAACTGTCGTAAATATGAACCAGTTGTCAAACGTCCCAAGTGTAAATCACGAGACCATGGGGATGCTGCAATGGTCATAAGTGTGAAAAATGGTCATAGGTCACTTTTTTCAGTGCTGCTGTAACTTCGAATGGCCACTAAATGAACTGCTGTAAGTCAAGGACTAACTGTACTACGAACATTTCAAAGAAAGTTCTAAAACTGATCTTTTTGATGGATGTTTTTTAATGTAACAATTTAGAACTAATTTGGACTAAAACTAAACCAGACTTCAGAACAAGTATGGTAAGAAACACCTAAATACACAATGGCAATGAGAAAAATTATTGGACTTGAAAAAACAGACCCGCAAGCAATATGTCATGCCCCTGTCGGAGTCGGAGTCTGAGCTGGAACAAGAACTGACAGTGAGTGAGAAGGCAGCTCCGTTGGCCTTGGAGGAAACTGGGGAAGGGCAGAGTCAGTCCAGGCCAGGCTGTTTGGAATTAGCAAGGCCTGCAGGCAGGGAGGAACAGCGCTCAGCCGAGGAGCAGGAACCACCCCCTTCTGATGCAAGAGCTTGGAGAGTGCAGAGGAGGCGGGATCAGCTCCTACAGAGGAGGCCACTCACGAGGAGAGGGTCCCGCCCAGCTTCACCAAGCACACCTGGGGAATGAGACTTAAGGAGACGCTGTGGGGAGGGGCATTTGTTGGGAACAAACACTGAGTTCCTGGAGTGTTGTGTGCCAACGTTTGAACTTGCCAAGAATCCTTGCATTCCTGTGTGGCGTTCTGGACTGATTATCTGTACCTTTTGCCCCCTGAACTCCTTGCTTTGTTCTTGTTTTGATAGATAAATTTGGGATTTATTGGTGCAGACAGCGCTGGGCTGGACTAATTGCAACCAGAGGCTGTTTGAGGTTGGTTTGGGGGAGATTTGGAGCACTAAAAGGGCCAGTTTGAACTGCCAGCTGTTTGTGTTATCTCTGTGCCGTGCCCTGGGTCATCACACAATATCCAAACTCCAGCTAAGCCACGAGACTGGCCCTTCCACGCTTCCTTATCGCTCTCCTTCTGCATGCTCACTCCTGCAAATGCAGAATGAAGTCTGCCATTGCTTCGATCCTCAGCAGAGAGATGTGCCAATACCCCCAAGCCTCCATCTCCACAATGGGAAGAAAAGCTGGCGGAAGGGCGGGCTCATCCCTTGATCTGGGCTTAGCTGGGATTAGTGGAATTAGCTGGGCCTTGCTACTGTATTTTATATCACTTGACTTTTGTTTATAAATTTGGTCCAAGATTGGCAATTTAAAAGATTTAGCTATAAACAGATAAAAGGGGAAAACAGCACTATAATAGGATAGAAGTATCATTATTGTAGGGAGCACAATTCCTTTTTGGCAATTTAAGTGTATGTTGCAAAAAAGCAAATAATCTGATGTCTTCTGTAATAAACTGACCACAAATCCCAAGATCAAAAATGTTGGATGTGCTACTGCTCCACATCTTATAATTGCTTTGTGTTCAATCAACGTTATGAGAATCTTTCAAATATCTCCATGCAGGCAGCAATACAACAGGGCATAGCTTCAAATGATTTTAATTTCATTTCATTTGATTTCAATTGATGAGAAGGGACATCATCAAGTAGTCCTGTGACAAGGGACCGAGACTGTGCCAAGAAAAAAAAAAAAGGCGAGTGTTGGTGATAGGAGATTCACTTCTCAAGGGAGCGGAATCAGCAATCTCTAGACCAGACAATCAATCTAGGGAGCTGTGTTAGAAGAGACTTAGAACTTAGAATAACTTTACTGTCACTTTGAATGTACACTAATTGGCATACATTAAGATAAAATTTCGTTGTTGTCTCCCTGGAGCAAAATGTTGTCTCCTCGGAGCTTCTGGCAAGAGATGGGCTGCACCTCACAAGAACAGAGAAAAATATATTTGGAAAACGACTGGCCCAGCTTATCCAAAGGGCCTTAAACTAAAATTGAGGGGGGGGGATCTTTAAGGCGTAATCCCAAGCATAAACCCCAAGACAACCAATCCAACAAGGGAGTAGGGAGTGGTGGGAAGGAAAGAAGGAAAACTCAGATATAAAGCAGGAGATGTAAGAAGCACGCCCAGGGTCAGCCATAAAGGACTCAGAACACAATAATGCCCAAAGTTTGAGGAATAAACAGGGTGAACATGAAATACAGGTAGTCCTCAACTTACAACAGTACATTTAGTGACTCTTCAAAATTACAATGGCACTGAAAAATGTAACTTACGACCGTTATTCAGTTTTGACCTTTGCAGCATCCCCATGATCATGTGATCAAAATTCAGATGTTTGGCAGCCGGTTCATATTTATGACCGTTGCTGTGTCCCGGGAGTCACGTGATCCCCTTTTGCGACCTTCTAACAAGCAAAGTCAATAGGGAAGCCAGATTCACTTAACAACCGGGCTAGCAACTTATCAACTACGGTGATTCGCTTAACAACTGTGGCAAGAAAGGTCGTAAAATACGGCAAAACTCACTTAACAAATGTTTCACTTAACTACAAAAGATAAGGTCCCTTCCAACTCTGTTATTCTTACCTTGACAGGTATCAATTAGTACATCAACTTGTCTGAATATTCCTAGGCGGAGGAGCTTTTCACGAGCTTCATGTGATTTCCTCATCACCTTCAAAATATAAAAGGCTTAGCTTCACAAACTCAAAACATAACCAAATTATTACAAGTATTTCCAATACCTATGTGTTAAATCGACACCCATTCATTTGGTGACAACTATCTCAGTGAGCTCTGCATTTTCATAAAAGAAACTGGATTTCCTAAGTACTCTACAGGAACTTTTACAAAATTAGATTTTAATTTATTTGGATTACATATTATGTACTTATCCTTCCATTAAAAAAAATTAACCAACTCCCCAGAGATACTTTACTGTCTTGAAAACCAATTCCTTTTCTCAGATATGTGCACAGATACATATTTGAGTAATTTACTGATCCAGAGTTCAAGATCAGATGCAGAATTTCTACTCCCTTTGAAGGGGTACAAAAAGATCAAGGCAATATGGAAAAGCTACACAAAGAAACTGCCATTAACTATAGAATGTTCCATATAATTTAATGAAAATATGCAACACTGAAGCTTAAAATGTCTATGGCAGCTCATTTCATACTCAAATCAGAGGGCTGAGTTTGAGATAATTCATATGAAACGCCCTGCATACTACTATGTCACAAGTAACCCCTGAAATTCGAAAATCTGTATCCATCAGGGAAAAAAAATCAGTCCCAAATCCCAAATTGATATAGCTCAAAACCTGCTTCCAAAATACTAAAACCTTTTTAGTAACGTTTTGCAAGATTATTTGGGCACACAAGTTGAGCAATCATATTTCTAAATTTCTATGGAATTAAATAAAGATGCTAATATAACATAGTTGTTTTTTTAGATAGCGTGTTAAGCAATTTTAGTACTCACATCAATCAGATTTTTAGCTTTGAAAACTTCACCAATTTCATACATGATAATATCATCTTTAGTTCTTCCAAGTCCCTCAAAGTGTATATGTTGAACAACAACCTAAAAAGCAAAGTAACAAGTATTAAATAATGGGCAGATATTAAAAATTATTGCATTAGTAGATAAGCATGAAGATTTTGTCACAGATTTTGTGAAGAGATATGTTCAATATTAAGCAGATCCTCTACCACCTAAAAGTTGGGAGTATCTAGACTAAGCCATTTTGGCGAGAAGACC
This sequence comes from Thermophis baileyi, assembly GCA_003457575.1. Classification (NCBI taxonomy): domain Eukaryota; kingdom Metazoa; phylum Chordata; class Lepidosauria; order Squamata; family Dipsadidae; genus Thermophis; species Thermophis baileyi. Next base: position 2,730,301 of record QLTV01003977.1, on the reverse strand, counting down.
AATATTTTTAATTGCTCCAAGTTCTTCAAAACTGAAGCCCAGGATTTTATTTTGATTAAGTTAAATCAAACCAAATGCCTCCCCTATACAAACCCATTAAATACATCATCTTAGTTTTTCTTGTATGTTTCCCAAAGGAGGTAATTGTATCCTTCTAAGATTTTTTAAAATAATTACTTAACTACATTAGCCCACCTGAATTTATGCAAGGTATCACATAAAAAGACAAGTTTATTTCTAAATGTGTCAAGGCTATGGTTTTCCCAGTTGCAATGTATGGCTGTGAAAGTTGGACCATAAGGAAGGCTAAGCGCCAAAGAATTGAGGCCTTTGAACTATGGTGCTGGACAAGACTCCTGCGAGTCCCTTGGACTGCAAGGCGATCAAACCGGTCAGTCCTAGAGATCAACCCTTACTGCTCTTTAGAAGGCCAGTGCTGAAGATGAAACTCAACTACTTTGGCCACCTAATGAGAAGGAAGGACTCACTGGAGAAGAGCCTAATGCTGGGAAAGATTGAGGGCAAAAGAAGGGGACGACAGAGAATGAGGTGGCTGGATGGAGTCACTGAAGCAGTCGGCGTCAGCTTAAATGGACTCGAGGATGGTAGAGGACAGGAAGGCCTGGAGCAGGGGTCTGCAACCCGCAGCTCTGGAGCCGCATGTTGCTCTTTCATCCCTCTGCTGCAGCTCCGTCGCTCAAAATATGCGTCACAACCGCCAATGTGAGGCACCCGCCAGCACGTGATTTATTGAGCTTTTCGACCCATCTTTTTTTTTCAGAGTTCAAAATGTTTTTGTTGCATGCAGAAATAAAAATCTGTTTTCTCTGTAGCAGGTCATTGATTTCATAAATGCAACACACTATAGGGTTTTTTATACATAGCATAAAGGTAAAAAATGATATATGCAGTGTTATCTTCATTTTAGATGTCAAAAAGGTTTTGTGGCTCCCGGTGGTTTTTTTTTTTCTGTGGGAAACTGGTCCAAATGGCTCTTTGAGTGTTTAAGGTTGCCGACCCCTGGCCTGGAGGAACGTTGTCCATGGGGTCGCGATGGGTCGAACACGACTTCGCAACTAACAACAACAACATTTCTAAATGTATCAGGCACAGTCCTTTTAAAGATGTATCATCTGTAACAGTAATCATTTTTATTGCATCCAGTACAGTACCCTATATCGGTGGTCCATAACCTTTTTCGTATCAGGGACCAATTTGATGGAAGACCATTTTTCCACAAACTGGATGAGGGGAGGAGGAGTTCACAACCTAGGTCCCTCACCTGCGCTGTTTACAGTAGGGTTCGCACTCCTTTGAGAATCTAATGCCTGATGATCTGAGGTGGAGCTGAGGAAGTGATGATAACACTGGGGAGCGACTGCAAATACAGATGAAGCTTCATTCGCTTACTCGCTGCTCACCTCCAGCTGTGCGGCCCAGTTTCTAACAAGACACCCGACCGGGACCGGTCTGTGACCCTGGTGTTGGGGGGACCCCTGCTCTACATAATCAAGGGGAAGGCAGGAAATCCTTATACTTACATCTTTATTTTCGAGAATTTCTTGTTTAGTTTCTGGTTCAACCTCCACAAGCTCGGCTTCTTCACCTACACCACCAAAATCAGGACCACTCGTGGGAAGAGGCTCCAAACTCTGAAAATGCAGATTCAGTAGTTTATAATCGATCAAACAAACTACTAGATTGCTGATCTGTTTCTTTTTCCAAAAAGAAGTGTATGTATTAACTAGGTACCATCATCATCCCTTTACACTGGAAACACAAGTACATGGGATAATGTTGTATTCATGCAATACAGGTGTACATCACTATTTCACTACAAATATTAGCAGTTGGGGTGTCTACCGACGAGCCCTGGGTTACACCTTGAAGGACAGTAAGTCGGCACTTGGGCACCAGAGTTTCTTCCCCTAGCTGACATCTCCTTAATTCTTTCACTGCCACACTCAAATTTAATGTTCAGCATTTATTGAGTCTTAATGTCTTCGCAGTTAAGCCAGTGTTTTCAACTGTGACAATTTTAAGATGTGTGGACTTCAACTTCCAGAATACCTCAGGCAGCATGGATGGGGAATATTTGCCCATCAGGTCAGGGTAAACCTAATGGGCCCACCAGAATCCACAGTGAGTAACCCATGAACTGTCTGATACAGGTAGTCCCCGAACTATGACCACAATTGAGCCCAAAATTTCTGTTGTTAAGTGAGACATTTAAGAGTTTTGCCCCATTTTACGACCTTCCTTGCCACAGCTGTTAATCTGGCTTCCCCATTGACTTTGCTTGTCAGAAGGTCGCAAAAGGGGATCACGTGACCTTGGGACACAGCAACGGTCGTAAGTATGAACCAGTTGCCAAGCCTCTGGATTTTTATCACATGAACATGGGGATGCTTCAAAGGTCATAACTATGAAAAACGGCCATAAGTCACTTTTTTCAGTGCCGTTGTAACTTTGAACAGTCACTAAATGAACTGTTGTAAGTCAAGGACTACCTGTATTGGGCCCACCAGAATCCACAGGGAGTAACCCACAAACTGTCTGATATTGGGTGCCAATCTCTTGAAAGCTCCTCTTACTGGGAGCAGCCAAGAATAAAACCTTTTATTGAAGGCAGATGGGTTAGAAACCCAATCCTGCCTCTCAGTCCAGCCCACCACGCAGGGTCGTTGTTGCAGGAGAAACGAAGGAAGGGAGGACGAGGCGCTCTGCTTAGGTTTGCACAAAATACAGGTAGTCCTCGACTTAACGACCACACTTGAGCCCATCATTTCTGTTGTTAAGTGAGACATTTGTTAAGTGAACTTAGCCCCGTTTTACGACCTTCCTTGCCACAACTGTTAAGTGAATCACGGCAGTTGATAAATTAGTAGCCCGGTTGTTAAGTGAATCTGGCCTTTCCCCCCCCCCACCCCCGCTGACTTTGCTTGTCGGAAGGTCGCAAAAGGGGATCCGGTGACCTTGGGACACAGCAACGTGTTCGTAAGTCTGAGTCAGTTGCCAAGCCTGACTCGAGTTTCAATCACACAACCGTGAGGACGCTGCCATGGTCGTAAGGATGAAAAACGGTCCTAAGTCACATTTTTTCAGGGCCGCTGTGAACGGTCACTAAACGAACTACTGTAAGTCGAGGACTGCCTGTAAAGGCGCGGTGGAAAAAGAATAATGAATGCCATCAATGGATCCAAATGCCATATTTTTTTAGGGGGGGGGGAGGTCTTTTTCCACTTTATTTAAAACAGGAAAGGATCGCGATGGCCCGCTTGGCTGAACTGCAATCCTTTTCTCTCCCACTAACACGGGGGGGGGGCGGCTCTTCCACGCAACCGACCCCCCCTCCCTTCTGCTGGGACACCCGAGGTCAGTCCGCTCGGGGGAGGCGCCAAGGTGGTTAGAAGCCTCCCACCGTCCCCAGTGAGGGCACTCTACACACGCCCAGAGGACCACCGTCGGCCGGCGTCCCCGTCCCCCATTTTCCCTCCCCCAAGGTCAGCCGGGCGAGCTCCTACCCGCGCGTGAACCGTCCCCATGGCCTCAGCCTCGGCCTCGACGGCGCGCCGCTTCGCTTCCTGCGCATGCGCAGCGCTCCCCCCCCCCCCGCCGCCTCTTTCTCCTCCTCTTCCGGAAGCTCCGAGGCGAAAGTCGTTTCTCATTGGCCCGAAGAAGAAAAAAGGGCGGAAGGGGATCGCTTCCCTCGGCCCAGCGTGAGTCTTTAGAGATAGAAATTATAGCAAGACACACGTGCCAATACTTCCGGCAGTTCTTTTCCAGCTGTTTCTCTCCTTAGGGCGGTAGTGGCTAAACTGCGAGAGGCCCGAGCGGCCACTGGAGGACAGCAAACGGCACGCCAAAAAAAAAAAAAAAACCCCTCCGTTGCCCTCTGGCAGAAGGCTGTAGGGAGTTTTGCCCCATTTTACGACCTTCCTTGCCACAGCTGTTAAGTGAATCACCGCAGTTGGTAAGTTGATAGCCCGGTTGTTAAGTGAATCTGGCTTCCCCACTGATTTTGCTTGTCTGAAGGTCGCAAAAGTTGATCACATCACCTTGGGATACTGACACTGTCATAAATATGAACCGGTTGCCAAGCATCTGAATTTTGATCACGTGACCATGGGGATACTGCAAAGGTCGTAACTGTGAAAAATGGTCACAAGTCACTTTTTTCAGTGCCGTTATAACTTTGTAAACAAACTGTTGTAAGTCAAGGACTACCTGTAACCGTACAAGTATAGAATCGGATCAAAGGCTTGGAGTTCATTTGCTCAATGGAAGATCCACCAGAAATGTATTTTTCAAACTTGGCAATGTTAAGAGATGTAGATTTTAATTCCCAGAATTCCCCAGCCAGCATGCTAAAACAAGAAAACTGACCACTTCATGTTGCAGCCTTACTAAAGGCTGGCAGCTGATAGAGTCAGGGCCCTCCTTCCTTGGAGATTTTGCTTCTCCCTTTTTGGAGAAGAGGGAATGATTCTGCTCCTTGAAGATCCTTGAAGATGGATGACCTACCACCCCTAACCATCTCTTTTGAAGGCTTAACATGCCCAAATCTTTTCACCATTCCTCAGAGGGCTTAATTTTCTCACCCTTCATTATCTTCTTTGCTTTTCTCAAAACATTATTCCAATTTATCATTGTTATTTTTGACTCTGGTGCTCCTCACATTTCCCGGTGGGGTCCAACCAAGGCAGAATGGATTAATTAGCTCCCAAAGTCTGGACTTTATGCTCCTGTTAATGCAGCCCAAGATAGCATTGGCATTTTTAACAACTGCATCACACTGCTGGTTCATGTTTAACTGGGGGTCAACAAAGTTCCATTTACATATGCTACTACTAAGCCAAGTCTTTCCCATCCTATCCTGGTTCCTTATCTTTTTCCTGCCCAGCTGCAAAACTCTCAATTTCTCTCTATTAAATACCATCTTATTTATTTTGGCTGTCCGCTCAACTCTTCCTAGACCTTTTTTGAGTCTTCTCTCTCTCACCTGAAAGGACACCTATCCCAGCTTTGTGTCATCTGTCAACTTTTTATATGCCCCCTCAACTCCCTCATCCAGCTAATTGAAAACATGCTGAACAAGAGAGTCCATTGGCCTTCCACTTGATGCTCTGAAGGCCACTCACAGGTGTTTCATTCTCTGAGTGCTCCATTCAGCCAACCACGTGTCCTTCTCACAGCATCATTTAGCCATATTTTACCCATTTGCCACATTTTGAAGGAGAATGTAATGAAGCACTCAGTCTAAAGCTTTGCTTAGATCTACAGATACTATGGCTGCAGCATTTCCCCCAGCCACTTAGCTAGTCACTCTTACCAAAGAAGAGGATAAAAGTTAATCCAACAGAATGTCTACGTGAAAGTTCCATGCTCGTTCTTGCTGATGGCACTTCGTCTCTCCAAAGGTTCACAGAGATGCGGTTGGATCACCGCTTCAGGACCCTTTCCGCTACAAATCCAGATTTCCCAGGACCTCTTCCTTCTACCTTTTGAAGATTAGGAAGACACTGGCTCTCCTCCAATCTTCTGAGACCTCACTGGTCCTTCAGGAGTTCTCCAGGATTTCTAAGAGTGGTTCTTGAGTCGTCTCTTCTAGTCCTTTAGGACTCTGAGAAATCAACCAGCTGGTCCTGGAGACTTGAATTCATTTAAATTAGCCAAGTTCTCTCTTAGTCCCTCCTTGGGTATATCCTAAACTTCAGTTTCCTCTTTCTCTCGGCAACATAAGCCGGTGCCCCATTTCCTTTCTGAGATACGAATTTCTGCCTTCTCATTTTGATTATCTCTCATGATAGACTCATACACTCTTTGGCTTTTCTTATTTCTAACTTATCAAAAGTAGTTTTGTTTTTGTAATTGCTCAAGTTTCAGTTTATTCTGAACACCAGCCTTTTTGAAAGTACTTCTATAGTTTCTACTATAGAAGAAGTAGAAGACTACTTACCTATAATTCCTCTTTGGTGATGTACCCCTATTTCTTGTATTTTTTTTCCTCTTAAGCTTTTTAGAGTTTTATTTATGATAAGGTTCCAAAACTTTCTGGAGCCATACATTCTACCAATTCAAAATTATACTTAAAAGGGTTTGTGGTTGATATGATGCTTACACTTCAGTTTCACACTAATAAAGCCTTTTTCAAGTTGAGTTTGGCTTCTGGTGATTTCATGGATACATCCCTGCACGTTTTCTTGGTCACAGAATAGAATTGTTCTCTCAGGACATAATTTCAGCTTCTCAGTCTAAACCATTGAATTTCCTGAACACTTAGCATGACAGGTTCAACTTTGCTGAATTATTGGAAGCCAAGATCACCAGAAATCTGGAATGCTTTATTCCCAAGTCATAGCATCTCTAAATATTGTTACTTACTGTATTTTATTAAAGGTAATCTATGTACAACAAGGCCATTCTTTTGTGTTCCATTTACTACAAACTGCAACTAAACAATTTTGCTCTGAACCATTACCTATTCAGAATATTCTGTCTCCTATAAATTCATTTTTAATAGTTTTCTGTGTTCCATTTGCCAGCGCCTGTATTTTGTTTTCAACGCTTTAACAAATAAAGAACTTTTGACAAATTTAGAAAGAACTCTGAACCCAGATAATTACTGAAGGAGAGGTATAATCCTTTTGTGTATATACACATGGATTTTGCATTAAGTTTAACACCTCCACCTTGCCTCCCCACCAAAATGTCTCTGTTTAAGGACTTGATCCACCCCCACTCTCAGAATATGATTCATAAAATGTTAAAACAAAGCCAAATATTCTGCATGGGTTTTACGTTTTTCCAGTCATTTGAATTTTTATGAAAAGGATCAGTTCGCATAAACTCTTGTTTGTAATGAGCTTTGTTAAATCACTGTGAAAAAAGGGAAGAGGAATTATAGAAAGGAACACTTTACCATTTGCAAAAAATATGCATAGAAACACAATGTTTACTGCTTTGGGCGATGAGTGAAATGTCAACTTGCAGCATTATAAACAATTAAAATGGTATAGAAATGCAGTATATTCATAGATCACCTCATAAAGCGGTTCTATCAAGCAATTAAGCATTTGACTTGTGATAATGAACAAAACACAGTGATCACCAAACACAACATCTCTTTATTCTGCTTCTTTAAAAACACTGCTGATTGCAGAAATATTACAAATAGTTCATTTTGGAAATACAATAAAAGTTTAGGAAAATAAGTATGACCAGCTGTCACACAAAACAGTACTTCGGCACTGGCTGAAAATAGCACCAAAAGAATATAAATAAGTCTGTGTCAATGCTATTAAATGGTTTAACACTGTGAAAAACTGTTTTAACTACATTTCATTCCCCTCCTCTCCACTCAGCAGTTCTTAGATTTTCTTTAAAATACCAAAAAGAAAAAAAAAACTCTTAAAGATTAGATATTTTGTCAAAATAAAACCTGCTAAAAAGTTGACAATGAATTTGAAATAAATAAAAGCAGCTAGTTGGGTTCCTATGGGGATATTATTCTCCACTTAATTTGTAACAAGTCTCCAACCTAACCATAACCCTTTGATTGGAAAATTTATAATACCTCACAAGAAAATAGTCTAGTAAGGGATTGCCATTACTGACACTTTAACCCATTGCAATGCCAAAGTGCAGAGCTGCTAAGTTACTCATAGCAAAAGTCTGATTTCCCAAAATACAATTTTAATATTTGTGCACCGTGTGCAAGAATTCCTGTCACTTTATGCAGCAAATACTGACACACAAAGTATCAAGTACTGTATTCCAAAGAAATTCTTGAATCAATTTGAAATATTGCTGATTTATGATGGCATATTATTGTCGCTTCCTACTATTATTGAAAATTAAGGCTTAAGTTGCATGCGTGTTCATAAAGCCTGGATTAAATAATGTATGGATTTTATTTATAATTTAAATTTAAAAGGAAGAAAAGCAGAAATCATATGAGTTTCCAGTTCTGAATGACTTTGCTCATTTCTTGTTCTGAGGTAAATCAAGTTACAATGAAGAGCATGGGAAAAAAATTTAAGATCCACAAATTCCAAATCGCATTATAGATTTCTATTACTTTCTCCTGTTAAGGAAACTGGACAATATATTTCTTAATGACATCTGCTCTCAAGTTCATTAAGATAATAAACATAATAAAAAAAACCCTGCATCTCTCTTCCACCAATGAATTATTTTTTATGGTTCTTCTTATTCATTTGAATTAAAGATATCTAGATGTAAAGTCTACATCATTCACAGAAAATAAAATGCTGTTTTAGATACAGCACTCCAGAGCAGTGTTTCTCAACTCTGACAATTTTAAGACATGTGGACTTCAACTTCCAGAATCCCCCAGTCCACGTATCTTAAAGTTGCCAAGGTTAAGAAACACTGCTGTAGGACATTCCTAGTTGGGTGGACTTCAACTCCCAGAATTCTCAGTAAAGGTCATGCTGCTTGGGAATTCTGGGAAATGAATCTACACTTTTGGAGGCCTTCCAGCTTAGGGTGGAGTCTTTAGTGAACTTCAAGGGGAGAAAAAATAGCAGATGGAAGCCTCTCTGGCAGTAAATGTGTGTGTGTGTGTATGTGTGTGTTGTGTGTTCTTATGAGATTTTGGAGAGCACCCCAAGCAGGGGTGGGTTCTGCTTTTCTTCGCTGCCGGTTTGCTCAGTGACACGCCACGCCACACGGGGGCGTGCTTCGCACATGCGCAGTGCTTAAAAAAAGCTGCGCATGCGCAGAAGCAAAAAAAAACACAAGATGGTAGCGCCTATGGCGCCGAGAGAACCAGCTCGGGGGCGTGGCAGGCATGGGTCGCTACCGGTTCTAGCGACCCACGCCACCACATTACTAATGGTTCTATAGAAGCGGTCCGAACCGGTAGGAACCCACCTCTGACCCCAAGGATTAGAAAATCCTTTGCTTTCCTTGTGGCAGTCAAGGAGTTTCAAATAAAAAAAAGAAGTGATATGATAGATTCATTCCACCCCAACTAGTGCTCCTGGAGATTGAGTTCAGGAAAAGTCCAATAAAAAGAGGAGAAATTAGGACATCCAGAAATTCTCCAACATCTCCTGTTTCCAACATCCCCCATAATATTAACAATATAAACAATACATTTTTAATGAAAAATAGTTTTTCCTGTTTAAAAAATAAGGGTATCGAACATCGTTCCTTTCTGCTCCCAATCTGCCTACTTGTGGTAGGCAGGGTGTTTTCTTCATTTTGAATGAGACCTCTCTGCCAGATACGTCAAGTTAAAAAAAGAAACTCCTTAAAGGTCCTGTATTCTCTCTCTCTTTAAGTAGATGTGTAATTCCACACAAGTGCGAAAAAAAAACTTTAAAAAAAGTCACACAAGAGCTACAGATCTTACTGTAAAAATTATTATTTTTTAAACAAAAAAAAAAGTTAACAAATGCTTATCCCAATATAAAACCATCAACAGAGGAGATGTAGATTGTCTTCCTGCTGAATTTTTTTTGTTTGTTTGGGTACAAAACAATGCTCTACTGCGCTTCGGCTTTTTCAACCCTTTGTCCACTATCAAGAAACTAGACAAGAAGTCTAAATGCTTTGAAGCCAGAAAAGATGCCTCAAAGGCAACCGAGTTGTAAACAAAGACTTCCTAAAGTCGTGGTTCCCAACCTCAGCAACTTTCAGATGGGTGGGATTCAACTCCCAGAATTCGGATGTAGTAGTGTGTTGAGTTGAAGGCCACTTCCACTTAGCACCTTAGCACCTCAAAGTTGCTCAGATCGAGAAGCCGTATCCTAAAGATTGTTTGGCCAAGTGCTAGAAGAACACATACCTCAAAGGTGTAAATTTCCCTGCCTAATGTCGTAGCCCCCAAGCTAATCTTCAGAGACAGAATAAAAACTTTTCTCGGAGGATGAGTCAATATCCGTAGACATTCCGGATGTTTCAGTGTCCATGAAAAAGGAAGTGACGGAACCAGAGATGTCGGAATTACTAACTGCACCCTTCTCCTTCATCAAGTCTTCACAATAGGGGAGACTCCAGAGCCATTCTTCAAGATTGGGGGAAGAGTGAGACGTTTTAGGAGGTGAGTAGGACAGATGAAGGCAAGGCTTCCCTGGGGCCGTCTGGCATTTTCTAAGCAAGATTTCACTTACTTTGCTGCAAGAAAAAGAAATAATCATTAGTAAGTCTTGGAATTATTTTTATGGGAGAAATAACAGAATAACAGAGTTGGAAGGGACCTTGGAGGCCTTCTAGTCCAACCCTCTGCTCAAGCAGGAGACCCTATACCAGTGATGGTGAACCTTTTAGGCACCGAGTGCCCAAACTGTGCGCGCGTGCATGCCCAAATTGAAAGGTATGTGCGCACGCGTGGACATGCACATGCGTGGACATGCACGAACGTGTGCATGCGTGGACATGCGCGAATGTGTGCATGTGGACATGTGCACATACATGCGTGAACATGCGCACATGCGCAGCAGAGACCCGAAGACCAGCTGGCCGGCGGGAGGCGGGGCATCCCAACACCGGCAGCGCAGCAAAAGGTAAGATCTTTTTCTTTCGTGAGCTTCTGTTTCGTCATTTGCAGGGAAACAGAAGCTCACAAAAGAAATGCCACGGAGATCTGACCTGGGGTGATGGCGCGCGTGCCAGCAGAGAGGGCTGTGTGTGCCACCCTGGTTCGCCATCACGGCCCTATGCCATTCAAGACAAATGGCTGTCCAGACTCTTCTTGGAAACCTCCAGTGATGGAGCAGCCACAATCTTTGAAGGAAACCCATCCCACCGATTAATTGTTCTGTCAGACAGTTCCTCCTTAGTTGTAGGTGGGTTCTCTTCTTTCATGTTCTTCCACACATTACTTCTTTTCCTGCTCTCTGGAACTCTGGAGAATAAGCCAACTTCCTCTTCACTGTGTTAGCCTCTCAGACATTGGTCAATAGTGCACTGCTATCATGTTACCCCAGTCTTTGTTTTCATTAGACTAGACATACCCAATTCCTTCCTGCATTCTTCATATGCTTTAGCCTCCAATCCCCTAATCATCTTTGTTGTTTTTCTCTGCGCTTTTTCTTGCATTCTTTAAACATTACATTTTCTTGAAATAGGGAATCTGTAGCCATTTAGAACAGGCAAAACGACACAGCAAAGTGGAAGAGAAGCTGCAGTACATCACCAAGGAATTACTCAAAATGGAGTAATTCCTACCTCCACCCCTGCAGCAGGTTCTGGAGAACGGGTAGGGAAAATTTTGAGTTGTTCGGAGAACCTGCAAATACCACCTCTGGCTGGCCCCAGAGTGGGGTGGGAATGGGGATTTTGCAGTATCCTTCCCCTGGAGTGGGGTGGGAATGGAGATTTTGCAGTATCCTTCCCCCAGGAGTGGGGTGGGAATGGAGATTTTGCAGTATCCTCCCCCTGCCACGCCCACCAAGACACGCCCACCAAGCCACACCACGCCCACCAAGCCACGCCCACAGAACCAGTAGTAAAAAAAATGGATTTCACCACTGGGCCAAACATACCTTGGGGTCTTCAGGAGCCCTTTCATTGCTCGGCCATAGATTGAACCTATCATTTGGGAAAGCTGCCCCTGCATCCATTGCACATCCTCAGGGATGTCAGGAAACCACTGGACCAATCTGCAATCAAGAGAAAGGAGGCGGTTCTTCAAAACAAACTAGTTCAGGATGGGGGCTTCTTTTTAAAACGTTCACCCAAAACATCTCCTTTCCTGGTATCAGCTAAATTTTTATAAGGAAAAACGTATTTATTGTTCTTTTTTTTTAAAAAAAAATTCTGTATTAAAAATAAAAGAATTTAAAAGTATTTAATTCTGTTTTAAAAGTAAAAATAACAAAAGGGTAAGATTTTCATAGGTGCATTCTTGCCAGGTGCAAATAATGGACGTAAATAGATATTAAGGCTATGCCTAAAACATAGGTTTGGGATTTTTTTTAAAGTATATACATAATATGTTTGTTTATGAAGCTAAACACAAAAAACTCATGAAAATGAATATATTTGTGATTCTCCTGTTACCGGTAAATATAAACTGTATACACATAATACATTTTATAGCAATAGCAATAACTTATATATCGTTTCACAGTGCTTTACAGTCTTCTCTAAGCAGTTTACAGAGTCAGCCTATTGCCCCCAACAATCTGGGTCCTCATTTTACCGACCTCAGAAGGATGGAAGGCTGAGTCAACCTTGAGCCTGGTGAAATTCGAATTGCCAAATTGCAGGCAGCCGGCAGGCAGCAGAAGTAGCCTGCAGTACTGCATTCTAACCCCTGCGCCACCGCAAGCTCTTATAAGTATAAACAGGAGTTAAGAGAGAGTAATACAAACCAAACAGGCCAATCCAATCTCAGCCATGAATTCCCAAGATGGCAAGTTTTCTTATTGTTAAGACCTGTGAGCTCAATGGGCTTACTCCTAAGTAGGTTTACATTACATACAAGCTATGAGCAACTTTCCTCTAGCTCAGGGGTGTCAAACTCAAGGCTCGGGGGCCGGATCCTGCCCACGAGGTGCTTAGATCTGGCCCGCGGGGCCGCCCTGGAAACAGCAAAGGACGGGCCCGCAGTGCCTTTGCCAGCGAAAAAAGAGCTCCATTTTTGCTGGCATGGGGTTTCATGAGGCCGTCACAGCCGAAAATGGAGCTCAGGAGCCTGTTTACGCTGGCAGAGCGCTCGGGCCACCAGAGGCGCCCCCGACACGAGTGACATTGAACTGGCCACGCCCACCCTGGCCATGCCCACCCACCCCCGGCCTCCCCGAGGTGAAACACAACCCTGATGCAGCCCTCAATGAAATCGAGTTTGACACCCCTGCTCTAAAATATTCAGTTTCTTTCTTTTCCTTAATTGTAAGTGTTAGCTTATCCATTTCTGCACATTCTAATGTTTTTTCTAATCACATCTTCATCTGTTGGGATCTCTTCACTTTTCTATTTTTCTGCAAATACTATTCTCGCTGCAGTCAATACATGCAAAATCAGATATACCCGTGATGGCGAACCTATGGCACGCGTGCCGGAAGTGGCACGCAGAGCCATTTTTCCGGGCACGCGGAGCCGTCGCCCCTTGCTCTTCCGGGTTCCGGTGCGCAGGCCAGCTGGTTTTCATACGCATAGGTGCGCCAGAAACCAGAAGAACAGCCGCCCATTGCGCATGCGCGCTCCAGGAAAATGATCTTCCTGTTTCCAGAGTGCACATGCGCACTGGCCAGCTGGTCTGGTTTCTGGCGCTCATGTGAGCGCAAAGACCAGCAACAGGCGCGCATGCCAAAAGACGTGGAGAGGGGATCCCGGCGGTCGCTTCCTAAGAGAGCAGAGCAAGGTAAGCTGGGCTTCCCTCCCTCCCTGCCTGCGCGGGCTTCTTACGCGGCCCCAGGCGGTCCAGAGCACCGGTGGACGAGCAGCCGGTGAGGGCGGGGTGGTGGTGGTGGGCTACTGTGCAGATGACCCTGTGGCCTGGGATCCTCCCTGCTGGGATCCACCATTCCCCAGCCGCCGTCAGCGGTCTCTGCCCCCCCACCTTGGCAGCCGCTGGCCGGGAAACAGTGGATCCCAGCAGTGAGGATCCTAGGCATGGCCGCATGTTTGGAACTTCTCCGTTTGCCGAGGTTGGGGGGGGCAGAGAGAGCTGCTGCTGGCCGGGGAACGGTGGCATCCCAGCAGGGAGGATCCTAGGCATGGCTGCGCGTTTGGAACTTCTCCGTTTGCCGAGGTTGGGGGGGCAGAGAGAGCTGCTGCCGGCTGAGGAACGGTGGATCCCAGCAGGGAGGATCCTAGGCATGGCTGCGCGTTTGGAACTTCTCCGGCTGCTGAGGTGGGGGGGGGGCAGAGAGAGCTGCTGCCAGCTGGGGAACGGTGCATCCCAGCAGGGAGGATCCTAGGCATCCCATTCTCCGGCCGGCGGCAGGCTCTCTGCCCCCCCACAGCGCCAGAAGAGCAGCAGCAGCGGCAGCTGAAGGGAGAAGGGCAAGAGCGACCGGCCGGCTCAGGTGCACTGGGCAGCATTTGCTGGCTGGGCGGCCGGTGGGGCTGTGCAGGAGGAACGCCGGAGACAGGAAGTGACGCCCAGGGGACCCACGTGGCTGGTGGAGCGAGCAAAGAGGGGCATCTCAGCCCCGCTTTGACGGCGGCCACAGGGTCATCTGTGCAGGCAGCCCCCACCCCCACCCCGCCCTCACCGGCTGCTCGTCCGGGGAAGCTCCGAATGTGCAGCCTTGCCGGGACTCCTCCCCACTGGGAGCCGCCATTCTCCGGCCGGCGGCAGGCTCTCTGCCCCATCTCAGCAGTACCATGTGCCGGCTGGAGAAGCTCTGAACGCCCGGCCTTGGGAATGGCTGCTCCTTTGTCTCGACAGGGAACGGGCCGGTAAGAGCAGTAAGAGGAGCACCGGCCCTCTTGGAAGAAGTGGGGGGGCACATGCGCAGTGGGGGGTTGCATGTGCGCATGCGCAGTGCGGGGCGCATGTGCAGTGCGGGGCATGGGTGGCGTGCGCGCATGCGCAAATGGCGGCGTGCATTGCATTATGGGTGCCGGCACGCGCGAGCACAACAGCGCTCTCTCGCTTGGACTTTCGGCACGCAATGCCAAAAAGGTTCGCCATCACTGAAATATACATTCCCTTTGTTATACTTGTCTAGTAAAATGCCCAACAAGAATGTCTCTGGTTTCAAATCTATTTATTGTTTATCATTTTTTCCAGCCATGGATGTATTTTTGTCCAATATTTTTTCGCTTTTTGACATGTTCACCACATATGATAGTATGAACCAGGTATCTGGTGACATTTCCAACATTTTGCAGATTTATCCTTAAACATCTTTGCTAACCTTGAGGGCGGAAAATGCCATCGATAAAACATTTTATAAAGATTTTCTTTGTATGCAGTAGACATTTATAATTTCTATTCCATAATTTCTGCCATTTATCTAACTCAATCGAATAGCCAAAATTTTTAACCCATACTATCATTTTCTCTTTTACTTGTTCATCTTAATACTTAACAAATAGCTATATATTTTCTTTATTAATTTTTCATCTGTCCCTGTTAATATCTGATCTAATTCTGTTAATTCTTTATTTAAATCATACATTTTAACATCCTTCTCGTATCTAGATTGTATCTACACATATGACCATGTTATTTCAATCCCTTGATCACTCAGTTCCTGTTTAGTTTTAAGTTTCCCCTTTTCTTTTAAAATATCTTTATATCTGATAACATTCTCTATATCAATAACATTTGGATAAATCAGTGCCTCCATTGTGGATAGCCAGATAGCCATTATGGATTATTTTCAAATAATGTTGTTTAATTTTCTCCCATACTAATAATAATGCATTCTTAACATAGTGTCTTTGGAAATAGCTGCTGTATTTTTCAGACTGTAAGACGTACCGGAGTATAAGACGCACCTAGATTTCAAAGAGGACAACAAGAAAAAAAAATAGTTTTTGGCCTCCGTGCGTCTGGTTTTTGCCCTCCCCGGCCCCCAGGAGCTCTCTGCAGGCCTCCCAAACCCTCTGTGCATCCCATTTTTGTGAAACGGGCCCGTTTTTGGTCCCAAACCCTCCATGCGTCCCGTTTTTGCCCTCCCCAGCCCCCAGGAGCACTCTGCAGGCCTCCCAAACCCTTCACACGTCCCGTGAAAACGGGATGCACCGGGGGGGGTGTTCAGGAGGCCAAAAACAGGGCCGTATTCGGTCTATAAGACGCACAGACATTTCCACCCACTTTGGGGGGGGGGAGTGCGTCTTATAGTCCGAAAAATACGGTATGTATTTTGTTTTTTCCATACCATAAAAAAGCATACCAGTCTAATTCATGATCATGTCCCTCCAAGGTCAACAGTCTTTTGTTCCTCAAGCCAATCCATTCTTTTAGCCAAGTAAGTATCGAAGACTGATAATACAATTCCTAATCTGGTAGCCCAAAACCACCTCTATTTTTAGACTTTTAAAACATTTTCAAACTTATCCTTGCTTTTTTCCCTTTCCAGATATATTTTAATATTGTTTTATTTAATTCTTCAAAATATTTTTTCCAGTTTTATTGGTATTGTTTGAAGTAAATATACATGTAGTAGTTTTGGCAAGATATTCATTTTTATAGTGGCTACTCTTCCCATCCATGTCCCCAATACCTTGAACATTTGGAAATTAGATCATATACACTCACCTTACGACCACAAAGAAGGCTGACTCAACCGGTAAAGTGTATGGTAGCATCATGTAGGACATTAGTCGCATGGGAAGAAATTTTGAAAGTTCAGTGTAGAGTCCACTTTTTTCTTTACAAGCCTCTTGTAATGCTGTAAAATTTAAATAATCAGAACTGAATTCATTCATGGACGATCAAGCAAGAACAAATATGGCTAGGACCAGGGGTGAAATCCAGCAGGTTCTGACAGGTTATGGAGAACCGGTAGTGGAAATTTTGAGTAGTTTGGAGAACCGGCAAATACCACCTCTGGCTGGCCCCAGAGTGGGGTGGGAATGGAGATTTTGCAATATCCTTCCCCCAGGAGTGGGGAGGGAATAGGGATTTTGCAGTATCCTTCCCCTGGAGTGGGGTGGGAATGGAGATTTTGCAGTATCCTTCCCCTGGAGTGGGGTGGGAATGGAGATTTTGCAGGATCCTTCCCCTGCCACGCCCACCAAGTCACGCCCACCAAGCCATACCACATCCACCAAGCCACGCCCACAGAACCGGTAGTAAAAAAAATTGGATTTCACCACTGGCTAGGACATCATCAACTTTTCCCCATCCGAAATGACTGAGTAGGACCCTCTAGTATTCTAATCAGGTTATCATCAAATTACATTTTGCTTTATACAGCTTTTCATTCATTTTAGTCCTCTTTTACTGGGAATCAATAACCACATATTCCCTGAGTCATGAGACTCTGGATCATTCTAGCATTGTGAATTAAACAAAGACATTGGATTACCTCGGCTTGTCTAATCTCTAACTAAAATGGATTCATAGAAAAATTATTCTTTGACACTGAAAAAAAATAAAATAAAACTCTGTTTTAATTTGGAAAAGGAAGCCAATTTGGGCTGTCAGAGGCCTGACAAACACTCTGCACAGCTAAATCATCCAATAGTTCCAGCCAAAATTAAGTTAAAATCAACTTGTCTTCCCATAACATCTAGACGACAAATGTATCACACACAGTATAAAGGGGGATGGTTAATCTAGTTTATTTGATTATATGTTTATATGTTTGATTATGCACCCCTTTTCTGGAACATTCAGCAACCAAAATTCATCAGTGCAAAATGAATGACATTCACCAATGTAAATTCTGAAACAAAATTTTTCAAGTAAATTGATTCATGAAACCTTCAACGTAGCCCCTTTAATGGCCTGCTTATACTTTTGGCCAGCTAAAGGTAATTGATAAATCTCTCCAGTCTTGTTTAGATAGTAAATTAAAATGCTTCAGTACAAATTGGGGGGGGGGAATCAAACAAGCAGCACATTCTGTCTGGTCTCTTAAGTATTAGTGCTAAAGAATTAAACATAGATTTTTGCAATAATTAATTAATTAGTTAATTTAGAATTTTACCTTTATGTAGTCTAGGAGGCAGCTTCTCAAAGATAGTCCTATCCAATGGCCAAGATGTTGCCTTTAGCTGATCAATAAATACTTTTTCATCTTGCATCTCTTTTTTGTCTTTATTTGCTGCATTTTTTTTATCACTGTAGCCTGAGATTTGAGAATATCCCAGATGTTCCTGCTTGGTTAAGGCTAGGTCGGCAGACACTGATTCTTGCAGAAAACCTTAATAAATAGATTAAAAAAACAAATGCTTCTGCTATAAGTGACAGTATGCAAAGCAAGCTAGATAAAATGCAGACAGTTAAAAAAAACCACGAAGGTTTTCTAATCTTAATTTTCAAATCTTGGACTAAGAATGTTATGCCTGTTTGCAATTGCGTTGTAACTTCCACCAGCTTCTTCCGACATTTAAAGCTGAGACGTTCTTGCTAGCAAACGGCAATGAATTAGCAAACATTTAGTTTTATAGCATGCCCATAGCATCTCTTTTTGGTAAGGCTTGGGTTGCTTAAAGTGCCAATATTCATTGGATGAAAGTATCACAGGAAGAAAATCGCAAAGCTACTTCCAACAGCGTACGTTCAATGGCAAATCTATCAAATTGAATACAGGTAGCCCTCCAGTTACGACCCAATTGGGCCCAAAATTTATGTTGCTACTGTAAGTGAAACATTTGTGAAGTGAGTTTGTCCCATTTTACAACTTTTCTTGCCACAGCTGTTAAGTGAATCATTGCATTTGTTAAGTTAGTAACATGGTTGTTAAGTGAATCTGGATTCCCCATTGACTTTGCTTGTCAGAAGGTCGCAAAAGCGGATCACGTGACCTCAGGACGCTGCAACCGTCATAAATATGAACCAGTTGCCAAGCAGCAGAATTTTGATCATGTGACCAAGGGGGTGCTGCAACAGTTGTAAGTATGAAAAACGGCCATGTTACTTTTTTTCAGAGCTGTTGTAACTTTGAACGGTCACTAAATGAACTGTTGTAAGTCGAGGATTACCTGTATAGGTAATCTTTGACTTACAACTACAGTCGGAAGCAGAATTGGCATTGCTAAGCAAAGCAACCATTAAGTAAGTAATTTTACAACCATTTTTGTCACAGTTGTTAAGCGAATCGCTGCCGTTATTAAGTGAATCATGCAGTCGTTCAGCGAAGCCAGCTTCCCCCCTCAACTTTGCTTGACGGAAGCTAGCTGGGAAGGTTGCAAATGATCCCAGAATAATGCAAACAACATAATTACACGCCAGTTGCCAAGCAACGGAAATTTGATCACATGGCAGTGGGGAATACTGTACATGCATATTTACAATACATTGTAAATATGAGGAATATCATGTCACTTTGTTCAGTGCCGTTGTAATTGGAAATGGCTGCTAAACAAATGTTGGTAAATCAAGGACTACTTTGGCGTTTGGAAGAATCCTCTGTGGCTTGATTGTAACTCAGCCTGCGTTACTAACTCCCCCTGGTCAGAGTGCTTTCTGAATGAGCCATTGTTGTCTCCGCAGTGCGGCTCCTCTTGGGCCACCTGATAGCTGCTTTGACCACTGCCCACTTCTTGCTCCGCCCACAAGATGGCCAGGGAGAGGAGGAAAGCCACCCTCCAGGGCTGAGAACTGCCCAGGGTCCTCCTCTCCATTGACCTGTGCCTTTAGCATTTCAGATAGCAACAGCAATAGCACTTAGACTTATATACTGCTTCATAGTGCTTTACAGCTCTCTCTAAGTTGGGGTGTCAAACTCAAGGCCCGCGAGCTGGATCCGGCCCGTGGGGTGCTTAGATCTGTCCCGCGGAGCTGCCCTGGAAACAGCGAAGGACCGGCCCGCGGTGCCTCTGCCAGCAAAAACGGAGCTTGGGAGCCCATTTTTGCTGGCGGAGTGCTTTGGCCACCACAGGTGTCCCCGACACGAGTGACGTCAAGCTGGCCACGCCCATCCTGGCCACGCCCACCCGTCCCCCGAGGTCAAACACAACCCTGATGCGGCCCTCAATGAAATCGAGTTTGACACCCCTTCTCTAAGTGGTTTACAGAGTCAGCCTATTGCTCCCAACAATCTGGCTCCTCATTTTACTGGAAGGATGGAAGGCTGAGTCAACCTTGAGACAGTGAGGATCGAACACCTGGCAGTCAGCAGAATTAGATAGAAAGAATTCTTTATTTGGCCACGTGTGATTGGACACACATGGAATTTGCCTCTGGTGCATAAGCTCTCAGTGTACGTACAAGCAACAAGTGATAAATCATGATCGTAGTCATTGTAAAAATACATTCATCATAAATCATAAGATACAATATTTAGTGATAGTCATAGGATACTAAATAAGCAATCAACATAAATCATACTGCGATACTAAGTAAACAATATAACTCATAAGATACAAGCAACAAAGTTATAGTCAAAAGAAGATAAGGAGATAGGTAATAGGAAAGATGAGAAGAATAAAATAATACAGCCTTGCTAGATAGTTTGACAGTGTTGTGGGAATTAGTTGTTCAGCAGAGTGTTGGCATGGGGGGGGGGGAAACTGTCCTTGTGTCTAGTTGTTCTGGCGTGCAATGCCCTATAACCGTGATGGCGAACCTATGGCACGCATGCCAGAGGTGGCACTCAGAGCCCTCTCTGCTGGCACGCGCGCCGTCGCCCCAGGTCAGATCTCCATGGCGTTTCTTTCGTGAGCTTCTGTTTCCCTGCAAACGATGAAACAGAAGCTCACGAAAGAAAAAGATCTTACCTCCTGCCGCGCTGCCAGTGTTGGGATGCCCCGCCGGCCAGCTGGTCTTCAGGTCTCTGCTGTGCATGCACGCATGTCTGTGCATGCGTGCGCATGTGCACATTCGCGCCTTTCAGTTTGGTCATGCGCGCGCACACAGTTTGGGCACTCCGTGTCTAAAAGGTTCACCATCACTGCCCTATAAGGTCATTTTGAGGGTAGGAGTTGAAACAATTTATGTCCAGGATGTGAGGGCTCTGTAGATATTTTTACAGTCCTCTTTCTGGCTTGTGCAGTATACAGGTCCCCAATGGAAGGCAGGTTGGTAGCCTGCAATATTAGCCTGCAATATTGCATTCTAACCACTGCACCACCATGGCTGATGGTGTAGGATCAGAGGTGGGCTTCACATAATTTAACAACTGGTTCGCCCAGAATCGAAAATGGGAGCACACGCACATGCGCGCTGCGTCAAAAAACACGGCAATTCGTTTGTGCGCGCCATCTGCGCATGCGTGTGGCGTCAAAAAACACAGCAATATAGGACGGGATTGCGCCTGGGCAGGTGGGCGGGTAACCCACCCGCAAGTCGCCACTACCGGTTCGCCCGAACCGCTCGTAACCAGTTGAATCCCATCTCTGTGTAGGATGGGCCTCCAAACCCAAAACTGACATGCTCTGGTGCCTGCAGTGTGCCCCCTCCAAACAGCTACCAGACAGGGCAGTAGCACCACTCATCCATTTGCACCAAGGAAGAACTTCCATGGATTGTTTTTGCCTCCTCTGCCCTCAGCTGATGGCACTTCTGCATCAGGAGTCGCGGGCACAGGACTTAAGTCTGGCTTCCCTCCTCTCCTTGGCCAGTCCTCTAACTGTCCTCCCTATCCTGGCCATGGGGTATTGGGGTGAGGCATATAGCCCTGTCTTTTGGAATATTCTCTCCTTGGGAAATTTGAAGGTCCCCAATCCTTTTGGCTTTTTCAAAGTTTTAAAAATTTGGCTATGTACCCAGGCCTGGGGCTCAGAACATGTTAAAGCAGTGATGTCGTCGCATGCCGAAAGCACCCATAATGCAATGCACATGCGACCCCCCCGTGACCCCCGCGTCCCCACACATGCGCATGTGACCCCCCACGTGCACCCCACCCCTGGTACATGCATGCGCGACCTCCCGTGCTCCCCCCGCGCACATGACCTCCGTGCTCGCCCCACCCCCTGCGCATGCGCACATGATCCCCTGCATGTGCCCCATGTATGTGTGCCCCCCAGCCCCCGCACATGCGCGCACATCTCCGCATGAGCCCCACCCCCCATGCATGTGCGTCAGAGACCCAAAAACCAGCTGGCCGGCGGGAGGCGTGCGCGCATGCGTGGTGGAGCTGAGCTTACTTTTTTTTTTAATGGCTGTGTGCCATCAAGTAACTGTTGACTCCTAGCAACTAGGCACAGCGTGGGCTTAGCCAACAGCATTCATCGTACCTGAAGTAAAAATCAGATTTATTAAGAAATAGGTAACAGACAAAAGCCAAAACTACCTCTTGAAAGAGGGAAGCCCAAGACAGACAGACCAAGAAAAGTTCCATCTGACTCTTAAGTGCAGACATTAAGATGAGTCCAGGTGAGACACTAGTACAGGGACAGTTTGTGGTATTTCTTGCCATTTACTATGACGGTCAAACAGTTCAGAAATTCCAATAAATAATCTCCAATCTCACAGTAGTTTCCTCCTCCATGAATTGCATTCCCACATATCACACATACCCCCAGCTAAGCCAATAGCAGGAAGGGCAGGACTGTCGAAACATGAGAATCCAAAGATAACACCCAAATTTCAAGAGACAAGATAATGGCCTACCCTAGCAGAAAGGGAAAAAAATGTTTTTTGCCCATACCGGAAAGAAAACATCAGAAATATATGTTTCTGCCTACAACCAATCTGAGCATAAAGCATTCTGAACACTCCTTTCTGCTACATGAAGTAAATAAATTTGAAAACAGTAACCTACCGTTTTCTTTCAAAAATCTAAGAGCATCTGAATATCCTTCTTCACAGAGTTCAGCTAGCAACTGAAAAGAAATTTACAGAAAACTAGTTAAGTAAGTTTTAAAACTTGTGGAAAGAACATTTTACATACTTCATGCCACTTATATTCATGGAGAACATGGAAAAGTAATTTACTTCCACTGACAGCCTGGTACTAAATGAATATGAAGGAAGATTTTATGAAGATATTCCTAATCTCCCTGCACAATATTAACTGGCTCTCCTTTTGCCCACACAACAGGACACTGAACAACCTGGAAAGAAAAACAGCAGCATCACAAGCCATGCACAATTAACAATGCAGTCTTCCTAAGAAGCTGATTTCTCCAAGACCATTCCTATATGCCAGAGGTGGGATTCAACCGGTTCGGACCGGTTCAGGCGGGTGGGCCCCACCCGCCCGGGCGCAATCCCATCCTATATCGCTGTTTTTGACGCCGCATGCATGCGTGGACGTAGTGCACGAGCAAATTGCCGTGTTTTTTTACGCTGCATGCATGCGTGGACGGCACGCACGAGCGAATTGCCGTGTTTTTTGACTCAACGCGCATGTGCGCAAGGCGCATGCGAGCGAAGCAACCATGTGCGCGCATGCGTGCTCACATTTTCGATTCTGGGCGAACCGGTTGTTAAATTATGTGAAGCCCACCTCTGCCTATATCCCTGAGAATAACCCGTGATACCAACTGAACCATGGGGTACTTAAGTATTGCAGAATTTCAAAATCTAGTAACAAAAAAAGAAATTTGAAACACAATGCCCATGTAACTGAGAAGGCTAAAAAGACAGAACTAAAAAACAATTTCTCTCACGTCTCAGAAAAAAGGAAAGCCAACTAATCAATTCAATATAGTAGAATAATATTTCACATATTGGTGCATCCAATTTGGCATCAAGGTTCTCCACACTTTGATCATTTAGTGCAATATTTCTCAATCTTAACAACTTTGAGGTGTGGGGAATTAAACTTCCACAATTCTCCAGCCAGCTAGAATTGAAAAACACTAATTTAGTGGATCCACCTGACTGTACTTTTTTTTTTTACAGTTTAAGTTGTAGCCCTGGCAGTGTCTATGGTAGAGTGGCATCCATGATGATCTCAAATGACACACAGTGTGATGTAACCACACAAATGACATGCATTACTAACTCCTTAGATACGATTGTGGGCCTGCCCAATCCACACAGATTTCCTCCATGTACAGCAAATCCGGCAAAAAGCCTGCCAGCCTTCCCTTCCCTTCCCCTTCCCCTTCCCCTTCCCCTTCCCCTTCCTTCCTTCTTTTTCTCTTTCTTTCTCTTTCTCTCCTTCCTTTGCAGTCAATGGGAATGAGAAAAAAGTGTACAGGTAGTCCCGACGTACGACCACATTTGAGCCCAAGATCTCTGTTGTTAAGTGAGACATACGTTAAATGAGTTTTGCCCCATTTTATGACCTTTCTTACCATAGTTATTAAGTGAATCACTGAAAACAACTCTGTGCGAAACAAATTATCTACTTTTGCTAAACCACAGATAACATTAACTCAAAACTTTAAGCTAGCTATGAACTTCCAAACATGATACAACAGTTCAATAACCTTTTTGTGTCTGTGTGTGTGCCTTTGAGTCAGTCATTCCTGGCAACTTCCTGGTCTAGTACCTGCAGTTTTCAGAAGTGGTTTCCCTTTGCCACTTCCTTCCTAAAGATGAGCAAAAGATAAGCCGCCCAGAGTCTTTTGGGAGTTGACGGCATACAAATATAATAAATATAAATATATAAATATATATAAAAGAGACTGACCCAGGGACACCCAGCTGTTCATGTGCAAGGCAGGACTAGAACTCACAATCTCTTGGTTTCCAGCTGGGGCCTCATCACTGCACCCAAACTGGCTATTTTCAATAACTGCTGCATCAGCCTAAAAAGATTCTATAATGTACTGGAAAATATTTCAACATGCTCTTTTATAAATTTAACAGCATCCGTACTGTTCCTAATATAGAAAACTACAGAACTTTTCTACCGTGCCAATTCCATCTGTGCCAACCAGCTTGGCCAATGGTTAGGGTCGCAGATGACGGAACGTTAATTAAAGTCCCATAACATTCTTGGGTTTTTGTGTTGTTTGGAAAATATGTATATCATTTTCTCAAAGTCATACAAATAACTATCAGCATCAATAAAAAGAATGATAACATAATAGGCAATGTTGAACATACGATACCTGGGGCTCTGGTGGAAAAAGTGCTTGAGTTAAACGATATATGTTCCCTAAGCTAAACTGAATGCTTGTATTAATTAGATTCATCTGGTGGAAGTTTGCAGAGTTCCCCTTGGGACAAATGTCACATTCCCCAGAGAAAGGAGAAACAGTTATGGTGTTCTTCCAATTATAGCGAGGTAAGTTGTCACTTAATCCACCGTCCACGTAGCGCTTTAAGGAAGAGAGGAAGAGGAGAAACATGAAAGGCTGTACTTGCTTAATTAAGCGAAAACTCATCGTATTTGATTCATGCAAGATAAGCTTAAAAGGTTAGAAAACACTTACTAAACGCTAGAAATTAATTATTGGGATTCATAGGAATGTGACAGAATTTCTCCAAATTGGAAAAGCTACCAGAATTGGGGTGGAGGGAGGAAGTGTTTAAAACCAAACCTATTTTCTGAACAACAGGAGAAAATTTAATGAGGAAGGAGGATAGATACTGGCAGTGTTTTTCAAACTTGGCAAGTTTAAGAGTTGCAGATTTCAACTCTTGAGAATTCTCTAGCTAGCATGCTGGCTGGGGAATTCTGGGAACTGAAGTCCACATGTCTTAAAGTTGCCAAAATTGATAAACACTTGGTTCCGATATAACCTACTGCATCTCACCATTTACAGGAATCGCTCATATGTTATCACTTTAAAAAAAAAATTCTTGTTCTATTTAGAATTTAAATAAGACTACCATTTGTCAAGTTATCAGATTATCAGGATCCATCTGTTATTATTCAACAATTTAATTTTAGCCACTTCTGTCCAGAGTTTATGACCTCAATCCTCTACTGCATCCATCTTCCACACTCCATAACAGTAAAATGTTGGTCTTCTAATTATATTTATTTACTTACTTATTTATTTATTCAGCTGCCCATTTAGCTAAAAAAATAATAATCATGGTGTTTCTGTAATAAGAATTGGAACTGGAAGCAATACAGGGGTTTTACTCAGTGATAGCAGAGAAACAAAAGTGTGTTTGGAAAAATGAAGCAGCACATATTGTATTTCTCACCTTGCTAAACTCTTTTACATGATGATGGTCTAGTCAAGTAAACTAAGAAAATCTATCTAAATGGATACACTTCAAAAAACATGGAACTGATCCCCCCCCCCCAAAAAATATTTGTATTATAAAATAACACTGAGGTATTTGCAAGAAAAATTACATGAAAATAAAACTGTCATAACAGAAACTGATCTAGCTCAAGGCTCCCCAACCCCCTGGCCGCAACCCACTACTGGGCCGTGGCCTATTCGGAATTGGGCCACGCGAGTGGCTGGCAGGAGCATGCGTGCATGTGCACGCAGCTCAACTTGCGTGAACAGTGGGCCGGCGGGCACTTGTGCATATGCGCACCAGCACTCTGCTTGTGCAAGTCGAGCTGCGTGTGTGTGCGCGCCGACCTGCCACTCACGCTAGGGGCTGCATGCGTGGCTCAGTTTCCCTCTCCCCTCACCCAGCCGGGCCCCAAAGCCGCAAAGGATGGGGACCGCTGATCTAGCTATTATCTGCTCAAGAACACTTGGATTGGTTTACCCTTCTTATTGCTAAAGCAGAAAAACAACAACTAGATAAGTAATGATTAATACTGACATAGTTCCTTTATAGCCAAGATGCAGATAACTCTTTTAACTTCCATGCCTGGCCCTGAAATACATTGCACAAGGGTGGACTTTAAGGTAAGAGGATTAATCATTAGCATTAATCTTCAAGAGGATTTTTTTTTTTACTGTTATGCAGGTCAGTTCTCAACAGTCCCCTTTCCAAACAGCAACTGTATTTGTGCCCTGCAAATCTCTGCACACATCTAGCACTTAACTCTAGAATCTTGCAGTGTTGTTGTTAGTTGCGAAGTCGTGTCCAACCCATCGCGACCCCATGGACAACGTTCCTCCAGGCCTTCCTGTCCTCTACCATCCCCCGGAGTCCATTTAAGCTCACGCCAACTGCTTCAGTGACTCCATCCAGCCACCTCATTCTCTGTCGTCCCCTTCTTCTTTTGCCCTCAATCTTTCCCAGCATTAAGCTCTTCTCCAGTGACTCCTTCCTTCTCATTTGGTGGCCAAAGTATATGAGTTTCATCTTCAGGATCTGGCCTTCTAAAGAGCAGTTAGGGTTGATCTCCTCTAGGACTGATCGATTTGATCGCCTTGCAGTCCAAGGGACTCGCAGGAGTCTTCTCCAACACCATAGTTCAAAGGCCTCAATTCTTTGGCGCTCAGCCTTCCTTATGGTCCAACTTTCACAGCCATACATTGCAACTGGGAAAACCATAGCAGTAATCTTGCAGTAGCAAAATCTTGCAGTAGGTACACACTAACCGGAAGCACAATGAACTCACATATCAATGCACTGTACCTGCGTACCGTCCTACCTCCTCCACCCAAGATGCAACATGATACAAGCCTTAGGTAGTAAGAAGAGTGAAGAATGCAAGGTATAAGAGGGGTTTGGGACCATAAAATCAAATATTTTAGCCCACCCTGACCATAACTGATGAAGATTGGCAGCATGGTTTCCCATTTTGATATACATTGTTGATCTTTAAAGAACGGGCATCATCCAAACTCCCTCTAAAAATCCTGAGGAAAAGTTAGGCCAGGGGTCACCAAACATGGCAACTTTAAGACTTGTGGACTTCAACTCCCAGAATTCTCCAGCCAGCATAGCTGGCTGGAGAATTCTGGGAGTTGAAGTCCACAAGTCTTAAAGTTGCCAAGTTTGAAGACCTCTGAGGTAGGCACTTAAAGCACTACTATACCTTTGAGACAGAATACAGGTAGTCCTCGACTTACGACTACAATTGAGTCCAACATTTCTGTTGCTAAGTGAGACATTTGTTAAGTGAATTCTGCCCCGTTTTACGACTTTTCTTGCCATGTTAATCACCACAATTGTTAAGTTAGTAACCTGGTTGTTAAGTGAATCTGGCTTCCCCATTGACTTTGCTTGTCAGAAGGTCACAAAAGATTATCACAAGACCCCCAGGACACTGCAACCGTCATAACCAGTTGTCAAGAATGTAAATCACATGACCGGGGGGGGGATGCAACAGTTGTGTGAAAAACGGTCATGAGTCACTTTTTTCAGTGCCCTTGTAACTTTGAACAGTCACTAACGAACTGTTGTTAGTCGAGGACTACCTGTACTGCTGATCACGTAACAAAATCCAGTTTTAAATGATTATGGCGTTTAATATGCAGATTTTTAAAAAGTCAAAAATTTTCACAGAGCCCTCTTATTGGTACACTTTCTTTCACACTTCTTCCCACAACTGTAAATAATATCAGTTATTTCCAACACATGATTTTCCTTCACTCGGTTGATGAAGGAAAACTTGATTCACCAATGTTTAGACAAAAGGAAATGAGCTAATCTCTAAGTTACCACATTTTAACTCTGAAGAAGAAACTGTTGTTCCATCAAATTACAGCAAGTCTCAGCTCAGTTTATCTGAATAAATCCCATGCTGATTTATAAACAATAAACAATACTTACCACCCCTCTAAATGAAGGTGGAATGAGGCCACAATATATAGGTACAAATGAGCTACAAAGCAGGGCCTATGAAAGATTTTTAAAAAATAAAGATTAGCTATAATTATTTCTAATTGCAAAGGAAAAACATCTTATAACAATGCAGGTCACAAATCCAATTCCTTCAGGGAAACCTTTCAAATGATCAGATAGGTGACTCCTAGGAACAAAATCCCCCATGTTTGTAAATATAACATGGTAAAAAGAAAAAACAGTGACAGTACAGAACATACCTGCACAACCTCTTCTTTAGAATTAAAATCGGATATTAATACGTTTTCCCCATCAGACACTCTTGTTAGCGAAATTGAAATTTTCCCTGATAACAATTTGTAACTGTTTTCGGGGAGATTTTTGTAGAGGCCGTCTCTTATTATTTTCATCACGTTGAAGGAAGGGTGAAGAGGACCAAGATTTCGTTTCCTGGCTTCTTTGGCTAGACCCAAAACATCTGCACAAGCTTGCGCTGAAAGATATATACGGTAAGCATCATGAGACAAGATGTCACATTTAAGTATTCCTTACAAACGCATGCTTCCTCCATTGATTATTTCATTTTAAAATGTTTTTTAAAAAGCAAAATGTGTCTTAAAATATTCCAAAGCTAACATTCCACACCACCTGATTTTATTAACGCCTCCAGATAGATATGTTTATCCTTTCATATGCAGGTATTTGGAACCATTTAAAAAACCTCAGTGAGAAAACTCTTACCTGAATTATTTCAGAAATAATTCATCTGCTGAGTGAACTGCAGATTCTCTATCCAACTGAAAACACCAGCAAGGGAAAATTGTTTCAACTGGAGGCAAATATATATTTGCAACTCGTTTCTGTGTTCTGGTTCCCTACCCAATTTCCGTTTTGTGATTTTTCTCCCTGTCCTCCTCTCTGCGGTTCCATGATGAATCGACCTAGGATCCTAGTACAATATGGAGCTCAGCAAAGGGGTTGGGAGCTTAACTTGTTCGAGAAAAATGCCATCTTCCTGACAGGATATCCAATCTGGCACTCAGCTGACTTAAGATGTTTGCATGTGATGCAAGATAAATTAAGATTATATTAGTAAATACCGACTATAAGATGCACCGGAGTATAAGACGCACCAAGATTTTGAAGAGGTAAACAAGAAAAAAAGGTTTTTGCCCTCCCCGGCCCCCAGGAACACTCTGCAGGCCTCCAGAACCGTCTGTGCGCCCCATTTTTGCGAAAAACAGGCCTGTTTTTGGCAAAAACGGGACGCGCGGGGCGGGGTTTCGGGAGGCCAAAAATGGCTGTATTCAGTGTATAAGACGCACCAACATTTCCACCCTCTTTTAGGGGGGGGAAAGTGTGTCTTATACTCCGAAAAGTACAGCATTTATCTCGCCAACTGGCCAAAGATAGCTGAAGGGCAGCACTGTGCATGCCAAAGTTTTGGAGGGAATCTGTAGTATCTACACTGAAACAACCCTACTGGGAGTAGCTCAGCACCTCATGGAAAATTTGGCATCTGGGTCATTCTATGTCAAGTGGTCTGATTTCAGGAAGTGCCCAGGTCAACCATCACGGATTTTGATGAAATTTGGTGTGAACATGCACACACGTCCCCATTGAACATTGGTAAAGTTTTATGTTTGTTGATGCAATACTTGCGGAGATATAGTCATTTGTGTGACCCCATACCGCAGCCTTCGACAGTATGACTCTTGAGATTTCAGCAACTTTGAGACATAATACCCCGTTTCCCCCAAAATAAGACATCCCCCGATAATAAGCCCAATCAGGCTTTTGAGTGCATGGCAATAAGGCCAAGCGCTTATTTCAGGATTCAAAAAAATATAAGACAGGGTCTTATTTTCAGGGAAACACGGTATCTCCGGCAATATTTTGTTGAGAGAAACAAACTTGGCCATCTTGTACAACTTGTTGTGCTCTATTAAACAAAATAATAAAAATATTCTCATGAGCGATCTCCGTCTAGATAATTTGGAGCAAAGTTGGCCAAAAATGACTGCGGCATGAAAAAAGGGTAAAGTTTGGCTTCTTATATCTCTGGAAGGAAAGGAATGAGAAACGTGAAACTTTGTGCGTAACAACTTAGAAACACAAGGTTTTTGAATATAAAATTTCATTCTCCTACTGCTTTCCAATAGTTCACAAATTGAGTGTAAAGTTGATGGTTTTTGTAAAAATGCCAAAAATAGGGTATTTTCAGCCCACTTTTACAAAAAAAGACCTTCTGGAAACTCTGTTAAATCATTCTCATTAGAAAGAGCATGTTTCAAACCCCCTAAAAAAGTAGAGTTGGTGTTTCATCGCCGACATATAAAGCCCTAAAAATAGGGACAAAGTGGAGGATGTTGCTATGGCAGCGTCACATGCATTCTATTATTGTTTCGTCTTGTTTGTTTTATATAGATATCATTACTACTATTATATTGCGTTGGTCCATGGTGACATTGTCACTACCAGTTTAGGCACTTGACCCAGCAACCCCATCGCCATAGGGGGCACGCCCGATAGCCATGCAATACCAGCCACGGGTGGGTTTCTTGGTTCAGGATCCCAAGCCTGTAGTTTGGTTTCTGGCTTTCTTGGTTCAGGATCCCAAGCCGGTAGTTTGGTTTCTTCCTCGAGGTTCCAAAGCCTTGTGTGGGTATCTGTCCAGTTCCCAAGCTGCCGATTGGGCAGCTTATCCTAGGTTCCCAAGCCTAAAGTGGGTATCTTATATGGTTCCCAAGCTGAAGTCTGTACTGTTCGTACTGCCAAATTCCAATGATTACTTATTTATTATTGAATTTATGGGCCACGTTCTTTAGTGTCGCTTCTGGGAATTGATACTGTCGACCTGACAATGTAACTGAAGGCGCTGGAAGCACGCAAATAAGATGTGGTTCTGGAACCCAACAAACATCTTGTCTTTCAGGCCAATAAAATGAATGAGCAGGGCCTCGCGGATGCATGTTACCAACACATCATTTTATTCGATCGAAATTTCCACGGCGTTGCCTACCCACCATTGTTTGTCATAAATGCAGGCAACATAACAACCAGGAAATAGGTCGGCCAATTTTAAATTTGGATCGACAGTATTGGACAGTTTGGCCACAAAGTTAATAGTGTCATTTGAAACTTTGCGGAGAGAAATTGAATTTGAATCAACTGGCACAAACTGGTGATGACCTCTTGTGCCAGCTATTGTGCTGCTAACTTTCCATCTTTCTTCTTGCAGCATCCTGCTTTCTTCAATTTCTTCCTTCGGAAAGTATATATATTTAATTCTGTGAATGTTTCACCATGTGATTTTGTTTCACCAAATCACCATGCAACGGAGTTGGCGGCACAACTAAACGTTTGGCTGCTCAAGCCAGCCTCCAGCGACCATCAACCGACCAAATACTGATGCCGACAGATCTGTTCCACTTTTGCGACAGAAACATTCACGGAATTAAATATATATATATTCCAAAGGAAGAAATTGAAGAAAGCAGAATGCTGCAAGAAGAAAGATGGCTGGTATTGTATGGCTATCAGGTGTGCCCCCTATGGCGATGGGGTTGCTGGGTCAGGTGCCTGAACTGGTAGTGACAATGTCACCATGGACCAATGCAATATAATAGTAGTAATGATGTCTATATAAAACAAACAAAACAACAATAGAATGCGACGCTGCCATAGCAACGTCCTCCACTTTGTCCCTATTTTTAAGGCTTTATACGTCAGCGATGAAACACCAACTCTACTTTTTTAGGGGGTTTGAAACATGCTCTTTCTAATGAGAATGATTTAACAGTGTTTCCAGAAGGTCTTTTTTTGTAAAAGTGGGCTGAAAATACCCTATTTTTGGCATTTTTACAAAAACCGTCAACTTTACACTCAATTTGTGAACTATTGGAAAGCAGTAGGAGAATGAAATTTTATATTCGAAAACCTTGTGTTGTGCACAGAGTTTCACGTAAGTTTCACGTTTCTCATACCTTTTCTTCCAGAGATATAAGAAGCCAAACTTTACCCTTTTTCCTCCTGGAGTTTGCCGCAGTCATTTTTGGCCAACTTTGCTCCAAATTATCTAGATGGAGATGGCTCATGAGAATGTTTTTATTATTTTGTTTAATAGAGCACAACAAGTTGTACAAGATGGCCAAGTTTTGTTTCTCTCAACAAAATATTGCCGGAGATATTATTTCTCAAAGTTGCTGAAATCTCAGAGTCATACTGTCAAAGGCTACGGTATGGGGTCATACAAATGACTATATCTCCACAAGTATTGCATCGGCAAACATAACACTTTACCAATGTTCATTGGGGACATGTGTGCATGTTCACACCAAATTTCATCAAAATCCGTGATGGTCAACCTGGGAGCCCCAGACCACTTGACATGGAATGTACCCATCTTCAGATCTGCCTCAGCTAATGGATGGGCCCAAAGTTGATCAGGACACACTTTCTATTCAACTAAAGAAAATCAATCTCATGAGGGAACCTAAAAACTAGGTTGGCATGAACAGATAATCTCCTAGGGCTGACTTATTTTAATTTTTAAAAGAAATACATATTCTCTTTGTAAGCTATGACCAAAGCCGTTGGCTTTCTAATGTTGACTGACCTTGATTGCTTTCCTGGATATAATTTGTCACCAGGCTAGACAATATGATGGGTGCCAGGGAGAGGGAAACTGGCTGATTGTTCGTCTGCCAGGCTGCTGGAGTGGGATTTTTTTCCCAGTTTACCAAGAGCTCTCTCTTGCGTCTCTGAATATTGGCTGCAGGAAAAGCTGTTTTTTTCCTTCCTAAGTTTTTTTTTTAATTGTTGCTTTTGAACAATAGGTAAATTGCCTCTATGTGTCAAACAACACACAAGTATTGCTCATATTAATAAGATGGACAATTACGCTACTTCTGAAAACAGGGATAATTAAATTTATTGATAGGAGCTACAAAATCTGGCCGGTTTTAATACCTAATTAAAAATATTTGTTTTTACTCTCTCCCTCAAATGAGGGGACCCAACACTTGAATCACCAAACACATTTGAAACTCTGGGTTAATTTACAACCCCTTCCACAACTATAGTATTTGGGTTTTTTTTAAAATACAATGAATATTTGTAATTTTTACCAGTATTGGGTGAAATATCTACATATACTATCAATTTACTAACAAATTCTTCCTTTCTTTAGTTTGAAACATCAATTCAAGTAATACTTTCAATCAGAGGTGGGTTCCTCCCGGTTCGGACTGGATTGCCTGAACCGGTAGCGACCCGCTGGTGACATCACGATGACATCACGGATCCGGTTCGATCGGTGCCAGTCCGTGGGCGCCGCCATCTTTTTTTTTTTTTTTTTTTTTTAAAAAAGTTTCCGGCACTGCGCATACGTCGCCATCTTGTTTTTGGCTTTTTTTTATTTTTTTGCACTGCGCATGTGCGCGCGCCCATGAGGCGTGCCTGCACCCATGAGGCACAGCCACGCGGCGCAGGAGGAAGCGAACCGGCAGCGAGGTGAGGTAAAACCCACCCCTGCTTTCAACGAAACTGAAATACTGTACTATGAACATATTAAAAAGAAAAACATAGTGAAAAGGCAACAGGGGTTACTTCTGCAAGCAACAGCAGCTTCCAAAAATTTGGTGTGGCAACATGCAGACCTAAGGCCAGATACAAACAAAATATCTAATAAAAGTAGTATTTTTTCAGGCAAGGACTCAAAAATAACCTTTCAAGTCATCTAGTTTTGTTCTACCATTTGTGCAAAATGCCACACCATTACTTACGTTTGGAACTTTTTACAGGTAGTCCTCTACTTGCAACCAAAATTGAGCCCAACATTTCTGTTGCTAAGCAAGGCAGTTGCTAAGCGAGTTTTGCCCCATTTTATGATCTTTCCTGCCACAGTTGTCAAGTGAATCGCTGAGGTTATTAAGTTAGTAACACGGTTGTTAAGTGAATCTGACTTCCCCATTGACCATGCTTGTCAGAAGGTCACAAAAAGGGATCACATGACCCTAGGACATTGCAACTGCGATAAGTACATGCCAGTTGCCAAGCGTCCAAATGTACTATTTATTGTAGTAAACATTTTGTTTGCATCTGCCCTTAGGGCTGTAATAAACTTAATGAATAACCATTAATCAGAGGGAGTATTAAAATAAGAGGGAGTCTGCTATGGATCCAGGTCCTTCATTTTCACAGATTTATTTCTTGTGCCAAGGCTGAATTTGAATCAAAGTATAACAGCAGAATTTGGTTGTAAGAGATGAGAGACACCTCTTCCGAATTAGCCATAATGAAAGGTATACTTTGGTACCTTATCAAAGACTTGCTTAACCAATGACCTTCCCAGCTTTTTGCTAGATTACATGTTGTCATTGGGGCATCTGTTAACTCTGCAAAATCTGTCCAGGAATCTGGTAAGTGAATGCCCTGCAGTAACCCATTTGGCAGAGGGAGATAAGGGGATTGCCTCAGGTATCAGCTGAGGCTTGGCTTATTTTCCTGACCCAATCAGGAAACAACTTTTGTCCTCTGTTTCACTTCCAGAGAAGAAGTTAAAGTCAAACTTTCCAAAAGGACCTGAAAAGAGATGGCTCAATCCAAAAAAAAAAAATAGAAACGGAGCAGCCTGCAAACCAGCTGCAATCCCCAATTGCTTACATACCAATGAATGAAGTATTATTATTACACACACACACACACACACACACACACAAATATGTATATGTATATATATATATACACATACATACATACATATACACACACACACACATCCCATAAGGGTGTGGCTAGCTGATGAGAGCTAAATAGCTTGAAATAGATCTATACTAGTCTCACTTTATTTATGTAAAAATATACTAGTCTCCCTTTATTTATGTAAAAATATGTAACATATATATATATATGTTATATTTTATGTTATATTTTTTTACATAAATATTTTACGTTATATTTTATACATATACACATATACACATATACACATACACACATACACACATACACACATATACATACACACACAAGAGAAGAGAGAAGAGAAGAGAAGAGTTGGAAGGGACATTGGAGGTCTTCTTGTCCAACCCCCTACTTAGGCAGGAAACCCAATAGCATTTCAGACAAATGGTTGTCCAATCTCTTCTTAAAAACTTCCAGTGTTGGAGCATTTACAACTTCTGGAGGCAAATTGTTCCACTGATTAATTGTTCTGTCAGGAAATTTCTCCTTAGTTCTAGGTTGCTTCTCTCCTTGATTAGTTTCCATCCATTGCTTCTTGTCCTGCCCTCAGGTGCTTTGGAGAATAGCTTTGACTGCCTCTTCTTTGGGGCAGCCCCTGAGATATTGGAACACTGCTATCATGTCACCCCTAGTCCTTCTTTTCATCAGACTAGACATGTTAGGTAGGGTGAATGGAAGAGGCAGACAGAAGTGGCTTCAAAACAGCAGCTCTTTATTCAGCAACTATTTACAATCCAGCAAAAGCCCTGTCCCACAGCTAGCCCTTTTATAGGGAGCTGTCAGACAGACTAGCCAATCAGCAGTTAGTATTTTTACCTCCAGAATGGAGGACTTGACTGAAACCTATGTGCTTCAGTCCTAGAATGTAACACCCCTCCCCTCTTAGTTGGGCTAACCCAACATGTGACGTAGTCACGCAGATAGGCGGGGAGTTTAGTTGGTCTTTCAGACCTGCGCAGCTCAGTCGGAGCTGGGTGAGCGGTCAGGTCGGTCGAGCTTCTGTTGCTCCTGGCCTCGACCAATGGAAGCGTCTGGAACTCGCTCTGGGGCGTGGCTGGAGTTCCGAGAACCGGTTCGTTTGGAACTCGCCTCCTGGACACAGCGACATCAGGTAAGTCTTCTGGACTTGGTCGGATTGATTCTTCTCTGTTAGGAGTGAGTGATTGCTCCTTTTGGTTAGGCGTTTGTGCAGAAGTTAGTTCTGGTAGCCTAAGAGTGGTGCGGCTGAGTTGGCCTTGGAGTTGGTCAATGTACCGCCTCAAGCTTCTACCGTCCTCGAGCTCTAGTCAGTAAGAGCGAGGGCCAGTGATCTCTGCGACTGTGGCAGGAACCCAGAGAGGACCCCCAGCATAGTTGTGGGCATATACTTGATCCCCTATGCTAAAGTGTCGGAGCTGACTATGGGAGTCTACTGGGGCCTCGGCAGAGTAGTTAGGGTGTAGCCAATCTAGGTGGGACCGTAGTCGGCGACCCATTAGAAGTTCGGAAGGACTTCTACCAGTGGTGGCGCTAGGAGTGATATGCTGAACTAATAGAAATTTATCGATTCGTGTTTGCCAATCGCCTGGGCCCATGCGTGAAAGGGCTTCTTTTGCTGATCTCACCATTCTCTCCGCTTGACCATTGCTGGAGGGATGGAATGGTGAGCAAAGGGTGTGTCGGATCCCCTGTTTAGCTAAATAGGTTTCAAATTGTAAGGCTGTGAATTGGGACCTGTTGTCAGAAACCAGGACATCGGGCAGGCCCGTAGCACCTTGGTGACCGCCTCTGCCGTGGTGGTGGTCATGAGGGCTATTTCTAACCGCTTCGAGTACGCGTCCACGACTACGAGGAAAGTTTGCCCGTGAGTAGGGCCAGCAAAGTCAATGTGCACCCTGGACCAGGGTGCCTTTGACTGTTCCCACTCGTGTGCAGGCGCCTCTGGGGGAGCTGGTCTGGATTCCTGACAAGGCGAGCAGGTGGCCACCCATTCAGTAATGTCCCGGTCCATGTTAGGCCACCAAACATAGCTTTTGGCCAAGGCTTTCATCCGGATAATCCCCGGATGGCCTACATGCAATGCTTCCAATACTGCAACACGCAGTTTCTGTGGAACAACCACTCGGTCCCCCCAGAGAAGACAACCCCGCAATACTGGCAGTTCGTTTTGCTTAGTCAAAAACATTTTAAATTTTGCCCCAACAGACCCCTTCGGCCACCCCCTCAACACCCAGTGCAAGACTTGGGTGATTATTTTGTCCTTGTAGAGTGGCGTGCAACCTCAATAGAGGTTATCGGGCCAGAGTCCAGGCAGTCAATTAGGAGAACAGGTGTCTCCGGTGTGGGGTCTTCCAGTAGCTCCGGCAAGGGACAGCAGCTGAAGGCGTCAGCATGCCCCAGAGTCTGTCCGGGCCGGTGGATTAGCCGGTAGCTATAAGCGGCCAGGAAAATGGCCCACCTAGTCATCCTGGGCGACAGAGAGGCAGGCGTGGGGCGGTCGCCTGCGAGGAGTCCCAAAAGCAGCTTGTGGTCAGTGATTAAGTCAAATTGTCGCCCATACAAATAATCGTGAAAACACTTGATTCCGGCCACCGCAGCCAGCGCTTCTCGGTCCAGCTGACTGTAATTTCGCTCCGTGGCAGACAGAGTCCTCAAATAGAAGGCAATGGGTGCCTCGGTTCCATTGGGTAGGCAATGGCTGAAGACAGACCCGACGCCAAAAGGCGAAGCGTCGCAGGTCAGCACAAGCGGCAGGGTCTGATTGTACTGGATCAGGAGGCTGTCCACAGAGAGTAGGCGTTTGACAGCTGCAAATGCGGCTGACTCAGTCCTCCCCCAGGTCCATTTCGCCTTTTTCCCGAGCAGCTTGTGGAGCGGCTGGGCAAAGCCTTCTGTTTGAGGAAAATACTATAGAAGTTAAGGAGCCCTAGGAATGCTTGTAGTTCAGTCTGGTTCCGTGGGGTAGGGGCGTCCTGAATTGCTTTAATTTTTGAATTTGTGGGGTAGATCCCAGAGCCGTCAATCATGTACCCTAGGAACTCTACCCTGTCCACCCCAATTTGGCATTTCCCTTTTTTAAGCTGCAGACCCTTTTCTCGAATTCGGGTCAGCACTGTTCTCAGTCTTTGAAGAAGTTGTTTTTTATCTTTAGCTGAAATTAGAATATTGTCGAAATATGGCACAACCCCCGGAATTCCCTCTAAAAGGCGTTCCATGAGACTTTGGAACAGTCCCGGGGCTACGCTAACTCCAAACTGGAGCCGTATACATTTAAACGCACCCCTGTGCATTACAATGGTCTGGGCCTCCGCAGTGGCGCCATCTACAGGCAGCTGCTGGTAGGCCTGCGTGAGATCTAGCTTCGCGAAAAATTTTCCTGGGCCCAGGGAGTGCAGCAGATGCTGGACCACAGGAACTGGATAAGTGTTCTGCTGAAGTGCTTTATTGAGCATACACTTATAGTCGGCGCAGAGGCAAATTGACCCGACTGGCTTGACGGGGGTCACTATAGGGGTTTCCCAGCAGGCATGGTCGACGGGCTCTAGGATCCCCTGGCCAATTAGTTTGTCCAATTCCTTATCTATTTTTGGTTGGAGGGCGAGAGGAGGCCTCCGGGGTTTAAACCGAATTGGTGCTACATTTGGGTCCAAATTGAACAAAATTGGGGTCCCCTTATACGTACCCAGGCTGCCACTAAAAACGTCCTCGAACTCCCGCAGAAGGTCTTCCGTGGCGTCATTGATGACGGTGTTGATTCCTCTGGTCACCCCCATGCCGAGGGCCTCGAACCACTCCAAGCCGAGCAGGCTTGGAAGGGAGCCGCTGACCACTGTCAGCGTGAGAGGGCCATTGAAACTCTTGAACTGCACCCAGAAGGTCCCGCAGCCGATGACTGGAATGCGGTTGCCTTGGTAGTCAGTCAGCCTCAGCTCTTGGCACCACAGTTGTTTCCTCTGGATCCCCGGGATTGCTTGTTGCAGCGTGGCCCAGGAGACGATTGTGAGAGACGACCTGGTGTCGATCTCCATGCTGCATGGTGACACCTCGAGTAGGAAGGTGACTCGCAGCTTCTTCCAGCATGGCGTGGTTGCTTGCCAGATTGTGGTTTGACAGGCCTCGGTTGCATCGGCCCTGTCGGTTCTCCGCCACGGCTGCCAAGCCCCGTGTTGAGGCTGCTTGGTGTAACCGGGCTTGCTCAGTGCTCGTCGCGTTGCTTGTGGTGAAGGCAGCTTGGCGTGGCAGACTCTGGCTAAATGACCGCGGTGGTCGCATCGCTGGCAGATGGCCTCGCGGTATCGGCAGTCGGTGCGGTGGTGGTGCCCTCCGCAGCTGGAACATAGTGGAAATCTGTCATCAGGTGCGTTTGCCACTTCCCGCTTTTTGAATTGAAGGCAGCAAACTTCCTCGTCGCTGTCAGGCGAGAGGTCTCGTGCCAAAGTCTCGTGATGCATGCTGACAGTCTTGGGCTGTCTGGTTGCTGTAGCACCTCACTCGACCTCGTGGACGCCTCGGATGCCCTGGCCTCGTCCAGAGCAATCTGGAGCGTGAGGGTTGTTCTAGAACAGGGGTCTGCAACCTTAAACACTCAAAGAGCCACTTGGGCCCGTTTCCCACAGAAAACAAAACAACGGGAGCCACAAAACCGGGGTGGGCATGGCCAACTTGATGTCACTCACTCCCACCCAGTCACAACCCCCCCAGCCACACCTACCCAGGTTTTGTGGCTCCGTGTTTTGTTTTCTATGGGAAATAGTATCTCCCTCTCTGTCTCTCTCCCTCTCTCATCTCTCTCTCTCTCCCTCCCTCCTTCTCCTCTCTCTATCTCCCTCTCTCATCTCTTTCTCCCTCCCTCCTTCTCCACTCTCTATCTCCCTCTCTCATCTCTCTTTTTATCTATCTCCCTCTCCCACCCTCCCTCCCTCTCATCTTTCTTTCTCTTTCTCTCATCTCTGTCTTTTTTTCTCTCTATCTCTCTATCACCCTCTCTCTCATTTCTCTTTCTCTCTCTCTCTCTCTGTCTCTCTCTTTCTCTCTCTCATCTCTTTGTCTTTTTCTAATGCAACTAATTTAGTGTATCTGTGTGTGGCTGAATAGTTATTCATATCTACTATCATAAACGTTTTTATGTGCATATCCTTGTTACTCAAGGGTTACTCTGCACATACCTTAACACTCTGTCTCTCCCCCCCCTCTCTCTCTGTATCTCTATGTCTGTGTCTGTGTCTCTCTGTGTGTGTGTGTGTGTGTATCTCGCTCTCTCTCTCACTCCCTGTCTCTGTGTCTCTTCTCACTCTCTCAGAAAGCCCTGCGTGCTCTCCTTGGGGCTTTTCGCTACCCGTTTTTCTTTCTTCCTTTTGGAAATCCGGGCTGGCTGAGGAATGAGCGCAACTCACAACGGAGGCTTCCCTCCTCCTCCCCCTCCTTTAGTGCGCACCCTGCCGGCCCCGCCACAGCCAGCCAGGGGGTCGTGAGAGGAGGAGGGGGAGGAGGAGGAGGAGGAGGCGGAGGAGAGAGAGAGAGAGAGAGAGAGAGAGAGA
>QLTV01003977.1:2671220-2689059 GCA_003457575.1 Thermophis baileyi | reverse complement strand
CTGGAACCGAGCAGACTGGAGTCACAAAGATCAAGAGTAATATTAAATGTTTCCTGCAACGAGGCTCAGTGTGGTCAGGGCTTAAATAGTCTAAGGGTGTGGCCACTTAGCCTGCAGCTCTACTCTCGAGGAGACCTCCTCCTGAGTAGCCACTCTTGTCTTCTAGCAGCCCTGCGTGCCCGAGCATTGAGAAGAGGCTCCTCCTCTTCTTCTTTGGCCCTGATGGGCTCCTCAGGAGGTACAGAAGGCCCTGGTTGACTCTCAGCCTCCTCGCTCTCTGACTCGGGTGCCAGGTGCACGGGCCGATGGTACCTCGCCACAACCGCCTCATCGTCCTCCTCGCTCTCTGACTCGGGTGCCAGGTGCATGGGCTGATGATACCGTGCCACAACCGCCTCATCGTCCTCAGGATCCATGATCACCTGCACGGGATGCTGGCGGGCCACAACAGTAACCTCCATTGGAGATTAATGTCCCGAATTCCGCAGATCACTCGGTCGAGCAGTAGCTCGTCTAGATCCCGGAATTCGCAATGGGCAGCCGCCTTCCGCAGCGCGGCAACATATTCGTTGATGGACTCCCCCTCCTTCTGGTTCCGCAAATTGAATTCGTGCCACCGCACATTTTTGGAGGGTTTCGGCGCATAGTGAGTCTTCAGCATGGTCTGAAGCGCGGACCAGGTGACCGTTTGGACCAGCGTTGGTTCAGCTAGCACCTGGGCGGTGTTGAACACGTCCGTCCCACAGTAGCTCAGGAACAGAGCTCTTTTCCAGCTGTCGGACAGCCCAAGGAGGTTGTTCACCTCCATGAAGCACTCAAAACGAGTCATATACGTGTCTCAGTGCTCCTGTGCTGGGTTGAATTGACTCGGCGGGTGTGCGTCATCATGTCGGCTGAGTTGGCGCTTTAGAAAGGCCGTTTGCCGAAGACTTACTGCCCCAGGCTGGATTGCAAGGTTGTCAGCTCTTTTCTGGCTATCTGCCTTCCGATCCCATCCTCGTTGCCAGTGTTAGGTAGGGTGAATGGAAGAGGCAGACAGAAGTGGCTTCAAAACAACAGCTCTTTATTCAGCAACTATTTACAATCCAGCAAAAGCTCTGTCTGACAGCTAGCCCTTTTATAGGGAGTTAGTATTTTTCCCTCCAGAATGGAGGACCTGACTGAAGCCTATGTGCTTCAGTCCTAGAATGTAACAAGACATACCCAGTTCCAGCAACCATTCTTTATATGTTTTAGCCTCCAGTCCCCTAATCATCTTTGTTGCTCTTCTCTGCACTAGAGTCTCAACATCTTTTTTACATCATGGCGACCAAAACTGGATGCAGTATTCCAAGTGTGGCCTTACCAAGGCATTATAAAGTGGTATTAACACTTCACGTGATCTTGATTCTATCCCTCTATTTATGCAGCCTAGAACTATGTTGGCTTTCCACCTTTAACGTAACATATAAGCTGTACAATTCAATTGAAAAACAAACTGAAATCTTTTAGGAGGGAAAAATAACCATAAAATTTAGAATAGCGTGGCTGCATAAGTTTTCACACCCTCTTATAAGTAGGGATATGGCTATGTTCAGAATTAACTAATCACATTCAAACTGATGCTAACTAGTAGTCAGTAGACACCTGCCATTAATTAAAGTGACTCTGATCAAGCCCATAAAAAGTTCAGCTGTGGTAGAATTTTTCTGACATTTACTCAGTTGTCTCTTACAACAAAAGCCACAAGTTTCCATAAGAGTTTACAAAGCAACAAAGGGATCTCATTGTTGGAAGGTATCAGTCAGGAGAAGGGTACAAAAAACTGTCCAAAGCATTAGATATATCATGGAACACAATGAAGACATTTTTCAATTTAGTTTCTGGTAACATTTCGTTACCAGACTAGATAACTGGAGATACCTCCCAGGCACACCCCTCCAGGTGCAGGGCAGAGTGACCTTGACTCTCAGAGAAAGGAATGTTATTTTGACTATATGTCCCCACTCACACAATCCCCCCTCCCAGTTTCACACAGCACTAAATGTGGCAGGCCTGAAGATCCAATGCCCAAAATGGTTTCCAGGCCTGACAATCTTGTCCTTGCCCTGACTATGTCTGTGTGTGTTTTCCACCCTATCTTCTCTTGAAATTGTCCACACTTCTGGCAGAATTGGTACTTCATTATTCCGTCTTCTCCCAACTGTTAAAGTCCAATCACAAATATGTGAATATGAAATGTGAAATGGACTCCGTGGTCTACAGGTTTTTTTCCAGAAGGAATGCTTCATTTCAGCTGGATCGATGACCAGAGTCGGGCATCTTTGTCACTGGAGGCCAGTAGAACTGCTTATGTAGACCATTCTGAAGCCTCAAAGATGACTGAATTCTTAACATGCGGGGTCTTGTTTATTTTATGTCTGCAATGCTTAAAACAGCTTCTGCACTGGGCAAATATTATATTGAATCACAAACTTAGTTGAGCTGGGCAATTTCCAGCAGAGGAGAAAAGCATATTGACAGATCAAGGCTGACAGTTTAAGAGTAGATACTTTTGTGAGGGACACTCTGCCCCAATTACCTACTAACCTCATATTGTACTTGTTGTGTTCCGGTATTTCCTCGGACTGCTCTAGGAGCGGAACAGAAGAGACCTGTGATTGGCTGTCCCGTTTGACAGCTGGCTATAAATAGCGGCTGTCAAACGGGCGTGTTCTTGCGCCC
Source organism: Thermophis baileyi (assembly GCA_003457575.1). Lineage (NCBI taxonomy): Eukaryota > Metazoa > Chordata > Lepidosauria > Squamata > Dipsadidae > Thermophis > Thermophis baileyi. Next base: position 2,686,356 of record QLTV01003977.1, on the reverse strand, counting down.
AGAACTGAGGTGAATATAGTGGGTTTTAATGACGAGTTCAGTCAGGTTGAAGTAACCAGGAAAAAAAATTTTCCTCAGCTGACACGAATGGCTACCCAACACACATTCGCGCCTTTTAATCCTCCTGCTGAAACGTGGGAATCATATGTAGCTAGATTTGAATGCTTCCTCATTGCTAATGCTTACACTGAGCTTTCTGGTGACAGGAAACGTGCTTATTTTTTGGGATTTTGTGGCACGGAAATGTTTGAAATGGCGAGGGCTCTTTTCGCTCCTCAATCCATTCATACCGTTTCGTGGGGAGCAATGCTTGCTAAGCTAAAGGACCACTATGCACCTCCACCGTCTCGTTGTGCCTGGCGTTACGCTTTTTACCACAGAAACCAATGTGAAGGCGAGACGATTAATCAGTACGTGGCGGCTCTGAGAAAAGCAGCACTTTATTGCAAGTTTTTTAACCTTGAAGACTACTTGTTGGACCGTTTGGTTTTCGGAGTGTGAGACAGCCAGCTTAAGCGCTGTTTGCTTGCTATGCATGGCCTCACCTTCCAAGTTGCCTTGGATGAGGTCAGAGCAGCTGAAATGTCCAGCCAGTCTTTGGCTGAGATGGATGTAGTCCACAGCCCCACCCCGTCTCGTAGAATTAATGCAGTAGACCCATTGCCGCCTATGGAGGTGGACGAGTTAGTCACTGAGGACAAGATATGCCGCCTTAGAGAAGCACCCAACGAGTTGGCAGAAAGGCAGATCTAACCCCCAGAGCCCCTGTATGGGTTTGCGGGGGCAATCACTTGAGGTCGGCTTATAATTTTAAAGATGCAGTTTGTCGCCGTTGCAGCCGGCGCGGCCACATAGCGAGAGTGTGCAGAGCGGGGAAACCGCCACCTTTTTCTGAATCTTTCCCCAAGAAACGGCACCCTTCATCACGTTTCAAGCCCAGAGACTGTTATGCTATTTATCAGAGCAACCGGCGCCGAGACAATCCGCCAGACTCAACGAGACCCGGGAAATAAGATACATGTCACCATGCAGGTAGAGGGTCATAACAGAGTCCCTTGGGAGTTGGGCGGCATACAAATTTAATAAATAATAATAACTGCCCCATGGAAGTGGACACGGGGTCTGCCACCTCAATAGTGTCCTGGAGCACACTCAAGCGTTTGGTACTGAATATAGCCAAACATCGGTTGCTGCCATGTCCGATAATACTTAAAGACTATCTGGGAAACCCTATTCCCATTGTAGGCAGAGGTCGTTTCAGGGTGCAGTTCAAAACCTTCTGTGATCGCTTGCCCCTTGTGGTGGTGGTGAAGCCCCTCACTAGCCTACTTGGACTCGATTGGTTCAACGCCTTAGGGTTAATCATAGGCGGAATCAATGCTGTGGTGGATGATTCTGACAAACAAGTGCTTATTAAGGAGTTTCCCTCAGTTTTCGATGGCAAGTTGGGCAGTTATACTGGCAACCCCATCACGTTCAATCTGGACCCTCAAATGGCTCCTATTCGCCTTAAGGCTCGGTGGGTGCCATTTGCATTGAGATCTAAAGTGGACGCTGAGCTGGACAAGCTGATCGCCCAGGGCATGTTAGAGCCAGTGGACCATTCAAAATGGGAAACCCCCATTGTGACACCTATCAAAGCTGATGGCTCTATTCGTTTGTGCACCGACTACAAATGCACCGTTAATTGTGCATTGCCGGCGCACGCATACCCGGTGCCAGTTGTCCAACACCTGTTGCACTCGTTGGGGAGGGGCACCATTTTTGCGAAGCTGGACTTGTCCCAAGCTTATCAACAGCTGCCTGTTGATGACGCTGCAGCGGAAGCCCAGACGATCATCACCCACCATGGGGCTTTCCGTTGCCGAAGACTTCAATTCGGAATTAGTATTGCGGCTGGGCTGTTTCAGAGCTTGATGGAGCGGCTCTTGTCTGGCATCCCAGGAACTATTCCATATTTTGACGATGTTTTAATTTCAGCTACCAATCGTCCTGAGTTAATCGCCCATGTGAGGGCTGTAATTTCAGCAGGTGGGCCTCAAGGTCAAGGAAAAAAAGTGTGTTATCGTGGTGCCGGAAGTGGAATTCCTTGGGTTCCTCATAGATTCTGGGGGCATTCACCCGACTGAGGCTAAGACTAAAGCAATTCTAGATGCACCAGCTCCGAATAACAAGGCGGAATTACAGGCTTTCCTCGGCCTTCTCAATTTCTATTCCATTTTTTTGCTGCACAAAGCATCGGTCGCCGAACCCCTTCACCGCCTCCTTGATGCCAACGCTCCATGGGTCTGGGGCAAGAGGCAGTCCGCCTCTTTTGCTGCTGTCAAACAACTCCTTACATCTAATGCTGTCCTAACCCAGTATTGTGAGTCCCTTCCTCTAGTCCTGGCTTGCGATGCTTCCCTTTATGGGGTGGGCGCCGTTCTGAGCCATAGGTTGCCAAATGGCTCTGAGGCCCCTATTGCTTTTTTTTTCTAGGACTCTAGCAGCTGCCGAGCACAATTATGGACAAATAGACAAGGAAGCGCTCGCTTTAGTGGCGGGTGTGAAGAGGTTCCATCATTATCTCTACGGTCGGCATTTTGAATTAGTGACCGACCATAAGCCTCTCCTTGGTCTTATGGCTGGGGATCGTCAAACTCCTCAGGTGCTCTCCCATCGTATGACTTGCTGGATTGTTTTTCTCGCGAGCTACGACTATGTTTTGAGACATCGACCAGGGAGGCACATGTCCCATGCAGATGCCTTGAGCCGTTGCCCCCTGGCAGCTACAGTTGAGGATCCTGCCCCATCGTCCTCCGTTTTCTTTGTTGACGACCTCCACCTCCCAGTTACTGCCCTTGACATTGCTAGCACTACCTCTAGGGACCAGGTAATGTCCTGTGTGATAGACTGGGTGCAAAGAGGGTGGCCGAGAGAAAAGGTGGCCATGGTTTTCCAACTGTTCAAGGCCAGACAGTTAGAACTGTCGGTACAGCGGGGTTGCTTGTTATGGGGTCATAGGGTGGTCATTCCTCCCCCATTGAGACAGGCCGTGTTGCGGACTTTGCATAGAGGGCACCCGGGCATTGTGCGCATGAAGGCGCTTGCCCGTGGTTATGTGTGGTGGCCGGGAATGGATAGTGCCATTGAGGAACGGATAGCCACCTGTGACCCGTGCCAGATCTCTAGGGCATCTCCTCCTAGGGCCCCAGCCCGGGAATGGGAAACCCCTGCAGCGCCATGGTCGCGCGTTCATATCGATTTTGCGGGACCTGTACGGGGCCAAATGTTTTTGGTCGTGGTGGACGCGTACTCCAGATGGCTGGAGGTTAAATTAATGTCATCCACCATGACAGAGGCTGTAATCAGAAGTCTGAGGTCCCTATTTGCCACCCAGGGATTACCGGATTTACTTATTTCAGATAACGGTCCGCAATTAACTTCGGCAGTGTTCGAAGTTTTCCTAGCTAGTTTGGGCATAAGACATGGCCTAGTTGCACTGTGGCATCCGTCCAGTAACGGCATGGCCGAACGCATGGTGCGCACCATGAAGGAAGCTTTGGCGAAGTTGGGTCCCGGAAATTTGCAGGAAAAGGTAGACGAGCTACTTGCCCAGCGTACAACGCCTTGTTCAGCAACGAACAGGAGTCCTGCCGAACTATTGATGGGACGGTGATTGAGAACTACCTTAGATAGATTACACCCACAGTACACTCGAGAGACCCTTAGGATTCCACTAGCTCTGCCCGTTCTTTCAGTGAAGGTAGCAGGGTTTACGCTAGGAATTATTTAGGGCATCCTCTATGGTTACCGGACCCTACTCGTACAGGGTGGTGTTAGAGGATGGCCGTTTATGGTGCCATCATATAGATCAGTTGAGGGCACGAAGGACAGCCAGTGGGGTCCTGGGAATTGAGGGAAGCGCACCTAGGGCCACCGCCCCTGACTCCCAGGATCTGGCCATAAACCAGCATCTACTACCGGACACCTTTGAACCTGATGACCTTAACCGGCCAGACTCACCTGCACCTCCTGACGTGTTGTTTGAAGAAGCTGAGAGCAGAGAGGACCCATCGCAACCTGTCCCGTCACCGGCTGACCTCGACCAATAGGCGCTCGCTGGCGCTATTGAGCCCAGAAGATCAGGGCAGGTCCGACGCCATCCTGCATATTTGCAGGACTACGCCTGCGTTAACTAGACGGAAAGGAGTGTTGTGTTCTGGTATTTCCTCGGACCGCTCTAGGAGCGGAACAGAAGAGACCTGTGATTGGCTGTCCCGTTTGACAGCCCGCTATTAATAGCGGCTATTAAACGGGTGCGTTGCCTTCGTTCTCAGTTAGCTAGTTAGGTAGTTAATAAACGTTCATGTGTTAACCATCCTCTGTCTCCTCGCCTCAGTTCTTGCGCCTAGCCTGGCTCCCACAATAGAGCAGTATTCATGTCCATTTGAAAGACCCATCAGATTTTCTCTATGAGGGATACAGGGAGGTAAAACGTCCTTTGTACTTTTGCAGCATCCTCTTGGATTTTTAAACATTTAAACTGGATTAATTTGCAAAGAGTAATACTAATGAAAAGGGACGCGGTGGCTCAGTGGCTAAGACGCTGAGCTTATCGATCGAAAGGTCGGCAGTTCAGTGGTTCAAATCCCTAGCGCCGCATAACGGAGTGAGCTCCCGTTACTTGACACAGCTTCTGCCAACCTAGCAGTTCGAAAGCACGTAAAAAATGCAAGTAGAAAAATAGGGACCACCTTTGGTGGGAAGGTAACAGCGTTCCGTGTGCCTTTGGTGTTTATTCATGCCGGCCATATGACCACGGAGACATCTTCGGACAATCCTGGCTCTTCGGCTTTGAAACCGAGATGAGCACCACCCCCTAGAGTTGGGAACAACTAGCACATATGTGCGAGGGGAACCTTTACCTAATACTAATGTATCCAAGTGGAAGCTTGAATGAACCCAAATGCAAGCTTAAAATGTCTACATGAAAGTTACAGTTAATTTATAAACCAAATCAAAGACTCTAGGTATATTGGAAATAAAAAATATGCTTTATTTTTAAAAGACCAGACCGACCATTTATAAAATATGAAATTGCATTCTATACTTCGCACCCAGAATCTATTAAGAGTACAAGGAAGCAGATGGAAAGCTCTATTATATGTATTTTATTGTGATATAACCTTCAGGTAATGTAATGTTTGGAACATGTTTCGAGTTTCTAATCTTCAGTTCTTGTGTAAATTCATTTTTATTTTCTACCTTAGGTTTATGATAGTGTAAAGAAGAAACATCACTAAAGCAGCTGACAAGAGTATAGGTAGGGATTATTATGTATTATGTATTATTATTAGGAGACATGATAGCAGTGTTCCAGTATTTGAGGGGCTGCCACAGAAAGGAGGGGGGGGGGTCAACCTATTTTCCAAAGCACCCGAAGGCCAGACAAAGAATAATGGATGGAAACTGATCAAGGAGAGATTCAACCTGGAAATGAGGAGAAATTTTCTGACAGTGAGAACCATCAACCAATGGAACAGAAGTTGCCTTCGGAAGTTGTGGGAGTTTCATCACTGGAAGCTTTCAAGAAGAGACTGGGCTGCCATCTGTCAGAAATGGTGTAGGATCTCCTGCTTGGGGGTGGGGGGGGTTGGACGAGATGACCTACAAGGTCCCTTCCAACTCTGTTAATCTGTAATCTGTATTATTAATTCCTCATGAACTTAACTGGCTCTTCTTAACAAAAATATTTCATGAGAAAAACAAACATTTACTCAAAGAGGAAAAGAAGAAGTAGTTTAGAAGAAGTAGGAAACCACAGTAGTAGTTTATGTAACTTGTGACATTTCCTTCTTGGTAATCTCAACCAATTCATTCTTCCGTTCTCTCTTTCTCTCTTTCTCTCTCTCTCTCTCTCTCTCTCTCTTTTTTTTTTTTTTTGGTTTACTGTATTAATACAACCATCTAAGTGTGTTGAAATCAAGGCTTGTGAGTCACAATGCCACTAGCACAGCTCTCCCCACTTGGTTAGCATTCCAAAATACAAACATTCACAGAATAAACACTTCCACGTCTACTTGGAAGAGGCTACTCTACTAAAGGAGAGACCATCCAAATTTCATTTCTTAGCAACAAGGTAATTAAATCATGGGGGAATAACTTTAAACATGTTTCTGAGAGAGAGAGAGAGAGAGAGAGAGAGAGAGAAAGAGAGAGAGAGAGAGAGACTGAGACTCTTCTGGTAGGTACTCTGTACATCAAAGTGCAGCAGAAAAATCCTCTCACTTTTTGGATGGCAGAAGAGTCCAAGGCTCTGTAAAGGAATCTAAGAGGAAAGCCACCTTCAATTTGCATACAGAGTTTTGGATACACCTGGAAGTGAAGAGATGCTTCCAGAATGAACAGAATCTGACACAATGCAAAATGACAGTTCCACTCGCTTTAATGTGTTAAACCTCTCTTGGGGAATCAACAAAAACTGCAAGTATTTGGCTCCAAACACCCACCAAGACTCCTTGAATGTCATTCAGATTATCTATGTACATTTTTTTTCTTTTAAATTACTGGATGAAGATCCAGAACTACACTACCCAGGTGTAAGTCTCAAGTTTACCTTGTGATAAATTTCTCTGAGCAACTGCTCAATTTACACTAGTCTGAGACTTAAAGAATGGGAGAAAATAATAACTTTCACTCATATAATTATATGTACACATGTATGAAAGCATTATAACTACATGAAGTTATGCATTGGCATACTGCATCCAGTTTTGGTCACCACACTATAAAAAAGATGTTGAGGCTCTAGAAAAAGTGCAGAGAAGAGCAACCAGGATGATTAGGGGACTGGAGACTAAAACATATGAAGAACGGTTGCAGGAACTGGGCATGGCTAGTCTAGTGAAGAAAAGGACCAGGGGAGACATGATAGCACTGTTCCAATATTTGAGGGGCTGCCACGAAAAGGGGTCAAGCTATTTTCCAAAGCACCCAACGGCCAGACAAGGAATCATGGATGGAAACTGATCAAGGAGAGATTCAACCTAGAAATAAGGAGAAATTTTCTGACAGTGAGAACAATCAACCAATGGAACAGCTTGCCTTCAGAAGTTGTGGGAGCTTCATCACTGGAGGCTTTCAGGAAGAGATTGGACTGCCATTTGTCAGAAATGGTGTAGGGTCTCCTGCTTGGGCGGGGGGGGGGGGGGTTGGACTATTAACCTACAAGGTCACTTCCAACTCTGTTAATCTAATCTAATTTCCAGGTCCTGGTCCCTACTGTGGAAATGCAACCCCAAGGGTAGGTAATTTTAACAACCATCTCTGTAGTTGAAGCTTTTTAGCAGTATTTTTTATTATATTGGGAAAATACTCAATTTGATTACAGTTTTTTCAGATATTTTAGACAGGTGGCGTGTCTTTTCTTCCTATCTCACTTCAACATACACGTTAAATGAAATAAAGCTACTAATTCTTCTCTATTAGTAATTTTTCCAGTGTGTTCAATGGATTCAGATGGAGGATAAAGTTCATCTAATCCTAGGTCTGCCCTTAGGTCAAATTTGTATGCAAGCGAGAACACTATTATTAAATAATACCACATAAGTAGTATTTACATAATGAACTTGATCTCTGTGTATTTAATTCCAATTTTTTTCAACAGCCTCGATTATTAACTATGGGTTGACCTTAAATGGAGTGGACTTAACTTGGGAAATTGTTGTATTGTGTAAAATGACACTGATTTTAAAGAAGGGTTGAGGGTTGGAAGTGAAAGCTGAAATACCTCAGTTAACCAAGAGAAAAAGCCCTACATATAAACAGTGACAGAGATGTTTATATAGCTTCCTTCATAAACAAGGAGTTTTTCTATTTCTAGAATATAGGTAGTCCTCAATTTACAACAGTTCATTTAGTGACCGTTCAAAGTTGCAACGGCACTGAAAAAAGTGACTTATGACTGTTTTTCATACTTACGACTTTCGTAGCAGCCCCATGATCATATGATCAAAATTCAGATGCTTGGCAACTGACTCTTACTTATGACCGTCGCAGCATCCCAGGGTCATGTGATCCCCTTTTGCGACCTTCTGACAAGCAAAGTCAATGGGGAAGCCAGATTCACTTAACAACCGGGTTACTAACTTATCAGCTGCAATGATTCGCTTAACAACTGTGGCAAGAAAGGTCATAAAACGGGGCAAAACTCAACAAATGTTTCCATTAACAACAGACATTTTGGACTCAGTTGTGGTCGTAAGGCGAGGACTACCTGTATTTTTTTTATTCCATAAATATAGCAAGCAAAATGATCGGTAAGGAAATATATCCATTTTGATTTCTTGGCAGTAATGCAGAAGTGGTCATCCCTGTCTTCTTCCAGGATTGTGTCATGCCTGCAACCCTGGCATTTTCCAGGGTTTCCTGCTCAACGTTTTGGAATCAGTCCAACACACATTTCATGAAGCCACAGTGCGAGCTGAATTCACCTATGATCTAGCCCAGGGGTGTCAAACGCACAGCCCGGGGGCTGGATCTGGCCCGCAATAGGCCCAGAGTTGTCCCGCGGGGCCATCCCAGAGACGGCGAAGGACCAGCCCATGCTGCTCTGGCCCCGCCCACCCAGTCAGCCGTGACGACCAGGCCACACACACCCGGCCCCCCAAGGGCAAACAAATTCCCGATACGGCCCACAATGGGATCGAGTTAGATACCCCTGATCCCAATGCTAAACAGGAATCTTTTGGGAAACATCTGATCTGGTCATCCATACCACTGCTACTTGATTAGTTTAAACATCTCTTCCTGAAAACGACCACCTCTTATTCACACTCACTAGAAAATCTCACTCTGGGGAAACTCACTTTGTCTTTAAGCAGTTGGTGAAAAATAAAGGCCCATCAGTGCTATTGGAGAGCCCTACTCCTCTTGTAAATTATTGATAGTGCTCACTAAATCCATAGTTATTTTATTTGATTCTACAATAAATACGCAGTATTGAAAAATTGAATTTGATTTGATTTTTTTCCCCCTAAACCTAGGGGTGGTCTTACTCACAGGCAAAATTGCCAGGCATACAGATAGTCCTCACCTTAGCAACTATTCAAAGTTACTACGGCCCTTCCAAGAGGTACTTAGGACCCAGGTCCAAAGTTTCATCTGCTGCCCCCCCCAGGTCACATGACTGCATTTCAGGCACTCGGCAACCGGCCCACATTTATCGCCATTTACAATGTCCTACAGCCACACAACATTTTACAGTGCTTTTAGAAAATCTGGCATGTACCTATGGTTTTAACAAAACAGGCCCACGGCAAATTGGTTTGCTTAACGACCGCTGCAAAAAAGATACTAAAAATCAGGTTGGCCATTGGGGTGACCCACTTTACAATAATCATGACCTAATTATCATAATAGGCTATAACGTTATGCTTGTAAGTTGAGGATTACCTGTACATACCGTACTTTCCTCTTTCTTAAGGAAATTAAGAAGCCTGTAGGTATAAGTCAAGAAAACTGGAATATCAAGCATGCTGTCATGGTATTAATAACTCAGGTGGTGGTTGACATATCTGTATATCAATACACAGTAAGAGGAGCCTCCCAGACATTTCAGAGAGTTGCAGTTGATCCAGAAGAAAACTTGGACTTTCAGCACCATTACAAGATCCGTATCAACAGCAAGACTTTTTACAATGGTATGATGGTTGCCCAATCCCTATGATGTTTGGGTTTTCTATGATATGGAACTGGCCTTCCAGTTCGCTATATTCTATCTATCTTTCCCTTCCAATCTTTGAGGTCAGGCAGCCTTAAAATTAAAGAAAGGAAACATTCCGTTCACAAAACTGAATTCAATGGAAGAAAGAGTGCTGAAAACCTGGTAGTTAAAAAGAAAAGCTCTCAAAATGGCTACCACCTGCAGGATTATATAAATCTGTGTCATCTGCTTGCAGGAAGGCAATTGCTTCAACTATGTCAACAACTATAGTATAGAAACCTAATATTAAGGTATTGTACTTCATTTTGCCCCTGCCCCCACCCCAAAAATACCTCACCATGGTGGTGGAGGTGAACAGTATAAGCCTATTATATTGGTCAACACGGCTCTGGCCTGGAGCAAGACCTGCTGATCTACTCCAGTTTTCTCCACCCAAAAATGTTAGGGATCGACTCAAAGGTGTGTGAGTTATGGTATCGAGCAGTGCGTCCCCCTGGCTGAGAGTACCAATAAAGCTACAGGGGAAGAGCAAAGAGACTATCATACCAGCAGGAGCATCCATGATGTGGATGGGGTAAATCCTAATGGCCCGTCAGCCATTGACACAGCTCCTAGTGAAAAGAGAGCTCTCCACTGTTCAAAATTGGGAACATGGAACACCAATCTAGGAAAGTTGAACATTGTTAAGAACAAAATGAATAGGCTCAACATTGATATACCAGGCATCAGTCAAGCTCATTGGACTGGCTGTGGCTTCTTCAACTCTGATGGCCATATCGTATACTACTCTGGCAATGATACCATCAGAAGAGGTTTCATACTGCATAAGAAAGATGGCAAAAGCATAGAAAGTTTTCAGTCAGTGACCAGATACTGGCAACACGTATCAACGGAAAACCTTGCCACATAACAATTCTACAAGTTCATGCTCCCACTGCAGACTCAGTGGTAGAGAATATCAACAAATTCTATGCTGAAATTCAGGAAACTCTGAAACAAACACCAAAGACAGACATTTATCTATATTATCGGAGTTTTCAATGCAAAAGTGGGAGAAATGTAAGAAAAGGGGATTGTAGGCAAGTTTGGCCTTGGTGAACGAAATGAAGCAGAGCATCTGATTCAGCTAAGCACAATGAACATGTGGTTTGAACAACACAAGCGGCGACTATATACTAGGATTTCAGATGGAGAACCCAAATCGACTACATATTATGTCAAAAGAAGTAAAAAAATGCCATCCTCACCATGAAAACATTCCCTGGTACAGATTGTGGGTCAGACTATGAACTGTTAGCTGCCAAGGAACAGTTCAGATGTTGCAGTGTCAAACAACCACCGATGATTCAAAAATGTGAAGCAGAGAAGAGTCCTCCGGCATCTGCAGTTGAAGTTAAGAACAGATTTGAACTGCTCAATATCATAGAAAGACAACCAAATGAGCAATAGGGGAAAATAAAAACAACTGTCATGAAAATAGCCCAAGAACATACAGGAAGCCAAAGAAATTGGCCAGATGGATATCAGAAGCTATAATGAAGAGAGGAGAAGGAAAGCAAAAGCCATTGGTGGAACACTAAATGCAAAGTTCGAGAGAGAAGCAAGAAAAGATAAAAAAAAATACTGGGCTAAACAATGTAAGAAGCTAGAGGAAGCAGCCATGAGAGGTCATACACGAGTGTGTTTCACTTATGTGAAGAAGACCAGAAACTCCTTTATGGCAAGAAAGGCTATATGGTCAGAGGACGTGATGGACAGGAATTGCATGACCAACAAACAAGATGGTGAAAATATGCAGAACAACTTTACATAAACGAAAAACAAGGCCAAGACATAAGAGGAGAACCTGACCTACCAGAAATGGAATCAGATATCCTGGAGGAGGAGGTAGAATGGACACGCAACCAGTTGCCTAACCACAAAGTCACAGGAGTTGATGTGCTCCAAACTGTGTCAAACTGAATTCACGTCAGAATCCCCAAGGATACAAACAATCCCACACCCCAATCAAATTCAGGCTTGACAACGGGATCATATTGCCAATCTACGTTGGATGGTGGAAAAAGTAAAGGAATACCTAAAAGACCTCTACATGGGCTTCATTGACTACACAACAGCCTTCAATTGTGTTGACCATGACAGGCTCTGGAACTGCCTCAAAGAACTGGAAATATCACCACACCACATCCAGCTCATTCGGTCATTGTATTCTGATCAGGCAATCTGGAGACCCAAAATGGTTCAGAATTGGGGGGGAAAAGCACATGACAAGGTTGCATCCCATCACCTATACCAGTGATGGCGAACCTTTTGGCACCGAGTGCCCAAACCGGAACGCGCAGGCACGCGTGCGTGTGTGCGTTGGAGCCCCGGAAACTCAAAGACCAGCTGGGTGCACATGCACGCGCCGGCCAACTGGTCTTCTGGTTTCCGGCACATGCATGCGCGCCAGCCAGCTGGTCTTCGCACACGCCAGAGAGCCGGAAACCCAAAGACCAGGTGGCCGGTGCGCGTGCCCACAGAGAGGGCTCTGCGTGCCACCTCTGGCACGCGTGCCATAGGTTCGCCATCACGGACCTACACTGTACACATGTATACAGAAATAGTTACGAGAAATGCACATTTGGAGGAATCTACCATTGGGTTTAAAATAAATGGTAGGAATATTAACAACTTCCAATTGGCAGATGATACAACATTACTTGCAGAAAACAAGGGGGATCTGAAGTGGTTAATCCTGAGAGTCAAAATGAAAGTGAAAAATTCGGACTGCACTTTAACATCAAGAAAACAAAGGTAATGACAACTGCAGAGAACACACAGGTCAGAGTGCAGATCGACAATGAGACCATCGAAACAGTAAAGGAATTCATCCTTCCTGGGCACAAAAATCGACCAAAGTGGTGACTGCAGCCCTGAGTTCAGAAGGCGTATAGCACTTGCAAGAATTGTAATGTCTGGCATGGATAACACCTGAGAGATTAAAGACATCAACCACACAACCAAATGCAGATTAGTTAACGCAATAATTTCTCCAGTTGCTACTTATGGGTGTGAAACCTGGACTCTGAAAAAGGCAGATAGGAGACGGGTGGACGTCTTGGAACTATGGTGCTGGAGGCCACTATTACACATCCCATGGATTGCAAAAATAACACAAGAAATCCTAGCCCAAACCTCACCAAAAATATCACCTAAAGCCAAGATCGCCAAACAGAGGCTGTCATACTTTAGTCATGTCATGAGAGATGACTCACTTGAAAATTCAATCAATGCTGGGAGTGATCAGCGGACAAAGGAGAACAGGCCGCTCTAGTATCCTCTGACGAAACACTACAAAAGATGACACTGGGACAAGCCTGGCAGATCTGAAGGAGGTGATGGGAGACAGAGGGGCATGGAGAGTACTGGTCCATAGAGTGGCTGAGGGTTGGACATGACTAAAAGGCTGACAACTTCATTTTGGCTGCTTCAACCTTGGGACCCTTTCAGAAAGTTCAAAATAGCCATTTACGAACTTAGATGGACATTCTGAGCTTAACATGATTTAAGGCATGTGTGTCTAACTTTTTGGCTTGCCTGGGCCACACTGAGTGAAGAGGAATTGTCTTGGGCCACATACAAAATATATACAGATTTATATAACCCTAACCCTAACCCTAAGATTAAAACTTTACGATATTGGGCCATGGATCGGATGGACATGGCTGATTTAAGCCCTCTAGCATTCCTCATTTTTAATTTCTATGGCAATTTTTCTCTCCTTTCCAGGCACTCCAACATTTCAAACCCTTGATTCCACTTTTTAAAGTGCCATTTCTATCTTGCCCATTACAAAATGACTACAAATTTGAAATCAAATGCAGCAAAGTTTGAAATACAATGTATTATCACCCCAAATTCTAACAAAACTAGGATCCAGAAAATTGTCTGCTGAATCCAAAGTCCATTAAACTGAAATTTACTAAGTTACGGGTAAATTGTGTGAAACTTAATAATGAGTATAAATATATTGTAATACACGAAGATATGACCTATGCCTCCATAAAGATTTTTTGAAGTCTGTCAGTTTTTCTCCAGATGGAAATAGCATGTTATTTGTAGTTCGATACAATGGGAGAAAATATAAAGTGAAAGGATAAAAATCGCAAAAACGTTTAGACTTTTCCTCAGTGAGCTTTCTGGGTTAACGAATAGGTCTCCATTCACTGCATTTTCAAGTGGGAAAAATTTGACATGGTTAATTAAGGTCTAAAAGTTAACAAGAGTTCCCCACCACCACCACCACTGGATTCCCTCCAAGCTCTTTTGGGACTGTGCAGAAATGAATACAAAAAGGCTGAGCTATAAAACACAATTGACCTATTACAATGGCATTCTGACATCCGTGCTGGATTCACCACAATGCAGTTAAACCACAACATGTGAACACATACAAGTGTTGAGGGGGACTGGTGGCAAAGGTATTCATACTACATTATTATTATAATCTCCATATTGCATTATTTCTCTCACCCTCAACACCCAAGTCGGAGAGAAGGGGCCTTCACCAAAGCAACCCATCTGAGATAAATACAGTCATGCTTAATTAATCAGGCCAGGCCACTAACATAGTTAACCCACTAACCCATCCAGGATTAATTACATCCCTAGAAGAGAGGGTCGAATCGTGCTCTCCCCTCAGGTCAGTTTACCACTCGGGGCTGTTGCTGCAGGATCAGAGAGACACCCCCCCCCCATGTCGGTCCCTTAAGATTTCTCCAAGGACTAAACAGCAAACCACAAATCGGGACTACCAGGCAGTAGTCATTTCCAAAAATATTAACCTCTGCTTTCTCCATTCCCACGAATCCACCCAAGTCTGGACTTTTTTCACTTAGCCAAAGCTTTCCCCATACACACACAAATTAACCAACTTTATCCAAACCAAGGGCATGCCAGCCTCCGCGGGAGCTTTACGACCCGGATCCCCTAGTCGGAAGCGTTCCCACGACTCTTCCCGACTAGGCGCAGGTCAGACCCACCCAGAGAGCCGCCTCCGATGAGGACGGCACCGGCCAGCGCCCCTGCCGAGGCCCCATAAATGCACCGGGCGTCGCGGAGGAGGCGAGGGGCGCGCTCCTGCAGGCAGGTGGCAGCGCCGATGTGATAGACGCCCAAGAAGCCGCATCCCGCGAACGACACGCTCCAGCCGTCCTCGCCCTCCAGCAGTTCCACCATCGCGGCTAACAAAAAGACAGCGACCACCACCCAAACTGCACCCGGCCCGGCCGCCACACCGGCCGCTAATGAAGCCGCTAATGAAGCAGCCGGACACCCGCCTCCGCTTCGCCCCGCCCCGCCCCTGGATGTGGCGCCGGGACCGCCGACCAATCGGCAGGGCGATGCAAAACAGACGAAGCGGGTGTGGTGGTGGTGGGGGGGTGGGGG
>QLTV01003977.1:2645474-2657242 GCA_003457575.1 Thermophis baileyi | reverse complement strand
AAAATTGTTGATTTTATTGCACAAGACATTAAAACCACCATGTTTAAAAGCATTATTGCAAAGAATCTGAAAGTGTGTTTAATAATTGACGAAGCCTCAACGCTATCACTGAAAGCAGTTGTGATAGTTCTTGTAAAAGTTGAGGATTCAGAATGCCCAACAACCATTTTCATTAAGCTGGTGGAATTGGACAAACAAGATACGGAGACCATATATTCTTCAGTGATGGGAAGCTTACATAAAGTTGGGTTTACCATGGAATATCTGCGAAAGCATTTAATAGCATTCTGCTCCGATGGTGCCAGCGTTATGCTTGGGAGAAAATCTGGAGTCAGCACCAGAATAGCTAAAGAGTTCCCAAACATTGTAATCTGGCACTGCTTGAACCATCGCCTCCAACTTGTGCTAGATGACTCCATAAAGGACATCAAACAACTGAACCACTTCAAAATATTCCTTGACAAGATACACACCACTTTCCATAAATCCTGCAAGAGCCAGGCGGAACTTTTCTAAATCTCTGAACAACTGGGCATTCAAAGTTCATATAGTCCAATTGTAATTTTATGAATTCCCAATTTACGTCATCAAATGCTTTTTGGGCATCCAGGAAAACCAATGCAAGTTGCTTTTCCAGGTGGGCTTCATAATATTCCAAAATATTTGTTATGATTCTTGTATTATTTTTGATTTGTCTGTTTGGAAGGAAACCATTTTTGTCTGAATGTATGTATCTGTTTAAAATCTTCTTAATTCTTTCTGCCATTATTGCTGTAAATATTTTGTAATCTGTGTTTAGTAATAAAATCGGTCTGTAATTTTGTATATTTTGACTATCGGAACCTTCTTTCGGAATAAGTGTAATTATTGCTTCTGTCCAGGATAATGGGGTTTTTGCTTCCTCTAACGCTTCATTGTATATTTCTAATAAGATTTGTTCTATTGTTTCTAATGTGTTCTTATAAACCTCAACTGGAATACCATCGGGACCGGGCTTTTTGTTTTGTTTTGTTTTTGTTTCTTCAGTGTTACTTCTAATTCCATTGTGGTAATTGGTCTATTTAACATCTCTCTTTCTTCTTCTGTGATTAGGTTTGGTGGTTCTGCCATTAAATATTTCTTTATTTTATCTTCTTCTGTGTCATCTTGTTGGTAAAGTTTCGTAAAGTATTTCTGGGTTATTTCCTTCCCCCCCCCTTGTTATAATGTATATTCCCTTCCATGTCTAATAATTGATATATTATTTTTTTCTCTTTTTCTTTCTTCAATTTATATGCTAGCCAACGTCCTGGTTTGTTGGCATGTTCAAAATATTTCTGTTTTGCCATTCTAATTTTTGGGCTACTTCTTTTTGAATTATTAAATTTAATTTGTGTCTAATAGTCGCTCTTCTTTCTTTTATTCGATTATTTTGTGGCTCTTTCTGTAGTGTAATCTCAATTTCTTTAAGTTCCTTTTGTAATGTATCTTGCTGAATCTTTTTTTCACCATAGCTGTGTGACGTGCTTATCCAGCGCTACATCAGTTTTTTCTGGGCAATGAAAAATACCCAGGCATGGCTGCCCGTCTTGAAAATTTAAATTTTTTGACTGATTTGGCCCTCATGATTGACATTCTAAATGAGATTTCTCTTCTGTCAAATGCCCTGCAAGGGAGAAACGCAGACATCATTAAGGCCGAAAAATTGGTATTGCGATCAATTAAAGCATTTGAAATGCTTAGACGGGGAAAGGGCCCATATGAAAAAAAGGTTGACGGAATGATAACTTCAGAAGCCTTCCAAAATATAAAATTTGTTAACAATCAACAATTTGTTGCACTTCCTCGTGAAAAACGTCTGGAAAGCATCATCACCAATTTGAAGAAAAGGCTGATGGATTGCGAACACCTAAAAACAGGTAGCCAATTGCCAGACGCAAACAAATTACAATTTCTCACATATTTGGAGCCGGATTACTGGAACATTGCAGATGTAGTCATTCCATGGGCAGAAGCAGAGGAAGGATTGCTTGAATTTTGCAAAATGTTTAATTACTAAATTGATTTGAATGACTACAGAGATTTTTTGGAAAACGTACTCAAAGATCCACAGAACTATACAATTCCTGACAGTGTCAAAAAAGCTAGAGATATTATCAGGACAATTGCTGTTAGTTCAGCAGAGGCGGAAAGGGGGTTCTCAAAAATGAACCTCATATGTTCAGAACAAAGAACCCGCCTAACTATTCAAAACCTTAGCAATTTGATGACAATAAGCATTATTGGCATGCCTGTAACAAAATGGGACCCAATTCCTTCAGTCAGAAACTGGCTAAGAGAACATCGCGTGGCCGATGATCCACGAGTGAAGATTAAGAGAAGTGCAACTGAGGAGTCCGGAAACGAAAGAACGATGTGGAAACATCTTCAACCACAAAAGCAATAACACAAGTAAGTACTTGAGTAACCAAAGCAATAACAAAAGTAAGTACTTGAGTGTATCTCTTTGATCGTGTTCTTCTTATGTAAGGTGTAAGTGCATGCAATTAAAGTCTTCCTTTCTGTGTCTCTTCTTTGAGCAGGTCATTGGAGCAAGGTGGTCAGTTGGTGGTGTTGAAGACCAGCAGGACAATCATCTTCCTTCTGTAAGTAGCTCTTTTATTGTTTTGTGTACTTACCGTATTTTTTGGAGTATAAGACGCACCTTTCCCCCCCCCACTAAAAGAGGGTGGAAATGTTGGTGTGTCTTATACACCGAATACAGCCATTTTTGGCCTCCCGAAGCCCCGCTCCTGTGCCCCATTTTTGCGGAAAATGGGCCCATTTTTGCAAAAAACGGGGCACGCAGAGGGTTTGGGAGGCCCGCAGAGTGCTTCTGGGAGCTGGGGGAAGGCAAAAACACCCCCGTTTTTGCGAAAAACGGCCCGTTTTTCGCAAAAACAGGGCACACAGAGGGTTTGGGAGGCCTGCAGAGTGCTTCTGGGGGCTGGGGGAAGGCAAAAACTTTTTTTCTTTACTTACCTCTTCAAAATCTTGGTGCATCTTATACACCGGTGTGTCTTATAGTCCGAAAAATACGGTATATATTTCTTTCACAGCATGTGAGCCATTTCCTCCTTTCAGTGATCCATGAAAGTACATCTATAGTCTGTAGATAATAAAGTTGAAAAAAGGTGAACAACATTTTTACAGAACTATAGATACGTCGAGGCTGGGTGTGACAAGGAATGGCTGGGAGGGGAGGGGCCAGGAGAAGCACCCCTTGATGGGAGTGATGACTGCCAAGCCACTCCCACCCAGTCACATGACCAAGCCATGCCCACAAAATTAACCCACACCCACAAAATAAGCCACACCCACAGAACCAGTAGTAAAAAATTTTAGAACCCACCCCTGGTGCGCATGCGTGGACGTGCGCGCACATTTGCGAACTGGTAGGGAAGGTAAGTGAATACCACCTCTGCACTCCACCCATTTTTACCATGAATTGCAACTATCCAGGTTCTTCTTCGTGGGTAAGTAGACTACCATCTGAAAGTTATCTGGGGTTGTTCCTAGTTTCTCCCATTCCAATTCTAGAGAGCAAGTAACCACCAAAGAGCCAGCTTTGGCAGTGAAATCAGCTGTTTGTCAACAGGACAAAAAGCCTCCCAGCCACTCAGGGCACCATTTTTGGAGGACTTCCATTCAGTGATTTTATATCATGTACCTGGGTGTATGTTATCAGATATGATAGTTTATAGAGTCTACAGCTCTATTTGTGGTTTTTAATTTATGCTTCTTAATGTCTGTGGTATTTTATGATAGAGACATCCTACTTATACATGTAGCAACTCATTAGTACATGTCATTTTCACAGGTATTTTCTGGCTTGTTGTGCTATTATTGTTTAATGTTACAATGAGATTACATTATAAGAGTAGTTTATACATGATCAAGTTTGCATGGGGATGTATTTGGTCAAGGACCCAAATTAAATAGGCTGATTTTGCTTCTCAAAGTTAGCATCTCCAGATTCCTTCTGTTGCAAAATAATTCACAGATAAAATTCTAAAATTACAGTCGCAGCAGTCAGATAACTATAAAACAAGGTTTTTGGAAACACACCAGTAAAATTCAGTTTTAAATGCTCTACTTATTTTACTTGTACCTCATGGCAAATTTTATACACACGCACACAACACTCATATACACGCACACTACCGTGTTTTCCTAAAAATACCAGTAAGACCCAACCAGAAAATAAGCCCTAGCATGTCCCCAAGGTGCTTTTTCAGAAGGCAACTGGACTTTCTTGTTTTTTCTTTTGAAAACATTTTGCTTCTCATCCAAGAAGCTTCCTCAGCTCTGAAAGGATAGTGAGGAATGGAAGGATTTATATTCCTTGCAGACAGCTAGTCATCTGCATCCTTTTAGAGGGTCCTTGAAGCACTTGGAGGTTTATCTGTGTCCTCAGGGTCACCTGAGTAGTGCAAATGGTTCCTGTAGTCCTGTAATTTTTCCTCTGGAAATCCATTCCTACTCCCATACCATTCGAAGGGTGTTCATCCCAAATTGTATAGCTAAAAGTCTGTAGAGATTCTCAGTCATCCAGGTCATGGTTGTCCCAAAGATGCATTTTCAGGAGGCAACTGGACTTTCTTGATTTTTCTTTTGAAGATGTTTTGTTTCCCATCCAAGAAACTTCTTCAGGTTGAGAATCTTGTTTGTTCTTCTGAAGATGTTTCGCTGGATGAGAAGCGAAACGTCTTCAAAAGAAAACCTTTTGGGCACCAGGGACCGGTTCGGAGGAGAGAGGTTTTTCAGTGGACCGGAAGGGGCATGGTTTTGTGTGCTGTCTTCCTCCCATGGATGGGGCTTTGCTTGTTTGCATGGTCCACTTTCTGGCATGCCACGACCCAATACTGGTCCACGGACCGGGGGTTGGGGACCTCTGACCTACTCCACGTTAAAAGATGCTTATCCCTCTCTACCAGGAACAGCTGTGGGCCTCTCTAATCATTGTCTGATCCATCTTGTACCCGCCTATAGACAGAAATGTAAAACTGCAAAACCTGTGATCAAAACAATGAAGTCTTGGACTGAGGAGGCAAAGTTAGAGTTACAAGTTTGTTTAGATTGCATAGACTGGAGTATTTTGGAAGCTGCTTCAGTGGACTTGGATGAACTCACTGATATTGTGACATCATGTATTCGTTTTGTGAGGATATGTATGCACCAAGAGCTTGCACATCTACAGTAATAATAAACCTTGGTTCACAGCTAAGCTCAAGCAGCTGTGTTGTGCCAAAAAGGAAGCCTACAGGAAAGGAGATAGGATGCTGTACAATCAGGTATTAACAAGGCAGATCCTGGCAGCAAAGAGAAGCTACTCTGAAAAACTGAGGAACTGGTTCTCAGCTAATGAACTAGCAAATGTGTGGAGAAGCCTGAAAAATATAATTGGCTACAGCAGAACTCCCTCCCTTACAGAAGAGAATCAGCAACTGGCAGATGACCTGAATGTGTCCTACTGTAGGTTTGAGAGGAGAGCACTGTCAATTATCGCTACCCTCCCCATCTCAGATACACCAACAATAGCCAAATCTCCTACACCTATCTCCATCCCTCTGGGCCCCCCATCTCTTGGTGATCTTAGAAAAAGATTTGCGAGGTTTATTTCATAGATAAAAGATTGGAAAAGCACCAGGCCCAGAAACTCCTTCTTGCTTGAAAGCCTGTACTGGTCAACGGGCCTCTATCTTCACTCGCATCTTTCATAAATCACTGGAGATGTTATGTTCCTTCTTGCTGTACCATCATCCTGGTTCCCAAGAAACCCTTCGTCAAGGAACTGAATGACTATAGGTTGCTCTGACATTTGTAGTTATGAAGGCCTTTGAAAGGTTACTGCTGACTCATCTGAAATTCATCATGGATCCCCTGTTAGACTTCTTGCAGTTTGCCTATTGCGCAAATAGATCAACAGATAATGCTGTCAATATGCGCTACACCTTGCAACATCTTGAATTCCCAGGGTCTTATGCACAGATCCTTTTTGTAGACTTCAGCTTCGCATTCAATGCCATCATTCCAGAAACCTTCACTCTTAACTTGACTCAGTTAGCTCTGCCTGTCCATTCTTGTAGATGGATGATAGCAATAGCAATAGCACTTAGACTTATATACTGCTTTACAGTGCTTTACAGCTCTCTCTAAGCGGTTCACAGAGTCAGCATATTGCCCCCAACAATCTGGGTCCTCATTTTACCCACCTCGGAAGGATGGAAGGCTGAGTCAACCTTGAGCCGGTGAGATTTGAACCGCCGAACTGCAGCTAGCAGTCAGCTGAAGTAGCCTGCAGTGCTGCACTCTAACCACTGCGCCACCTCGGCTCTTATATGATAAGCTTTCTGACAGGTAAGAAGCAACAGGTGAAGCTAGGGAAAATCACATCAATGATGTGTACCCAGACAATTAGCATAGGTGCTCATCAGGGCTGTATGATGTCTCCATTGCTCTTCTCTCTCTATACCACAGGTGTCAAACTCTTGGCGTCATGTTGCCATCACGTGATGTTTCGCGACGTTTTTCCCCTTTGCGGAGCTGGGGTGGGTGTGACCTGCGCGTGACACATCCAGCCCGTGGGCTGCCAGTTTGACACCTCTGCTCTATACCAATGACTACATCCCTAAGGAGCTCTCTGTTAAAGTTCTGAAGTTTGGAGATGACACAACAGCTATTGGTCTCATTCAAGATGGTGATGAGTCTCCATATAGATGGGAGGTTGAACAATTGGCCCTGTGGTGCAGCCGGAACAATCTAGAGCTGAACATGCTTAAAACTGTAGAGAGAGTGGATTTTTGGAGGAGCCCTCCTATTCTACCACCTCTTGCAATATTAAACAGCACAGTATCCATTAGACTCCATGTTTTTGGGTTATATAATCTCCCAGTAGTTGAAATAGACAACACTAGAACCACCACTAAAAATTGTACGTATTGTATATGGTATGGTATGGTATGGTATGGTATGGTATGGTATGGTATGGTATGGTATGGTATGGTATGGTATGGTATGGTATGGTATGGTATGGGAATTGAATTTACTATGTTGAATCCATTTGTATGAATCCCATTCATCAGTCAGATATAACATTGTTCATTTGTGGATTGCTTACTGTATAATGGTGAATGCAGCCACCATGGTTTGTAAATCAAGGTTATGGCTTAGAGTGGTACTAGATTTATCACAACTGTGATTTATTTAATGAGCCACAGACAAGAGGTTGTGACTTAGCACACTGTGTGAGCTTTTTCCAGAAGCAACTTAAAAAATCAGTAATGGGCCTTTGCCCACAAGAGTCTGTATTCCTACAACCAACTTAAAGAGTCAAAAGAATAGCAATAGCACTTATATACAGCTTCCTCGGAAGGATGGAAGGCTGAGTCAACCTTGAGCGGGTGAGAATTGAACTACCTAACTGCTGAGTTGGCAGTCAGCAGAATTAGCCTGCAATACTGCATTCTAACCACTGCGCCAACACGAAGTTGTATTTGTATTTGTGCTGATTCCCCCAAAGCTAAGCAGTGTCAGACCTGGTACTGTAATATATTCAGATGACCAGACCACCAGGATAAAGGTTCCTATCTCAGTTTTCAAAGCCTTTATGTTGGGTGAATGCAATTCATTTGGTTTGTTTTACAACACAATCGACTGTCGGGACTACACAAGTGTTGTGAGAATGGACTGCAAAACGTGGCTGACACGCACCAAAGCTAGGTTGGTCAGAGAGCCTTTTTGCTCCCAGGGGGGATTCAGTGGCAGGCGACCCCCGACTTTGCTGCCATGTGGAGGCGTTCATAAGAGCACGGCCTTCCCAGTTCGCAGCGGCGTTTAGATTCGGTCAGAGAGAAGCGTCTGATAAGGGTCGTGTGAAGCCGGCCGACGTGCAAGACGGGTTCTCGGCGGGACTGCTCCTGAGCATCTCCCAAAGGAAGGCCGCCTGCGATCGGGAGCCCTCCCCCAGCCCACTTCGCTCCCGGACCCCGAGCGAGCCTGGCGCCAGGCAGGGAGCCAAGGCGGCGAGAGACGCCAGGCACGCCGAGGGTTAAGCCGGGCGGGCTTCGGCTCCGCTGTGCCGCGGCGCCGGCCTCATCCCTCCTCCTCCTCCTCCTCCTCGCCGCCTCTAGAGCGACGTCGCATTACATCATCGCCCCCGGAGCCCATTCGCTGAAGGCCGGTTCCTGCTTGGCCCGCGGAGCGCAAAGCTTGCCGCTGACCGGAGCTGGCACCCAGCTTGGCGGGCTGACCGACGGACGAGCGAGCGAGCGAGCGAGCGGGCGGACGGGCTCCTTCTTCGCGCCGGGAAGGCAGCGTCCCTGCGCCCTTACAGCAGCCGGCTCCCGGTTGGTCTCCGCGGCGAAGGATGGCGGAGAGCGAGTGCGAGACCCCCAGCACTCCCGGGGAGTTCGAGAGCAAGTACTTCGAGTACAACGGGGTGCGCCTGCCGCCCTTCTGCCGGGGAAAGATGGAGGAGATCACCAATTTCCCCGTGCGAGACAGCGACGTCTGGATTGTTACCTACCCCAAATCAGGTAGGAGGTGGGTCTGCGCGGCCGGCGGGCGGGCAAGGGAAAGGAGGCACCCCTCCATTCCCGCTCCCTCCATCCCCTCTCCTCCTCTCTCTCCCCCGCCCCGCCTGTTTTCCTCTCCCGGTTTTCTCCGGTTTTCTCCTTCGCCGACCTGACTCCGGTGCGAAGCCCCGATTGCTCTGCTTTTGGCCTCCTGAGGGAAGTGGGGGGGGGTCCGGGTTCATCTCCCCCCACCCCAGTCAGGTGGCGAGACGGCCAGCAGAAAGGAGCCTTGCGTGACTTTCTTGGCCTGGAGAAGAGAAGAGGCGAGTTGGCTTCTCCTTCCCATTGGAAGCGTCACAAACCTCCTGCGGGTTCCTGGGGTGGGGTTTGGCTTGTCTTTTAAGGGTGTGTGATATGTTACTACTGTGGTCCTCGTTTTTCATAACAACAACAACAACAACAACAACAATAATAATAATATAATGTCTGACCTTACCTGTCTGGCTTACCTCCTCTGAGATTGTAACTGTGTTGGACCAAGGATAAGGCCTAGGGAATTGTAGGGATGGGCTTGCTAGCAGAGATGCCCATTTTGGGGCCTGAAACATGCAAGGTGAAATATGTACATTGCAAATGATTTTTTTCTTCCATACCTGAAAGCTGTAGGCTGAGATGTTGTGCATTTTATGCATTACTTTTTTAAAAACTTCTTCTTCTTCTTCTTCTTTTTTTTTTTTTTTTTTTTTTTATTTTATTTTTTTTTTTTTTATTTTTTTATTTTTTTTTATTTTATTTTATTTTATTTTATTTTATTTTATTTTATTTTATTTTATTATTTTATTATATATTTTATTTATTTTATTTTATTTATTATTTTATTTCATTATTTCATTTCATTTCAGATTGAAAGCATTGTTAGGGAGGCACTTGCACTGAGAGATAACCTTCGTTAATAAAGGAAGGGCTCACTTTCAGATCAACAGAGGTGAATCCCAGAGGGATTCCCCCCCCCTATCAACACAGCTGAATGCAGGTAGAACAGTTAGCCAGCCTCACAAGCTATACCAGGTCAGGCCTGGTTCCTGCTTGAATGAAGACTGCTTGTTGGCTAGATAGGGAAGGCCCATCTTGAAGGAAAACAGTGAGCCTTGAGTTACAGGACATCTGAGAGAGAAGGCAGGTGATGCAAAGGTGGACTGGTCCATATGGATGTTGCAGAGGGAGAAAACTGATTCTTTCCTGCTTAATGGTGCAGTCTTCAGTCTTCCCATCTTCTCAGTCTTTGCATCCTCCTGACATGTTCCAGATGCTCAGGCTACAAGGAATCAACAGAAGCTGCTAAGATTAAAAAAACACACAAAACAAGATTATTCCAAAGCAGACAGGAAACCATTCTTCTAATTGGACATGTGAATCAATCCATATTTATGGTGTTGCCTATCCTAGCGTTCTCCAACCTTTCTGGCTTTGCAGACTGGGGGGGGGGGAAGAGAGAGAAAGGGAATGGTTATGCACGAGCAGTGGGCGAGCGCGCACACACACTTCCCTTTGCACGAGCGACAGGCACCCTCGCCGGCCACTCAAAAGGAGCTGCGTGCATGTATGCTTGCCTGCTGCTCACAGAAGTGGAGCTGCGCACGCATGCGTGCACTCACCCACCACTTCTGCCGCCCGGTTCTGAACAGGCCGAGGCCTGGGTGTTAGGGATCCCTGACCTATCCTGTCTCCAAGCAGAATGATGTTAGGAAAGAGCACAGAAGTCCATTTAGGTTAATTCTTGTGGCCTAATGTTCTTAATGGTCTCTGCCAGGGGTGGGTTCTGGATCCTCTTTCTGCCAGTTCGCTCAGGGCCGTGCCGTGCGTGCGCGCGCGCAGCAATAAAAAAATAGGTTCTGCGCATGCGCAGAAGCAAAATCCAAGATGGCGGCACCCACGGAGACACCGACGGAACCGGCTCTGTGATGTCATCGTCGAGCTACTAATGGTTCTAAAGAACCGGTTAGAACCGGTAGGAACCCACCTCTGGTCTCTGCTTAATCAGCGCGGGTACTTTCAGAATTGCAAGATTAATTTCAGCCTTCCTGGGTAGGCCAGACAGGAAACATGATCAGGTGTGCTAATGCTACTTTATTGTAAGATTACTTTAACAGAATTTTGCAAGTCTGAAAGAACAAATCTGCCATGCTGTTCAACCAACATGCAGACCTGAGCGTTCTATGGCCTTGGGCCACTTCCAGTTCTTTGACTGTCCTTGTCTGGCTCACATCAATTGGAAATTAGAAATCAAATGCAAATACAAACAGCATGCTTCAGGGGGCAGGAATGTCGCCATGTACTCCTTTCCCTCAATCTCCCACAGATGATTTGGGAAAAACATTTAAGAGATCGAGCTGGGAGCAAAGAGGTATGAATTCAAGCCAGCGTCTCGGATCAGATATTGATTGACCTTGGAAAGCCACGTTCTTGTAGTCTGTACTCTGCACCATGGTGCCTAAGGCAGGACTTAACAGTAGGACACGTTCTGGAAGTTCCCATTGCTTTGACATGATGACTATAGATGATGGCTATTAGATGCCACCTGGAGGGCCATGTATTGCTCAGTTAAATTCATGTTTCTATATTTTTAGTTTGCTCTGTTTGCTTACATTAAATTGCAGCTATGGTTAACAGAAAACCGATCGGTATTTGGTAGTTCAAGACTCTAGAAAGAGTGCAGAGAAGAGCAACAAAGATGATTAGGGGACTGGAGGCTAAAACATATAAAGAACAGTTGCTGGAATTGGACATGTCTAGTTTAATGAAAAGAAGGACTAGGGGCAGGGGTGGGCTGCTGGGGGTTCGCAGGGGTTTGGGAGAACCTCTAGCTAAGATTCTGTGCAGTTCGGAGAACCCCCAAATCCCACTCCTGGCTGGCCCACCCCTCCCCTCCCAGGAGTCCCCATGCGGCCCGTTTTGGATTCAGGTAAGTGCAGGGCGCACGCGGAGGCTCAGGGAGGGCGAAAAACAGGCCTACCGGAAGTTTGGGAAGGCCAGAAATGGGCCTGTTCCAGCCTCCAGAGGGCCTCCGGAGCCTGGGGAGGCCATTTTCACCCTCCCGGAGGCTCAAGGAAAGCCTCCGGAGCCTGGGGAGGGCAAAAACGCCCTCCCCCACCGCTGTGGTGCAGGAGGACGACTAGGCCACGCCCACGGCCACCCAGCAACCAGGCAGAGAACCCCTTTGTAAAAATTTTGAAG
>QLTV01003977.1:2618143-2635190 GCA_003457575.1 Thermophis baileyi | reverse complement strand
GGAAAGAGAAAGGAAGAAAGACCGAAAGAAAGAAAGAAAGAAAGCAAGAAAGAAAGAAAGAAAGACTTATGACCACAATTGAGCCCAAAATTTTGGTTGCTAAGCAAGAGCATTGTTAAGTGAGTTTCACTACATTTTACAAGTTGGCCACATCCACCCGGTCACCTGACCACCAAGCCACGCCCACCTGAAGGGGGTGGTGGTGGGGGCACTGAGGATGAGTTTGTAGGGGGCACCCAAGGGGGCGGTGGACTGAAAAAGTTTGGGAACCACTGCTCTATAAGGTCAGCTGTTTGCTCCTCTTCTGATTTGCAAATAGTTGACTTGCACATAAGTTAATGACATCATAATAGCAGTTGTAGCTACATTCCGATTTTCATATTGATTTCCATGATGATGTACTAGCAGTCAAGATTCCAAAAATGGATGCAGGTGAAGCACCCCCATTCCAACTTCAGTGGAAGTGTTTCTCGGTAAACACAGGGACCTTCTACCTTCTCAGTCTTGCTGTTGGGACCTTCCATTTTGAGATCACGTCTGACAAAGTTGGGATGAGAACTTCCAACGTTGCAACTGCAGCGTAACTGAAATTAAAATAGCACAATTCACGATTAGAACATTTCAGGAGGTTTGGCCCATTCCTCTGTCTTAAAACTCTTGTGGTTGCAAATTATTCAGAAGATCCCCTTCACATCTTATGGCAATACGGTGGGTTCAGTCATGATTCTACAGCTCTTCTGTGAAGTCAGGAAATGACCAAGCTGTTTTAAAGGGTTGGAGACAAGTGCCATATTCAAGCCCCAGTGCTCTTTGGGGAATTGGACTCAGGGTGATTCATTGGCCTATTCAATCTTTCCCTATTGATCCACTTAAAACAACGGATGATTTAACACAGGGACCCCCAACACCTGGTCTGTGGATCTGCACCGGTCCGCGGCATGCCAGAAATCAGGTCGCGCAAACAAGCGAAGCCCCATCCGTGGGATACAGGCAGCACACGAAGCCACGGGGGTCTATGACAATTTGCTACGGCCAACTTGCCACGGCCAACTTGCCACAGGACAACTCACTGTGGGACCAAAGTTACACTACTATCAAAGAAATGGTGGAATAGAATCATAAAAGAAAGGATGCAAAAGGTGGTGTCAACCCTGAAGTTGGCTTTTCTTTTTTGTAGTTTCTAGGGAGTTTTCTTTTCTCACTGCTTCAGGGCTAACACAGCCTAGAGCAGTGATGGCGAACCTTTTCGGCGCCGAGTGCCGAAAAGGTTGCGCGGAAACATTTCTCTCTCTTGCACGCGCACTTGTCGGGGCCATGCTCCGGAAAAGCTGAACTTCCGGGTTCTAGCGCGCATGCACGCCCGACGATCAGCTGGCCGGCGTGCATACGCACACTGGTTTTCAGCACTGCCGCACAGGCAAAGGGATTGCGCTCCAGAAAAGCCGAACTTCCGGGTTCTGGTGCGCTTGCACACCCGACAATCAGCTGGCCGGCGCGCATGCACACACCGGTTTTCAGCACTGCCACGCACATGAAGGACAGCTGATCATCGCACATGCATGCGTGCCAGAAACCTGGAAGACAAACAGGCAATAGCAATAGCAATAGCACTTAGACTTATATACCGCTTCATAGTGCTTTACAGCCCTCTCTAAGCGGTTTACAGAGTCAGCATATTGCCCCCAACAATCTGGGTCCTCATTTTACTGACCTTGGAAGGATGGAAGGCTGAGTCAACCTTGAGCCTGGTGAGATTCGATCTGCCAAACTGCTGGCAGCCAGTGATCAGCAGAAGTAGCCTGCAGTACTGCACTCGAACCACTGCGCCACCGTGGCAAGGCCGCGCGTGCTGGGCAACATGGCTTCGCGTGCCACTTTGGGCACGCGTGCCATAGGTTCGCCATCACGGGCCTAGAGCGAAGGGGCCAGGGAGTGGGGCGTAGAGATTAGCTGGGGTGTTGTAGCCTAAATAAAAATTTTTCCCTTGGGAATCAAGGACGTTCATGCAAGTGTCCGCAGGGTGGAGACTCAGGTCATCTAGCAACTGGGCTGTATGCTGATTGGACCATGTGACTGAGACTCGGGGGGGGGGGAGTGATGAAGTTTTATTTTTAATTGGGGGGAAAAACCGGCACCAACTTAGAGCCGGTTTTCCACCAGGAATGTGCCAATTTGATACGTCCTAACAAAAATGTTCTTTGAGTAGCTTGCCTGCCTCGGAGTTCTTATTGAATGGGACGTATTACTTGGAACCCTGACAGGAGGGACAGAATGAAATGTGAATGGCAAAAATTAAAATAATTTTTATTTATTTTAAATAATTAAACAGAATTGTTAAATTGTCCCGCAATGAATTGTTCCATGGCGAGTTGGCCATGGCAAGTTGTCCTGCAGCAAGTTGGCCATGGTGAGTTGGCCCCAGCAAGTTGGCTGGGGCAAGTTGTCCCATTCCCAACCACAGCCCTTCCGGTCCGGGAAGAAACCTCTCTCCATGGAACCAGTCCCTGGTGCCCCAAAGGTTGGGGGCCGCTGATTTAACATATATAAGAAGCTGCTATTGCTAAGCCTGCATCAATATATATATATATATTTTTTTGGCAATAAGTGGTACCCAGAATGTATTTTTTTTAACTACCTTATTTTTGACTAATTTCTTCTCCGCAAGTCAATATCCTCTTCTTTCACAGGATCTTGCAACCCTGGTCGAACAGCTAGCGAGGTTCTTGGGCATCGCCTACGACAAAGCACAATTGGAATCGATGGTTGAACATTGTCACCAGCTCATTGATCAGTGCTGCAATGCTGATGCCCTTTCAGTGGCCAGGGGTAGGTGGTCAGACCCTTTGCAAACGTTCGCACAGGTGGAATGGGTTTAATGGTAATCCACTTTTATGACATTTCCAGAGCGAAACACGTAGCGGTTGTCCTTTTTCAACGCTAATTGGTTAGAGTATTTTGAAGACAAAGAATTGGGCTGCAAACCTGAACCATGGTTCAGTCAATCAGTCTGAAGCTAAAAAAAATAAAAATTAAGAGGGTAGATGGGGAAAAGGTGCATTTCCTGACTATGGAAAGCTATCATTACCTTTAAAGCCCTATATGGCTCAGGGCCAGGTTATCTTCGAGACCGCCTTCTACCACATAGCTCCCAGCGACCGGTGAGATCCCACAGGGTTGGGCTCCTCCAGGTCCCGTCAGCTAAACAGTGCCGGCTGGTGGGCCCGCGGGGGAGGGCCTTCTCTGTGGCTGCCCCGGCCCTCTGGAACCAGTTACCTCCTGAGATCCGGACTACCCCCACCCTGTTGGCCTTCTGGAAAGCGGTGAAGACCTGGCTGTTCCGGCAGGCTTGGGGCCGTTGATCTCGCTTCTGCAATTTGGCGAGATCCGGCCATGAAACGGTGTGTATGAGTTTTTAGTTGTTTTTAATTGTTTTTATTATGTCTCTGTTTAATAAATAAATAAATAAATAAATAAATAAATAAATAAATAAATAAATAAATAAAATCATTCGGGAAGCCTTTTAAGTCCTGTGAGCTTAGAATTGTTTTTGTTTTATTTTGAGGGGTTTAAAACAGGCAATTGTTATCACCAGAAGAATTATAATTTAGAGCTCCGAATGTATGGATTCGTTTTCTTCCCAGCCTCAGCAACTTCATGACTTCAAGTCCCAGAACTCAATAAACCTTAAAGCTGCCGCGCTTGGGAAACACTGGCTTAGAGTAAAGATATAGGGACAGAGGAAAATTAATCCAGGGTTTCTCAACTTTGGCAATTTTTAAGATGTGTGGACTGGCTAGGGAATTCTGGGAGTTGAAGTCTTTAAGTTGCCAAGACTGAGAAGCAATGATTTAATTTCTTTGGCTGGAGATGACCAGCTGAATGTTTTATGTTAAGAGGACCATAGCGAACTCATGGATGTTTGGATGCTGCATGGCAAATCTGCACTTCTCTTCTGCTTATAAACTTTAAAACTGTTCCTTCTCTTATGTGATCAGAGGGCTTCGGTGTTTTTAAAAAATCACTGAACTGCTATTGTGTCTGTGTTTGAGGTAGGTGTTGTGTCCTAGCACAGCAAGCCCTACGAAATGACGCACACACACTGTTTGTCAAATAATATCCTTTTACTACTAATAAAGGATTCTTAATAGCTAGATGTTAAAGTCCTTAAATAATAATAAAGTCCGTCGTGCCAAAAGTCCGGTATAAAGTTGGCCAGCATTCAAACCCCCAAAGTAAACAGGCAATTAGTTCCTCTGTTATCAGTAACTCACAGAAGTTGGCAAAAAGCCCGGAATGAATTAGCGCAGCAACTGAAAGTCCAGAACTCAAAGCCGTAGAAATCCCAAGAGCAGCAAGACGTGGTCAGAGAAAATGCAACACGTTGTTTCCAGCGCCGGCTTCAACGTGCTGAAGCCTTAAATAGCCTTAGGGCGTGGCCAATCAGCCTGCAGATTTACACGTGAGGAGACCGCCTCCTGCAGAGCCACTCCTGCCTGCTAGCTGCCCTGCGTGCCCTAGCATCAAGCAGAGGCTCCTCCTCTTCTCCTGAGTCACTCAGCTCCAACTGAGGAGGTGCAGAAGGCCCTGGTTGGCTGTCATCCTCTGGCACTGAGTCCCCCTCGGTATCTGACCCAGGTGCCAGGTGCACAGGACGATATTGCCACGCCACAGTCAGCTCTTGGTCCTCTGGATCCATGGGCGGCTGTGCGGGACT
Source organism: Thermophis baileyi (assembly GCA_003457575.1). Taxonomy (NCBI): domain Eukaryota; kingdom Metazoa; phylum Chordata; class Lepidosauria; order Squamata; family Dipsadidae; genus Thermophis; species Thermophis baileyi. Next base: position 2,630,476 of record QLTV01003977.1, on the reverse strand, counting down.
CGGGCAAGCCACAACACTAGGCTAGATCAGGAAAAAGATGCCATAATGAAAAAGGTTGTTCTCAACTTACAACCAGTTGCTTAAACAGCTGTTTGAAATTATGATAAGTCCTGAACGGGTGCTTTATGACCCATAAAGCACTTTATGGCTGTTTTAAAATGTGCCAATCCCCGTTACATGAACTGCATTTCAGGCCCTCGGCAACCAGCTCACCTTTATGACCGGTTATAACATCCCGTGGTCATGTGACCACAATTTTTTTTATGTTATTTGCTTCTAAGCAAACAAATGTCCATTTGGAAGAATGGGATTGCACAAATAACCCTGGCATTCAATTAATAGCAATAGCACTTACTTACATACCGCTTCACAGTGCTTTTTCAGCCCTCTCTAAGCGGTTTACAGAGTCAGCATATTTGCCCCCAACAATCTGGATGCTCATTTTACCAACCTCAGAAGGATGGAAAGGCTGAGTCAGCCTTGAGCCGGTGGGAATCGAACTGCTGGGAATGGGCAGAATTATCCTGCAATCTGCATTCTAACCACTGTGGCACCATGGCTCTCAGTGGTGGTGCAGTGGCATTCTTAACCACAGTGGATTCGCTTAACAACCACTGCAAAAAATGTAAAATTGGGTCCAGTTACAATGGTGCCTTGGCTTTCAAAGTAAAGAATTATGACCGGAAATGCGTTCCCAATTGTGGTTGTATGTGGAAGACTGCCTGCACACTTCTTTATTGATATAGAGTGTAGTAACAGAATCTTGAAAGACTGACAGCATTCTCCTCCCTCCTTGTTATATCAAAGTGAGTTTATCTTGATTTCTTTCTCACCCTTTCCTGTTTTTTTCTGGACTAAATTTGATTTCCTAATGATTGACACATATCTTCTTCCCCACACTGCCACAACTAGTTTGTGCCAGAGACCTCACTATCACGGTTACTTATTTATCGGTGCTCAGGAGCACCGTCATTCGAATGGTTAGGATGCTGGGTTGGAGGTTAGCAAGCCCATGTTTGAGACCTGCCTCGGGGCAGGGTTGAGCTCCCGTCCTTCACTCCAGCTCCTTGATGGGGACATTAAAGAAGCCCCCAACTGGGCGTCCCCGGGCAATGTTGATGTCACCAGCTAATCCTTTCAACCCGGTAAAGCGTCTCGATGCTCCTGAGACAATTTATTGGTGCTTCATGAAAAGCTGAAATGCTTCAACTTTTGAATTGTTTAAACTCGCATTGAGCTGTTTTCCCAGAATGTGAGAACTCTTTCATAAAGGTTGAAACTTGAAACAACCGCTTTGAGAGGAAAATAAGTTTGTGCATCCGTAATACTCTTGTTTGTTTTCCCCACTAACATCTGTAACACCAGGTAATCAGAAATAATCCCTATGATGGTGTGCATCGGGGTAATCATGGTTCCAGGAGTGTCCATCTGGGAGCAATGTACATATAAAAGGAGGCAGAGCTTTGATCCCACATGCATGACCATTCCCTTGACTTTTTTGAACGCTTCCCCTGCCATAGCTCTGCTTCTTTCCCTCAAAACCAAACTTAACCAAAATACAGAATCGTTTTAGTTCTCCTTCATTTGGTCCTGAGCACATTATACTAACCTCAAAATGAATGCCGTATAAGAAAGATTCCCCTCCCCCCCCCGAGTATTCAAATCTATTGCATTTGCACATTGCCTGCTTTTTCTGCACTTTTCCTTCCTGTTTAATTTTGTTCATCTTTCTCACATTTGTAACGATTTTTTTTTCCTTTTTTTCCAAATGCATCCTGAACACCAAGGTGTTTTTTTTTCTTGCTGTGTGTTTCCATGCTTTAAAAAACTGTGGACCGTTTAACTTTTTAATTTAGCTTAATTTGATTTGATTTATCACAATGTACATTTTCCGATTTATTTCGCTTTGTTTTTGTTCATTTTTATTTTGTTTTCCTTTTAGCTTATTGATCTTTGCCCAGAAGCTCACTCTCAGTTGCTGGGAAAACGGGCTCTTGGTTAGCTCACCTTCCTTCCCACTCAACCTCCCAAACCAGTTTCATGAATCAAATCATGAATGAACCCAGGTGGGTGACTCTTTGACCAGCTGTCCAAAATGGCTACCAGAAAGTAAACTCATATACTGTATTTGCAGCCTATTGCAATGGGATCTAAATGTTTTGGGGATTTAAGTGGAAGATCAGATCCAAACTTTGCTGTGATATCTGCACATCGAGTGTGGTTTAGTATGTTTTATATTTAAGAGCAGGTATCAAAGAAAGGAAGCAGAAGAAGGGATGCAAAGAGGGAAGCAGGTCTCTTGCTACTTATCTCCAGGCCCACTGATTTTCCAGTTCTTGGTTGTTTTTCTCAAGAGGTTCACCCTTTGCAGACAAGAACCACTGGAACTCTGCTTCATTGTTCAAGGATCTTGATATTGTTCAACTGGATCTTGAAAACCTGATAAGAGTTTTCCCCTTATTCGTCTTATACCCAAGAAAATCAAGGCATCTTTGGTTTCTTGCTCACTCTGGCCTCCTTTCCCAGGGCTAGGCTGATGTTTACATAATGGCATTGAGGCCCCCTCCGTACTGTTCTGTAAGTGGTTTGGTGCATTTCAAATGTCCCTGGAGTTGGCAGCTGTAATAACAACTCTTGTTTTAACTGTACCCAGACCCAGTACTTCATCTTAACCAGAAGACTTAAGATTCAGCCTTGTAGCTTCCAGCAGTATTGTTTATGGAGGGGCAGGGTGAAAAAAGTGGTGGGGAAAGAGGGCAGGGCAATCCTGTGGTTGAATACTACCTTGCCCGTCTTTGCCCTCTCCTTCTGTGGTTTTCAGAGATGGAGAGATGGTGAAGGCAATGCGGTACAGAACAGCCAGACCTTCACATTTTAGATAGAATTGGATTGAATGAAGTTTTAAGTCCAACTCTTCGATTGATAAAGGAATAATTCCCACATCCCTGACGGCAGACATTTCCTTTGGACTTGTTTTTGCTGTTGCAGGACTGGGGACTTCACTTTCCAGATTTAACGTGACCAAAAGATTCTGCAATTTGCAGGGTGATTTACGGAAGATTTTTGTTCTTCTGAAAGGTCTTCTACATCTTATAATAATCAGCATATTTCCCCCTCCCTCTGTTCCCTTCCTTTTTTCTATCTTTCAGGACGAATTGGGCTGTGGAAAGATATCTTCACTGTCTCGATGAATGAGAAATTCGATTTAGTGTACAAGCAGAAGATGGGAAAATGTGATCTCACGTTTGATTTTTATTTATAAAGCAGCCAAATGAAAATGCATGTGTATAATACAAAGAATCTAGCTAGAAGTGCTTTCTGCATTTATTTATTCCTGGCTGGACATAGTACCATATTTGTTATGTGTATCATATTAAAAAAAAATAAAGGGCACACTGCATTGGGATGTTAACCTCAGAGAGTGCTGGGTCAGGCCAAAGGTCTACTTAGAGCAGCATTTTTTTTTTTTTGCAAGTTTGATCAGTCGAAAGCTACTGGATAGCTTTCAAGGTTTTAAAAGCAGCAGGTATGAGTCTAGTGCACTCTGTAATGTTCCCCCCCCCCATGTAATCTACGCAGAAAGCAACTGTTACAGGGCAGCTGAAAAATACAGTGGATTCATAAATAAAGAATTCTATAATTTTATCATGCAGAAAGATTTTTCCCCTTTTCTCTTTACTTCATAAGTTGCTATTGAGCAGCAACATCCATGATGTATGTGGTGTGTGTGTGTGTGTGTGTGTGTGTGTGTGTGTAAAAATCCAAGACGTTGCACTATGGGGCCTCAAATCACAACCCATTTCCTCCATCTTGTCTTATAGATGCAGCTCCTATTGAGTGGCCAGAAAAAAATCCAAATGTTGCATATAAAAGCAGTCAAAGCTTCAACTCTACAGGTAGTCCTCAACTTGCGACCACAATTGAGCCCAAAATTTGTTGTTAAGTGAGTTTTGCCCCATTCTACAACCTTCCTTGCCACAGTTGTTAAGTGAATCACTGTCATTGATAAAGTAACCTGGTTGTGAAGTGAATCTGGCTTCCCCATTGATTTTGCTTGTCAGAAGGTTGCTAAAAGGTGATCACATGATCTTGGGACACAGCAACGGTCATAAGTATGAAGCAGTTGCCAAGCATCTGAATTTTGATCACATGATCATGGGGATACTTCAAAGGTCATAACTGTGAAATGTGGTCATGTCACTTTTTCATTGCTGTTGTAACTTTGGTCACTAAATGAACTGTTGTAAGTCAAGGACTACCTGTACTTCTTGAAATTTTGTTATTTCATTTTTATAGCCATCTCAACAAGTGAGTCTGGGTGGCATACACCTTGACCTTTTTGACACACTCTGTGGACATCCCTGCTGCTTGACTTTTTTATGAGACAGTTGAGGTCTTTGTGCCACTCATGTTATTCATGATATATTCTTAATCGTGAATATATATTCTTCTCCCTTTCTGCTGGCACACCTGTTTTGCTTCGTGAACCCAAATTTGTGCTGTGGCTTGTTTATTCTGTGTGACAAAATTATTCAGGTCCTGAACGTTTCATGTTTTGGATGCTATATTTTGTGGTTTGATTTTTTTTTTTTATTGGCCTGGTCCAACCAGATGATTAGTTTAAGCAGCACACCACTTGCGAACAGTATTACAAGATGCACAAACAGTTGAGGAGGGGATCTTCTTAAAAATATCTGTGATCTGTGATATTTTCTTTCACTATGTCACGAAGCCTTTTATTCTCTTATCACAAAGTTCTAGAAATCCCTCCTGGTGTTGGGATCTTATTTTGCCCCAAAATTCTAACCCTGTGAGTCAGAGGGATTCAGCAGGTTCTGACCAGTTCTGGAGAACCGGTAGCGGAAATTTTGAGTAGTTCGGAGAACCGGTAGCGGAAATTTTGAGTAGTTCAGAGAACCAGTAACTACCACCTCTGACTGGCCCCGCCCCCATCTATTCTCTGCCTCCCGAGTCCCAGCTGATCGGGAGGAAATGGGGATTTTGCAGTAACCTTCACCTGGAGTGGGGAGGGAATGGAGATTTTACAGTATCCTTCCCCTGGAGTGGGGTGGGAATGGAGATTTTGCAGTATCCTTCACCTGCTATGCCCACCAAGCCACGCTACGCCAATCAAGCCACGCCCACAGAACCGGTAGTAAAAAAAATTGAATCCCACCACTGCTGTGAGTTCAATTCAATTCAGTTGCTTTGATTTGAATATAGTAACACTGTACTATGCTGCAATATTGATTTTCCAGACTAGAAATCCTGGGTTTGTAGACCATAATAGTAAGCTTTACTTGGAACAGCTTACATCCTGCGATGATGCCTCTTAACACCATCAAATATCAACATCTGCTTATCCCAGTCCTTCGGAAGGACTTGATAGGTGGATAAAAAAATGTCAAATCCGATTTGAACATCTGGCTGATTGTGCATGAAGACTGTAATTTTACTCAAAGTAAAATACTTACAAATACTTACAAATTTGTAAGTATTTGTACTTACAAATACTTACAAATTTGTAAGTAAAATACTTACAAATCAAGGTAAATATTAATGAATGTCCAGCAGAGGGGGATAGGACACCAAAAAAAGCAACATGAGCTCAATCCACAATTGTTGTCACATCTCTTACCTGTGGAGAGGAAGAAAACAATGCATATTTATTAATTAATTGTTCTTTTATTATTTAAAGATCTATCTTTTTTAAACATGATTTCCCCATTTCTCCCCCCCCCCCCCAGTGTGGAGCAAAGAGTTAACATTCTTGGACGACTCTCAAAAGATAATTTCTTAATTCCTATCTTCGATCGCTTGCCTCTGAACATGAAACTTGTGTTGCTGTTACAAATTAAGAAGGTATATATTCAGCAAACCCACAGTAGCAGGGTTCAGAAATATGTATTGCAGGGATGGCGGGGTAGGATTTTTTTTTTAAAGTCAAGATGGCAACTGTGATCATGTGATTGTCCTTTTTCAGGACAGACCCAAATATGATACAATATACTGTACACTCTTAGGCGCTTGCAACCTACACTGGGCAGAGAGGTTTTGGGGAGGTGCCTGCACTTACTCATAAGTCCAAACAAAGAAGGAAAAATATGAAGATGGATGGTGCTTTCATTATATATTTAGATTTAGAACCCAACTTTTCAGCTGGCTGAGCAAGAGCTGAAGACTTTACTTTCACATATTCCTATTCTCCATCAGGTTTCAGGGCTGTAGGTTCCCTTGCAGGAAAATCCAAAATCAAGCACAGATGATCTGACTGCAGTACCTCTAGTGGAGTCTATGACAGGGGTCAGCAACCCACGGCTCTGGAGCCACATGTGGCTCTTTCATCCCTCTGCTGCGACTCCCTGTCGCCAGTCGGCTCCACAATTGATAGGGCTTTTGGTTAGGACAGGTAGAGGAAAAAGGACGCCGCGCAGGAGGAGACTATGGTGGGGGAACCAGATTTCCGGTCGGCAGAGGAAGAAGGACGCTGCGCTAGGAGGAGACTCTATGGTGGGGGAACCAGACTTCCAGTCGGCTCCAGAATTGAACAGGGGCAGTGGTGAAATCCAATTTTTTTTACTACCGGTTCTGTGGTTGTGGCTTGGTGGGCGTGGTGTGGCTTGGTAGGCGTGGCTTGGTGGGTGTGGCAGGGGAAGGATACTGCAAAATCCCCATTCCCTCCCCACTCCTGGGCCCAGCCAGAGGTGGTATTTGCCGGTTCTCCGAACTACTCAAAATTTCCGCTACCGGTTCTCCGAACTACTCAAAATTTCCACTACCGGTTCTCCAGAACCTGCTGGATTTCACCCCTGAACAGGGGGCTTCCGGTTAGGACCTTTGTGGCTCTTAGTGTTTAAGGTTGCCGACCCCTGGTCTATGACAATTCCCCATGGCCAACACACCATGGCTAACTCGCCACAGCCAACTTGCCACAGCCAACTTGCTGCAGGACAACTTGCCACGGCCATCTCGCCACAGGACAGCTCACTATGAGACAAGAGTTACACTAATATCAAAGATATGGTGGAATAGAGTCATTAAAGAAAGGATGCAAAAGGAGAGAGAGAATGAAATGTGAATGGCAAAAATTAAAATAATTTTTATTTTAAATAATTAAATAGGATTGTTAAAATTGTCCTGCGGTGAGTTTTCCCATGGTGAGTTGGCAAGTGGTCCTGCAGCGAGTTGGCCGTGATGAGTTGGCTGTTGCAAGTTTGCCATGGCGACGTAGCCATGGTGAGTTGGCCGCAGCAAGTTGGCCCATTGTCCTCTAGTGTGCCCCTTTGCTTGCATATCTCTGAAACCCAGAGATATCATCAGTGCATTAGCCAAGTCTGTATCTGTGATGGATTGTGACATCACCAGCACTAGGGCTACACCATCATCATCTGTATGTTCAAGGCTCTCAATTGCCTGCAAAGGCCATCAAAGCACAACTATGGTTATATTAAGTGCCTCTTTGGGAGGCCTTATAAGGCTTTGCTTCTGGAATTCAACTCAGTTTGTCAACCCACAGGAATTTAAGTAAGAGTTGAACTGAATCATCTGGGGATCAACTTGACCAACCTTCAGATTCCTATTCCAGTGAGATTGCTAGACAGAGAAACACAAGGTGTGTATATTTAAGAATGAAAAGCGGAAGTGTTAAGGTGAAGGAGTGGGGGGAAGGTTTGGTATTGATTTTAAAACAATTGAACTATGTTTACTGAAATACAGCGCAATAAATGGCTATACCTTGGTTGGTCTTCTAAAAAAAGCTAAGCAAGGTGCAACTTAGATAGTGTGTGGATCAAACAGCACTAGTAAAACCAGAGCTATAAACCACATCCTTTGGATACCCCCACATAACAAAATCAAAGGGTATCTTTATCTTTACTTATTTATATAGTAACATATTTTAATGTATTTTTATATTTCTTCTTATGGAGTTAGTCCATGCTGTACAAAGAAAGTAAAAACCTTTCAAACGTGTTTTAAAATTACACAAAACATGTTAAAGTGTGGGAGGAAACCGAGAAAGGACAAAGCACATTTATCTGTAACATTTCACACGAGCTGGTTGCATTATAGGTAAGAAATAACTACACTTCCACAGAAAAACACAATTACTTGTTGTTTATATGTACACTGTGAGTTTATGCACCGGAGACAAATTCCTTGTGTGTCCGATCACACTTGGCCAATAAAGAATTCTCTTCTCTTCTCTTCTCTTCTCTTCTCTTCTCTTCTCTTCCCTTCCCTTCCCTTCCCTTCCCTTCCCTTCCCTTCCCTTCCCTTCCCTTCCCTTCCCCTCCCCTCCCCTCCTCTCCTCTTTTTTCTCTTCTCTTCTCTTCTGAAATCTTTCTTGAAAGTATTTAGGAAAATATTAGAGGAAAAAGAAATGACTTTGCTATATAGTAGGTCAGAGGTCGGTTCCTCCCGGTTCGGACTGGTTCGCCCAAACCGGTAGCGACCCGCTGGTGATGTCACAAGACTGGTAACTAATGCCAAAAATAACAAGAAAAAGCTGCTTTCAATATGTAAGGAAAAAGAAGAAAGTCAAGGAAACAATAAGTTCACCAATGGAAGCAGATGGCCAGAAGGTGACACGCAGCAGGGAGAAAGCAGACCTACTCCATTCCTTCTTTGTACCTGTTTTTATGCAAAAGGAAGAAATAATCCAACCTATTAAAAGCAGCACCGAGAAAGGTAGAACAGGTACACATGGAAATCTAGGCAAGGAAACAGTCAGAGAACAGCTATCTACTGGCAGTAGGCAATTGGCATGCATTTATAATGGCTGCAGTGTTCTGGGATCATCATTTGCACCCTTCCCAGACTTCTGACAAGTAAAGTCTATGGGGGAAGGTGGATTTGTTTAATGACCGCATGGTTCAGTTAACTGAAGAGGTTCACTTAACAATCATGGCTAGGTCATAATATCAGGCACAACTCTCTTAACAACTGCCCTGCTTAGTAATGGAAATTCTGATCCCAACTGAGGTTGTAAGTCAAAGACTACCTGTAATGAGTTTGGCTAGTCTAACTCATTATAACATCATTGGGTATGGCTAGTCTAGTGAAAAGAAGGACTGGGAGGACATGACAGCAGTATTCCAGTATTTGAGGGACTGCCATAAAGAGGAGGGGGTCAACTTATTTTCCAAAATGCCAGGGGGCAGAACAAGAAACAATGGATGGAAACTGATAGAGGAGAGAAGCAACCCCCTCCCGCGCCTGCATGCACCACCCCCCCGCGCTGCCCCCCATGCATGTGCACAGGGCTCACTGAAGCCTCCGGAGCCTGTGGATGGCGAAAAATGGATTCCAGCTGATTTTCGGCCTTCCAGAGGGCAGGGGGGTCATTTTCGCCTTCCCCAGCTTCAGGAAAGCCTCCGGAGCCGGTGGATGGCGAAAAACGGACACAACGGCCCAACCGGAATTTCGGAAACAAACTTCCAGTTGGGCTGTTGGGCTGTTTTTCGCCCTCCCCAGGCTTCAGAGGCTTTCCTGAAGCCTAGGGAGGGCGAAAACAGCCTCCCCCCTGCCCTCCGGAAGGCCGAGAATCAGCTGGCCAGCGTGCACATGCGCGCTGGAGCTGACATAGGGCAACGCCTCACGTGCCCTCAGATATGGCTTGTGGCACGCATGCCATAGGTTCGCCATCACGGGTATAGGGTCTGCTGCTTGAGCATGGGGTTGGACTAGAAGACCTCCAAGGTCCCTTCCAGCTCTATTCTGATTGATTGATTGAACAGTTAAGTCCAACTTTATAGAACCACTCACATTCAGAGCCCATATCCTTACAGCTACACAGAGAGGAATACAGGTAGTCCTTGACTTACAACAGTTTGCTTAGTGACTGTTCGAAGTTACAATGGCACTGAAAAAAGGGTCTTATGACCATTGCAGCATCCCCATGGTCACGTGATTTACATCCAGAAGCTTGGCAACTGACTCACATTTATGACGGTTGCCGTGTCCCAGGATCACGTGATCCTCTTTTGCAACTTTTTTGTCAAGCAAAGTCAATGAGGAAACCAGGTTCACTTAACAACCGTGCTACTAATTTAACAAATGCAGTGATTCACTTAAGAAATGTGGCAAGAAAAGTCATAAAATGGGGCAAAACTCAGTTCACAAATTTCTCAGCTAGCAACATAAATTTTGGGCTCAATTGTGGTCGTAAGTTGAGGGCGACCTGTGCATAGGCACAAAGCAGGGGTGGGTTCCTCCCGGTTCGGACCGGATCTCCCGAACCGGTAGCGACCCGCTGGTGACATCACTGAAGTGGATCGGCCGGCGCCATCTTTTTTTGCGAATTGTTTGCGAATTTTTTACTGTTTGGAAGATTTTTCCTGTTCTGCTGCTTGGAAAAGGGCCCTCCCACCGGCCCCCGGGTTTATACTAACCTTTATTCCTTCGCCTGAAGCACAGCTGATCAGCTCCTCAGCTGTGTTTCAGGCTGATTGCAGCTACTGAGCATGTGCGGAAGCAAAATTGCGCGAGGAAACGTCGCGATGCGAACCGGTGGGGAAGGTAAGTGGAACCCACCCCTGGCACAAAGGTATCAGGAAACAACTGTAAGCAGGTTGAACTTAATGGGAGAGAATTGTTCTGTCTTGAAACTCTTACTCAGTGAGCACAGCTCCAACAGTAGCAACTGAAGTCAATGGGATGAATCCTCCAATATCTCAGTATCTCTACTATCTCACGTAGTACTTTCTCCCTCTTTTTCCTATAGCCAGGAAAGAGGAATCCTTTATTTTTGCTCCTAGGAGGGAGACACAGATCTGGCTATTATGCTCAATCCTGTTATTATTTGCGGGAGGTTTTATCCTTTGTTTTTAAAATAGGAAGTGCACTGGCAGATACTTCAGTTAATATTTATACAACATTTTCAGTAGTATAAACATAAAAGTAAATTCCCGATTTGAAATGCTTTCTTCTAATGGATTATTCTTATGTATTTATTTATATCTGGCCTTTATTACTTTTACTAATAACTCCAGGGGGTGAACATATCCAACACCTCCTATTTTCCCTAAAACAACAACTTGTGAGGCGAGCTGGGCTGAGATAAGAGTGACTGGCCCAAAGTCGCCCAAGCGGCTTTCATGGCTAAAGTGGATCTCCTGCTTTCTAGCCTCGCATTTTAACCACTAAACCAAAACTGGCTCTATTGCTGCATTTGTGCTTAAAAACGAATAGCTGGGGAGGACAAGTGACAGTGATGTCAACTGCATCACAACAAGGTAATTTTGTTGTTGTTAGTTGCAAAGTCGTGTCCGACCCATCGCGACCCCATGGACAATGTTCCTCCAGGCCTTCCTGTTCTCTACCATCCTCTGGAGTCCATTTAAGCTCACGCCGACTGCTTCAGTGACTCCATCCAGCCATCTCATTCTCTGTCGTCCCCTTCTTCTTTTGCCCTCAATCGTTCCCAGCATTAGGCTCTTCTCCAGTGAGTCCTTCCTTCTCATTAGGTGGCCAAAGTATTTGAGTTTCATCTTCAGGATCTGGCCTTCTAAAGAGCAGTCAGGGTTGATCTCCTCTAGGACTGACCAGTTTGATCGCCTTGCAGTCCAAGGGTCTCGCAGGAGGCTTCTCCAGCACCATAGTTCAAAGGCCTCAATACTTTGGCGCTCAGCCTTTCTTATGGTCCAACCTTCGCAGCCATACATTGCAACTGGGAAAACCATAGCCTTGACTATACGCACTTTTGTTGGCAGGGTGATGGCTCTGCTTTTTAGTATGCTGTCTAGATTTGCCATAGCTTTCCTCCCAAGAAGCGTCTTTTAATTTCTTGGCTGCTGTCCCCATCTGCGGTGATCTTGGAGCCCAGGAAAATAAAATCTGTCACTACCGTGTTTCCCCGAAAATAAGACATGTCCCGATAATAAGCCCAACAGGGCTTTTCGGGACATGCGTTGAAATAAGCCCCCCCCCGAAAATAAGCCCCCCCATTACTTTCCGGGGAAAGGGGGGGCATGCCGGGAGGTGCTCTTTTTGCGACAGGCACTTTTGGCCGGGAGAGCGAGAGCAAACGAGAGGCGGGTGCACGCACACCCCACGAGACTGGCTCGGCTCCTCTGGGCTCTGCCTATGGCAGCTTTTGAAACGCGCTCCTGCCTCTGAGGAAGAGGAGGGGAGCCTCGATCCCTCCCTCGCCGCCCCATCGCTGGCAGGAGCGCTTCAAAACGCTGGCAGAGGCAGAGGAGCCGAGCCAGTCCCGCGGGGTGTACATGCACCCACCTCCCAGCCAAGAGTACCCACCGCAAAAAGCGGCTCCCGGCCGGGAGAGAGAGAGAGAGAGAGAGAGAGTGAGAGAGGGGCGGGGGCATGCACATGTGT
>QLTV01003977.1:2564708-2592365 GCA_003457575.1 Thermophis baileyi | reverse complement strand
AAGGGGGGGGGACAAAAAAGTCAAGATGGTGGCTAGGGAGGGGGACAAAAAAGTCAAGATGGTGGCAAGGGGGGGGGACAAAAAAGTCAAGATGGTGGCTAGGGAGGGGGACAAAAAAGTCAAGATGGTGGCTAGGGAGGGGGACAAAAAAGTCAAGATGGTGGCTAGGGAGGGGGACAAAAAAGTCAAGATGGTGGCTAGGGAGGGGGACAAAAAAGTCAAGATGGTGGCTAGGGAGGGGGACAAAAAAGTCAAGATGGTGGCTAGGGAGGGGGACAAAAAAGTCAAGATGGTGGCCACTATGTCTGTCTGTCTTGTCTGTCTATCTGTCTATCTATATCTCTACCTTCAATCTTCTGTCTTATTAAAACTATAAAGGCAATCCAGTTCTTCTGAAGAAAGTAGAGGCTTAAGAATTTGTTGATGCTTGAATTTGTCTGTTTTCTTTCCAACCTCAATTCTCTTGTCTATCTGGCACCTTGTTTTTCTATCCTTGAATACTGAGGCAAACTTAGAAATTGCACAGAACTTTGGAGAAACCTCAGTGTCTAGAGCAATCTTTCTCAATCTTGACAACTTTAAGATATGTGGACTTCAACTCCCAGAATTCCCCAGTCAACATGCTGGCTAGGGAATTCTAGGAGTTGAAATCGATACATCTTAAAGCATGCTGGTTAGGGAGTTCTGGTCCCTAATATCTTAAGTGAAGTCCACATATCTTAAAGTTGTCAGGGTTGAGGAACAATGGTATAGAGCAGTGGTGACCAACTTTGGTGGTCCGCAGAAAAATTATTTGCATTTTTTATATTGCACTAAATCAGGGGTCCTCAAACTACGGCCCCTGGGCCGGATACGTGCAATGAACGTTTGTGTTGCTGCAGAGAGTCTCCCCCTTCGGGGTCTTTTTGTGCGGGTCAGAGGGGAGCAGAAATTCCGACTTGGGGTCTGCTTCAGCCTCCTCGTGCGGAGCTTTGGGTGAAGGCTGGAGGGAAGTGCCGCTGGTGGCGAAGAGCCGGAGGGCCTCGTTCCAGTGGAACTGCATCATGGCCTGGAACTGGCTGCTCCAGGTGCCGGTACCTCGCCTTGCACTCCCACAGGTTTTCCCTCTGCTTGGAAAGCCTATGCTCAGTGAGGTGCTTCTGCTGAGCCTCCTTCTCGGTCAGATCCAATTGAACTGAGCCAGCTGTTTTGCCAATTCTTTCTCATGGTGGCTGCTTAGCTCCAACAACTGCTTCCTGTTGGGGCACTAAAGAGCCTGGGCGGGCAGGCGAGGAGGGGCTGGGAGGGGAGGGGCGAGTAGAGGCTGGCAAGGCGCCCCTCAACCTGAGTGACATCGGGTTGACCACGCCCACCCAGTCTCATGACCACCTAGCCACGCCCACCCAGCCGATCATTAGGCAGATCATATTAGTGGTCCGCGGGATTTAAAATGATGAATTTAGTGGTCCCTGAGGTCCGAAAAGTTGGTGACCCCTGGTGTAGAGAGCTCTGTTCAGCTTTCTGGGCTACAGAACAGACCATGCCTGGTTTAAAATCCAGCCATCCTTTCATTCTTTAAAAAAATCCAGCATCAGGAATCTTATTAGCATCACATCAACAGGGACTTCACATATGCAATAAACAACAGTATGTTAAGGTGTAAACATCTTTCTGCCAACATAAGGGCTTTTTCAATTGCCAGAACAATACAAAGCAGGCTGAGAAAAAATGAAAGGGGGGGGGGAAGATTTCCATCCCCTTTCCATAGTAAGGTTCTTTTTTTCCCCCCTTTTCATTTTGTGTTTATGGGGATTTGAAAATAATCTAATTCTTTCCTATCTGGTTTGGCCCATCTTTACCAGCTGGTAAATAGGAAACATTCGCCATAGGAAGCCAATCCACTGCAGAGTGTAAACAGATGGAATCAATATAAAGTGACAAGTTAGACTGCGCTACTGAAAAGAATGGAGCCAAAATGAACAGCATAACAGTCGCTGTACTTATTTTGTTCCAATTCATTTGGTGCGGAATAGCACTTCATATCTCCACAGCTGTGGCCTTCCATATCTTTGATTTTTTTTTGTGTGTGTGTACAGGTTTTTTGAAAACAATTTCACTCTGGCTGGCTTTGGGGGAGGGAACAATTCCAAACAATTTTTTTAATTTGTAATTTTGTATTAAAAAGTTCAACTGCAAAGGGATGCAAAAGCATATTTATTGCTTAGAAATTTGTTATTTCCTTTTTAGATTATTTTTAAGACCCTATGTCTTTGTGTTTCTATGAAAATACTTTAGACAGAAGCATCTTTCTTCTGGTCAATCACACATTAGCATTGTCCTTTGTATTCATTCTTTGTATTTAATTAATTGCATTGAAAGGGGCATGTTTGTTTGTTCATTTTTTAAACGGACAAAGACTTTGTAGAACTAATATTGTAAACCACCAAGAGTTATCTGCACGACTAAGGCTTTCTGGGCTCTCCCACCCTAAATGGGGGGAAAGCAACCTTGAAATGGAAAGGGGCTCCTCCAAGAAGGGTGAGCTGGTGGCCTGCAGTAAAAAAACAAACAAACCCAATTCCATGTTGTGCCTTCAAGGCAGGGGTGAAATGCTCCCGGTTCGCTCTTACCTGTCGGTCGCCGTAGAGCTGGTCACCAAGGTAGCGCGAGGCGCCGCCCACCCACCCAGACGCCGCCCGGACGCTGCCATTTGGGTTCTTTTACCCTCTGCGCATGCGCAAAGTGTTCTGTGCATTCGCAGAGGGTAAAAGAACCCAAATGGCGGCGTCCGGGCAGGTGGGCGGCGCCTTGCGCTACCTTGGCGACCGGCTCTACGGCGACCGACAGGTAAGAGCGAATCGGGAGCATTTCACCCCTGCTTCAAGGATTGTAGGTAAACCCTAGTTGCCGAACTCTGTACAGGCAGTCCTCAACTTATGACCACAATGCAGCCATAAGTCACCACATGACCAGACTCAATTTCACTACTGTTTTACAACAATCAGAAAAGAGAGTCACCGTGGTTGTTATTTAGTGCTCAGTATTCAGCAAGAACTTTCTTTAGTTCAAAGAAGCCAGCCCAAAAGTAGGTCAAGCTAAGAAATAGACCCTATAGAGATTCTAGGAATTCCACTTTATAATAGGGTCTCCTAGCAGAAAGTCCATCCAGAATCTTCCTGCCTTTTTCTAAGGACCACAAGATTCTAACCCTAATAGAAAATGAAAAAGCTAAAGTACCCTGGAACTAGAATTCAAAAGACGAGCACCTGCCACATAACACCCCAGACTTAATATTTGTCAATTAGAAAGACAAGTCTTGATAGTGGACGTGGCAGTACCTGGAGATAGCAGAAGAGAAGAGAAGGAACTGCATAAAATCAAAAATACAAAGACCTGCTAATAGAAGTAGAATGACTGTGACAAAAGAAAGCAGATAGTCACTTTGGGTGCAACCCCGAAATACATGAAGAACGTCATCCGCATTGGCAAAACCACCATCAGTCAATTGCAAAAGGCAGTATTACTTGGAACAGCTTACATTTTTACAATAACATCTTTAATACTATCAAACAATAACATCTGCCTATCCCAGGTCTTTGGGAGGGACTTGATAGGTGGGTAAAAATAGGTGAAGATCAGTCTGACTGCGATGAACCATAATAATAAAAATTACATATATGTATATAAATATGTTTTTTAAAAAATATGTAAAAAGTATCATGTTCCACTAATGAAAAATTGATGAGAATACGGAGTTGAAAAAGTAGTTGAAAATCAGCAGGTTAAAATATTGTGGGATTTCTGAATATAGACTGATAAAATCTTGGCTCATTACACACCATATTTAACTACGGATGAAAATAAGAAAATGTGGATAATTGATGTGGTAATACCAGGAGATAGTAGAATAGAAGACCAAGAATTGAAGAAGATCACGAAGTAACAAGATCTGAAAATTGATGTTAGAAGATTATGGCATAAACCGGCCTTGGTGATCGCAATGGTTAATTGGCAGACTGGGTGCCATACCAAAAACTCTTGGACAGAACTTGGAAAATCTGTGCCTTGACAAAATTTCCATTTGTTAATTGCAAAAGGCTACATTGCTTAGATCTACACATATACTATGCTAATATATTACAACATCCTAGATTCTTGGGAAGAACTCAATGAGTATGAAATCCAACAGCTGTGATTTCACATTGCTGTGAACAGATAATGCATAAAACGTATATGTTGTCTGACTCTCCAATGAATTATTTGTTTATAGAACATTCATTTAGAGTTGGAAGGGACCTTGGAGGTCTTCTGGTCCAAACCCCTGCTCAAGCAGGAGACCCTATACCATTTCAGACAAATGGTTGCCTAGTCTCATTTTGAAAGCCTCCTCCCACAACTTCTGAAGCAAGCTTGGTTTCATTGATTGCTCTTACTCTTAGGAATTTTCTCCTTAGTTCTAGGTTGCTTCTCTCCTTGGTTAGTTTCCATCCATTGTTTCTTGTCTTTTGGTGCTTTATTATGCTTTATTATGTAGAATGTGTATCTAGTGATCTATAGGGTGGCTAATACCACATGATTTAAAGCAAACATTGGTATCTGCTTGTCCTGCCTTCTTGTGGGTATTTTCCATGAAAATGGATATTTTTCTTTTTCCATCTTTGCAACAAATACAACCCATCCTTCTGACAATTCCTTGCTCCTCTTTTTAAAAATATGGATGTGATTTCAGAGGGAGGTAGATCCTTGACTTTCAGCCTCTAAATGTATCTTGAAGGGTTGGGTGCTGTGTATAACATTTCAGCAGGGATTTTACTTGCAAATGGAGAGATATTGAAATGGAAATTGTGTGTAAAACTAAATGTAGATTCATATCTTATGCTTTCAAAATGCACTTTCTGCTATATTACCATACAGTTTTGTACAGGTGGAAAAAGAAAGGAGGACTATAAAAATCATCAATCTCATCTTGATACAATTTTGTAGGAGTTCTAATACATCTTCTTTCTGTCTTTGAAAAATAATTTACTATGCAGAATACTAGCATTTTGCAAATACTTACTCACCCAGCTGTTTCTTTTAAATAGGTTACCCTCCTCAATATTATGTTCAGTCAATCTCCAGCTTTCAATAGTTGAACAAATGTCTTGTGTGTATTTACCATTAGCTTAGGATAAAGTATAGTTTTGGAAATTAATTTTTGCAAACATAAGTTTGAAAGAAGCCTTTCCACTGCGCAGCTTCTACAACATTGGGTTTTTCCCCCCTCATGATATTTAGAAAAGAAATCTAAAATCCTTTGGTGGAATAGTAACTAATACTGTTATACTACTTGATATCAGAACTCAATATTAATGTGAACTAGCACTACGGACACTTCGGTATTTCAATACAAATCTTTTGAAAATTCTTAACAGATTTCTAAAAAGATCAAGCACTTCATCAAAACTTGCAGACTTTTTGACTATAATCAAAATGGACAGATCCAGCGGCATGAACTAAGAAGGATTCTTGAAATCAACTGCTTCAAGATGACAGATTGCGAGTATGATAAGTAAGTAAAAGCACAAGCGAAAGGCTCTTGTAGAATCACTGTGGGAAGCTTACCTTAGATGTAGTAATTACTATTATGTTTATTTTAGTAGACGGAGGTTTATTTTAGTAAGTTGTGTTTCCTTGACAAAGGAAGTCTTAGATAATAGATATTAAAATATGTCTGCTGCTGTGACAATCTCCTATTTTTCCGTTGTTATTCTTTAACATAACTTAATGATGTTATTTTGGCCTTGGGTCACCGTGGTCCTGTTTGCACCCCATGATTTCCTGGTTCATGAAAGAAAGGGATCTTAAAGTCCAGCTAACACATCCAGGAGAGTAATTCAGAGAGCTTTGAACAGCTGGTTTTGGGCTGAAATAACTCTCTTTGATTAGCCATAGCTGAAGAACAGACTAAGAATTCATCCTCCTCCTCATCATCATCAGCTGAGAGAAAGTCCACATCTTATAGAGGTCCTCAAAAATCAACCCATTTCACAATGTTCTCCAGTGTCATCAAGTGTGCCTGCATACTTTTCATACTTAAATTCAAAGTGGGGGGGGGAGGGTTAAATAAATTTTTGCAACTTTTGGATGGGAGGGACTTTCTTATGGACAACCTTGCTAAGAATAAGAGAAGCCACAGATTATCTTGATTGGCTAGAGTCTAGACTGAAGAGTTAAGTTTAATACTTGGAGTTCTTCACTTAGAAAATAAAAAAAAATGCACAAATGTAAGATAGGGGATACCTGGTTTTGGAAGAATACCTGGATAGTAGTTTGTAGAATATGAACTGGTGATGTGCTTTCAAAGAAGAACAATGCAACGTGAGGCTGTATCAGCTGAAGTACAATATAATTTCCAACTGTCTTGAAGTAATTGCTTCATTGGATTGCACATTGGCCAAGTCTTGAGTATTGTATCTTCTGAGCATTGCATTTCATGTAGGACTCAGGAATTAGATCAAGTTTACAGATGATGATTACAAGAGTGCACACTAATGGGGTTAAAAAAAAATCTAAGATGCTGACCATGATTGCACGAGCAAAACTCTGCCCTTTTTTTACATATGACATATTGCAGATAAAGAAGGAGAAGAGGTTCAGGCATGTGGTTGTGGCCACTATCTTGACTTTTTTTTTAATCTCTCTGTGGATGATCCTGGTATACTTTTTACTATTGGAGCTGGATATGTTTAGTCACGGGAAAAGATGGTGAGAAAATGCAAGAAAGGGGCTCACATGAAAGCTCCAGACCTGTTCTCTCTCATTATGGCATATAGGATAGGCAAACTATATAGCAACTGCTAGCCAATTTGAAAAGATCTCAGAAAGTTAAAACAAGATTATACCTGATTAGTACTGGTAGTGGGCTTTAAGAATAACTGTAGGAGACAGGAGGGAGAGTCGCAGCCTACGTTCGTAGGAACTCTCATTAGTTCTGTAACACTACATTCATTGTAAGGTTGCAGTAACAGAATCTTGCAAGTTGAAAGCATCCCCCCCCTCCTCTGCCTTTACTTTCCAGAGAAATAGGGAAGGGTCCCTTACGACATTCCCCATTCCTTCTGTGAGCTGAGATATCTCTTGTATGACCACTGTCTAGGTTGCGGCTCTCCTCCTGCCTCTCAGGGTTAATCTCACAGCCCATTATATTGAGTGGGAGATCATCAGAAAATCCCAGAATTATGGGCTAGAAAAGACTATGGCAAAATCCTTCCCTAGAGTTCATCATGAAAAACATATAATCTTTAGAATTACTAGGAGTTAAATTCAACCGAAGGGAGAGATACATAAACAGATAATATTAAAGAAAGAACTAATATTCAATCTTGCTCTGATATGTTTGTAAGCTCTTTTGAGTAGAGTGGTTAAAGTTAAAGATTATTCAGCCATGCTGTTGCAGGCTACTCCTTACCACCACTTCATTTCTGTTGTAGATATACACTCAAACAAAATTTAGCTTCATGAAAACCACAATTGAATCTCTGTCCAATGCAAGTTGTATTTCTTTGATAGCTGGGCTATTGTATTTTTTTTTATCAATAAAAAAGGGTTGGCTCCAATGGTGGGTTGCTCCCGGTTCGGCCCAGTTCTGCGAACCGGTAGCGGCGGCGGTGGGAGGCTCCGCCCACCCGCCCAGGATGCTTCTCTGCATGCGCAGAAGCTTCTGCACATGCACAGAAGTGTTGCGCACACGCGCGAGCGCGAACCGGTAGCAACGGCATTTAGAACCCACTACTGGTTGGCTCCCAGAATTGGGCTGTATAAATGCAACCAAGTGGCATCAAAGGGTTAATTTGGGCCATCTCTTTGTTGCTGTTAAATGCCCCAGGCTTTTGTGGTGCAAATATGGTCACTTTAATATGAGGAGTCTGTATCCTCCCTGAAGCCTGGAAAAACTTTAATTTGGAAGGTTTAGAGAGGTGTAATGAGCTGCAATAGCAGAAACATTAAGCTGAAGAGGGGAGAGAAATTAGGACAGACTATTTATTTGTTTTGCTTTGCTCTAAATATTTTATATCTCTTGTTACCAGCAACCTCAAAACAAATTTTAGCCCATATTTACAAGCTGGGCTTGCTGTTTGATATTCCTCTTTTTTATGGGCACTTGGCATGTTCTCCAAAATTAGATGAAAACAAAGGAAAAACCCTTCTTATAATTTGGTGCACATAATTACAGAACAGAAGCCATGCTTTTTAAAGTAGAGCAATGAAAAACAACAAAATGTGGTTTTATTTGATAATAAATCTTGTACTTGGCATCCAAGTCTTCAATGTGATAAATCTAAATGGATGTTACTAGAACAAAAGGAGTGTTCATAAAAAGTATCACAAATTTTTATCTGGTGCATTTAAATCTGAATTAAAATGATGACATTTATTCTCTAGAGATTTGTAAAATGTGTGTAGCCAAATGGATTCATCTTTGGTTGAATTTAAAATGGTTCTTAAGGGAGCTGCAAGAAAGCCCTTCAAAGTTTCTTCCATAATGTCTAGCGTTGATTAAACAGGTTCATGTTTGTTTATTAAATTTGTAAGGTAAAGCTTGACTCCTGGGAACTAGGGGTGGGTTCCAACTTACCTCGCTGCCAGTTCGCTCCCTCCCGTGCCGCGTGGGCGCGCCTCGTGGGCACGCGTGCGCATGCGCAGTAATGAATTTTTTTTTAAAAAAAAGCCAAAAACAAGATGGCGACCGCATGCACAGTGCCGGAACTCAGCTTCTGCGCATGCTCAGAAGGAAAAAAAATGAAAAAAAAAATCAAACAAAAGATGGTGGTGCCCACGGACCGGCACCGGCTGAACCGGATCGGTGATGTCATCATGATGTCACCAGCGGGTCGCTACCGGTTCGGGAGAACCGGTCCGAACTGGGAGGAACCCACCCCTGCTGGGAACCCCCTGGGACTGTCCGTATAATTTTCTTGGCAGCTATATGGAAATACTTCTTTTGGGAATTTTTTAGCATTCCAATCTAACATATAATTGCCTTCTATCAGCTGTGAGTAGGTGATGCAAAATCCCTTTGCTTCAAGCTGACCCTCTGGTGACTTCATGGACACATCTTGGAAATGGTCCAGAACTGCTCCTAGGATATATCTTTGTTATGTTCCACTTCAGCATATTGCCTCAGAGGATAAGATGCTCTGGAGGGTTCCCATCCAAACACTGACCAGGCCAAACTCTGCTAACCTTCTGACCCAGAGGCCGGCCTATGACTATTCTAGCTGTACGCATTATTTTCTTTCTTTTTGTAAGGGCCCACATCCAAGGGTTTAGAAGAGGTATCAATTGTCTTACTTCTAGGAATAGTCAGAAAAAAGAGGTAGAATGATCCCATATGGGCTTGGCTGTAGTGCTTTTGATCTTTGGGGTTTTGTTTGTTTATTTACACAAGCTGCTAATTGTTCCCCTTTTATCTGTGCTGATATTATGTTATAACATCTAAGGGTAATAGTTAGAAACTGTCTTAGAGGTTGGGGTGAAGGAGAGATCTGAGCTCAAAGGAGGATATTGACTATTTATGATAAACTAAAAAAGCCCTTGACATTTTTTTAAAGGAAGAAAGAGAGGGAAAGAAGGACTTGCCATGAGTTACAACCTTCCATTGGCTTCTTCTAAGTCAGTCTTGGCAGCTTGAAGATATGTGGACTTTGACTCCCTGAAAAGATGACAGCTGTGCTAACTGGGGAATTCTGGGAATCAAAGTCCACACATCTTTAAGTTGTCAAGGTTGTTGTACGGGTGATACAGACAATGCAATTAAAATGTTTCTTTCTAGATGTTTCAGGGGAAAAAAAGTAAAAAGACGAACATCCCTTTCTTTCAGAATCTTCCCAAGCTGATTAGGAAAAGGGAAAAATTGGTTCCTAGAAAGTAATTAATACAGTGGGGAATGATAAATAAATCTCTCGGGCTCAGAATTTATAAATTAAAGAAAATACCTTACATTGCTCTTATTTTGATTATTATATTCATCATTTGTATATATGGTTAAACGTTACATTAGTTTATTCTCCAAAATTTAATGAACCTATGTGTGGTTTTTTTTAGATTATGGAATCGGTATTGTATTTCAAGAACAAATACACTGAATTATAAAGAATTTTTGCAATATCTTGGCATAAGTTTGGAGAAGAAAAAGAAAAAGAGAGCTGAAAAGATAATAGATTCAGGTAGGCATCTTAAGGGGGTTGAGGGAAGCAGCATTAAACCATCATTTCACTGCTACAAAGTTTGGTTTCCCCAATTAATATATAACATAATATAACATAATATNTACTTAATATTTATTTATTTATTTATTTATTTATTGAAGTTATATTGCCGCCTATTCACGCATTGCGACTCAAGGCAGCTTACAGATTATAAAACATCATTTAAAACAATAAAACTAATAAAATAACATAATATAACATAATATAACATAATATAACATAATATAACATAATATAACATAATATAACATAATATTATAACATAATATAACATAATATAACATAATATAACATAACATAATATAACATAATATAACATAAGGGACGTGCATAAGTGCACCAGCGTGCCTACCGTCCCTGTCCTAATATACCCTTTTATTCATATCCATTTCATGTATTCATAATCATGTTTATACTTATATCTGTTATCTAATACATGCTTGACAAAATAAATAAATAAAAAACATATAGGGGACTGTGTTATTGCAAGATGGGAACATCAAGCAAACACACACTATAAAATCCTGGTTGGCGGGTGGGGAAGAGAAACAACAAACCATCCAGAAACCTTAAGGAAATTATTACTCAATCAATGAACAACAATCCTTTTAAACAAAGGGCAATTTCATGCTGCAGCCTAAGCTACTTGTCTCCTGTGCTGCTTCCAGCTGTTTCTTAAGGCAACTTCTGAAATTCCAGGTGAGATTGGGTGATGGCATGCAAGCCCTGATTGGTTGTTCCCTTGCTTCTTGCCATTCCCATTCATGCAGGAAGGCAAACCTGATTGGCTGGCTGGCTGGCTGGCTAGCTGGATCTGTCTACTCATCCCTATGCTTTCCCAGATGTTTGCACACATGAATGCCTTTCCAAGTTATATTCTTTTTTTAAAACCCTTTTTTAGATCTCCCCCCACCCTTTTTTTTTTCTTTTTTCCCTTGGTAGCGTTGTTGCTCTGATGCCACAATAATCAAAGCAACAGGAAGCAGGCTGTTCTTTGTACTTTCCTCTAATAAAAATTGCCAACCACCAACTAGTGGAGGACATAGAACCGTGATGACGAACCTATGGCACGCGTGCCACAGGTGGCACACGGAGCCATATCTGCTGGCACGCAAGCTGTTGCCCTAGCTCAGCTCCAGCACGAATGTGTCCGCCAGCCAGCTGATTTTTGGCTCGCACAGAGGCTCTGGGTGGGCATTTTTGGCCTCCGGGGGGGCGGGGGAGGGCGTTTTCACCCTTCCCAGGCTCCAAGAAAGCCTCTAGAGCATGGGGAGAGCGAAAAACGGGCCTACTGGACCCACTGGAAGTCAGGAAACGGTCCGTTTCCGGCCTCCAGAGGGCCTCCGGGGGGGGCGTTTTCTCCCTCCCCAGGCATTGGTTGCGCGCCATGCGCAGGGGTTGGGGTGCGGGGGAGGGCATTGAATTATGGGTGTGGGCACACACACGCGTGCGATAGCGCGCGCGCTTGCGCTTTTGGCACCCGAGGAAAAAAAGGTGCGCCATCACTGACATAGAACATACATAACCCAGGATGAAAAGGCTGCCCAAGGCAGTGAACAACCACTGCAGGCGAAAGGGTATGCAAGCAAAACTGGGGGTCTTGGTAGAGTGAAGCAAACCATTGGAGTTCACCAGTTCTGATGGACTTAAAACAATTCAGTTCAAACATCAAGTTTTGAATTTCAAGTGAAAAATATAGCAGAATAACAGAATAAGAGTTAGAAGGGACCTTGGGGGTCTTCTAGTCCAACTCCCTGCTCAAGCAGGAGACCCTATACCAGGGGTGGGTTCTAACTTACTTCGCTGCCGGTTCGCTTCCTCCTACGCCACGTGGCCACGCCGCATGGCTGTGCGTGCATTTCACACATGCGCGCATGCGCAGTGCAAAAAAGTTTACAAAAATTCAAAAAAATAAAAAGCCGAAAACAAGATGGCGACGCATGTGCAGTGCCAGAAACTCGGCTTCTGCGCATGCGCAGAAGAATTTTTTTTAAAAAAAAATGCAAAAAAAAGATGGCGCCGCCCACAGACCGGCACCGACTGAACCGGATCCGTGATGTCATCGTGACATCACCAGCGGGTCGCTACCAGTTCGGGTGAACCGGTCCGAACCAGGAGGAACCCACCTCTGCCCTATACCATTTCAGACAAATGGCTGTCCAAGTCTAATTTTTGAAAGCCTCCTGTGATAGAGCACCCACAACTTTTAAAGGCAAGTCCTTCCACTGGTTTATTGTTCTCACTGTCAGGAAATTTCTCCTTAGTTCTAGGTTGCTTCTCTCCTTGATTAGTTCCCAACCATTGCTTCTTGTCTTGCCTTCTGATGCTCTGGAAAATAGTTCTCCCCCCCTCATCTTTGTGGCAGCCCCTCAAACATTGGAAGACTGCTATCATGTCGCTGCTAGTCCTTCTTTTCACTAGACTAGACATATCCAATTCCTGAAACTGTTCTTCATATGTTTCAGCCTCCAGCCCTTAATCATCTTTGTTGCTCTTCTCTGCATTCTTTCCATAGTCTCAACATCTTCTTTATGTTGCGGTGAGCAAAACTGCCGTATTCAAGGTGTGGTCTTACCAAGGCCCTATAAAGCAGTACTTTCCTGTGATCTTGATTCTATCCCTCTGTTAATGTAGCCTAGGATTGCATTGCCTTTTTTTGGTGGCTGCACCACACTGCTGGCTCATATTTAAGTGATCGTCTATTAGGACTCTAAGATCCTTCTCCCAGTTACTGCTATTGGGCCAGGTTTCACCTAATCTGTATCTGTACATTTGATTTTTCTTGCCTAAATGTAAAACCTTACTTTTCGCTACACTGAATTTCATTTTGTTAGAGAGGTCCCAGTGTTCAAGTCTGTTGAGATCCATCTGGATGTTGAGCCTATCTGGAGTGTTGGCTGTTCCTGCCTGCCTGGTGTCTGCAGATTTGATGTGTTTCCCTTCTATTCCCTCATCTAAATTGTTTATGAAGGTATTGAAGAGTACTGGACCTAAGACAGAACCTTGGGGTACCCCGCTGCTTACTTCCCTCCATGTAGATCAGTGATGGGTTGCTGCCGGTTCGAACCGGTTCTTCAGTACTGGTGGCGGAAATTTTCACCTGCTCACTGAACCGGCAGCGATGGCCAGCTGTCGATGCCCCCGAACCAGTTCTCCGGTCACCGCAGCCCTGCAAAGAACACTCTGCGCAGGCGCAAAGGGTCATTTCTGTGAAGTGACGTAGGCGCGTGCGCGAGCAAAGAGCGCACTTCCATCGCGATGCGAACTGGTAGTGAAGGTAAGTGGAACCCACCCCTGATGAAGATATAGTTCCAGTAAGAACTACTTATTGGGTGTGGTTTGTTAGCCAGTTACAAGTTATGATGCTGTCTGTCCCATATTTTTCTAGCTTAACAAGAAATAGGTTGTGGACTACTTTGTCAAATGATTTACTGAAATCCAAGTATACTATGTCCACAGCATTTTGCTGGTCCACTAATTTAGTCAGTTTGTCAAAGAATGAAATAAGATTTGCTTGGCATGTTCTGTTTATGACAAATCCATGTTGGCTTCTGGTTATAACTTTGCTTGCTTCTAGATGTTCACAGATCTGTTGCCTTTTCAGGATATTCTGGTATTGATGTCAGGCTGATTGGTCTGTAGTTTCCTGGATCTGTTCCCCCCCCCCTTTTTTTAAGATGGGGACACATTAGCTCTTTTCCAGTAGTTCCCCAGTGCTCAGTATCTTTGAATGATATGGTTCAATGGTTCCAAGATCACGTCTGCCAGTTCTTTCAGAATTCTGTGATGTAATCCATCAGGTCAGATGATTTGAACTCGTGTTCTCTTACCATTTTCTTGCTTTTTAGTTTGAATTCCTACTCTGTCTTTTATGGTTCTGTTTTTGGCAGGTTGGGCTATTTTTTCCTTTTTGTGTGAAGGCAAAGAAAGAATTAAGCAGTTCTGCTTTCTCCCTGCTGCCAGTCACGTCCATGCTATCTTCTCCCATTAGTGGACCAATTGTTTCTTTCACTTTTTTATTTTTTTAGGTGTTGAAAGAAACTTTTTTAAAATTATTTTTGACATTTGTTACCAGTCTTACTTCATTCTGAGCCTTAGCTTTCCTGACTTCATCTTTGCAGATTCTGCCTTAGTTATGTTACCCTCTTTCCATTTTTTCATACTTATTCTTTTTGTGTTTCAGTTTATCAGAGTTCTTTGTGCAACCATTCTGGTTTCTCCGTGGATTTCTTACTTTTCTTTTTCAATGATATTATGCTGGACTGGGCTTTTATAATCATACTTTTTCAGAGTTTCCCAAGCTTCTTGAGTTGTTTTCCCCCTTTAAGATTTTCATCCATGGAAACTTTTCCAAGCTCTTTCTAAGTTTGTTGAAATCAGCTCTTTTAAAGTCTAAGACACTGGTTTGATTATGTTCTATTGCTTATGTCTGCATTATATTGGATTCTAATATGACATGGTCATTCTCGCCCAAAGTTCTTGCGGCATGAGGTGCATTCACCCTGGGCTGCAAATAGTAGGTGATCTCATCGGTTTCTGTGCTTAGGAAATGATGAATAGCCCACACTCCTGATAGCCAAGTAGAAAAGGCAGATCTAACTCCATAATAAATCGTATACTCCCTGTTCTATTATTATTATTATTATTATTATTATTATTATTATTATTATTATTATTATTATTATTATTATTATTATTATTATTATTATTATTATTATTATTATTATTATTATTATTATTATTATTATTATTTATTATTTATTAAATTTGTATGCCGCCCAACTCCCAAGGGACTATTACAGGGTTCCCCAAAAATAAAAGTATCCTGAATGTAGAAAATCACCATGTTGGATAAAACACTAGACTTAGTTTCCATTTCTCCTTAGCTTCCTATGTTGAAATGATATTTTGTATGGTGGAATATTCATTCATATGGACCTCTTTCCAAAGTTGCTGCACCCCAATTCATATCTTTTCTCTATCTCTATTTATTAGGTTTACTAGACTTCCTTTTAAGGTTCTTGTATAAAATGAATGAATTAATGAATGAATAATAAAGGGGACTCATAAACTTCCTGTTATCGGTTTGTATTGGTGCGCATTGATTCTTAAAGTATTTCTAAATTGAATTTATTTATTTATTAAATTTATATGCTGCCCAGCAACTCTGGGCAAAATTAAAAATTAAATCAATCAAAAGTACACAAGAGCCAATGTTTGCAAGATATTTGTCCTTCCATAAAATCTTGCAATATTTTGGTAATATTTTTCAATTAAATACACACACCTATTTTAATATTGTTGTTCATTTTCCCCCAGTTTCTGTGATATTTTACAAAACTCTGCAATAGTGAAAATATTGCTACAGGGTAGTGATCTGAAATTGCTCTGGAGCAATATAAAGCAGTAAGCAATATTATTTTTCTTGTTCAAAGAAAACTAAAAGAATCTTGCTAAACCATAGCTTTTCTTAACAGCACAGAATGAATCCCCAGAAAGCAAGACCAGTGAATCAAAGATATCTTTACCTGCCACAACTGGATACAACTTGACAAAGATCCATCTAGATAACACTGCAAAGAATTTTAGAGAAAAGGTAAGTTCTTTGATCAATGCCAAGAAGTTTTACACAAATATTGAATAATAGGTTTTCATCACCTGGAAGAGGCTAATGGCTCCATATCAGAGTGTTGAAAAATTGCTTCATCGGTTTTAATATTCTCATAGCATCATAAAATCTTATGGCTGGAAGGAACCTCAGAGATCTTCTAGTCCAATCCTTGCTCATGGTAGGAGCCTTATACCATCCCAGTCAAATGGTTGTCCAGTCTGTTTTTGAAAACCTCCAGTGATGGAACACCCACAACCCAAGGAAGCAAGCTATTCCATTTTAATTGTTCTCACTGTTAGAAAATTTCTCCTTCTAGGGTGGATCTCTCTTTAACAAGCTTCCTCCCACTACTTCTTGTTCTGCCCTCTGGTACCTTACAGAATAAGTCCCTGTTTCTTTGTGACAACCCCTCAAGTATTGGGAAACAGTTATCATGTCCTCCCCTAATCCTTCTCTTCGATAGGCTAGACCAGGGCTGTCAAACTTCCGGCCTGAGGGCCGGATGCGTCACGTGCTGGCCACGCCCACGCCCAGATTAGCAAAGGGGGAAAAAGTCCCGATATGTCACATAACGCTGCCGTGACAACGTGAGTTTTGAGAGATGTACCTAGCTCCCTCAACGGTTCATCATACAATTTAGCCTCGAGGCTCTTTATCATCTTTGTTGCTGTTTTCTGCACACTTTCCAGAGTCACAACATCTTTTTTTGTATTGTGGTGACCAGAACTGGATGCAGTATTCCAAGGGTAGTCTCACCAGTGCGATATAAAGCAATATTATCACTTTTCATTGTCTTGATGCTGTCCCTCTGTTTGATGTGGCCTAAGACTGCATTGGCTTTTTTGGCAGCTTCAGCACATTGCTGGCTCATACTTAACTGATGGCCCACTAGGACAATTATATTTCACTCATAATTACTACTGTTAAACCAGATGCCACTTATTCTATACCTATGCATCTGGCTTTTCCTATCTAAGTGCAGGACCTTATTTTTCTCACCACTGAACTGCATCTTGTTGGATAGGGCACAGTGTTCAAGCCTGTCAAGGTTCTTCTGAGTCTTGAGCCCATCTTCCAAAGTCCAATAGTCCCCACTAATATTGATTGACAACTTCCCCTCCCCCTGGAAACAGGCGATAGACCACAAGCTGGGCTCTTATGGGCTCTCTCCGGTATTCTTAATGTCCCTAGGCTTTGACCAAGCAAAGCAAGTAGTAATCAATAGAATGAAGGACATGGAGTTCCAAGTAGAACTAAATAGGTTGCCTCTCCACAGTAGGGATAGAATCAAACAGGGTGTGTGGGAATCAGCAATATATCTAACTGATCTGATCTTCCCAAAACAAAGAATAGCTTTCTTCAGAGCCAGATATAACATTCTCCCCTCAGCACTCCTCCAGGGCAGGTATAAGAGAACGCCAATAGCAGAACGGGTATGTATATGTGGTAGAAGTCGAAGATATCTCACATGTTTTATTGTACTGTGAGTTGTACAGAGTTCATAGGTCAGTATATATTCTCCCCTTACTAGAGACATTGCCAGGGAGGGCAGACAACCTTTATGTAGGCTTTCTCCTCCAGGACTCAAACCCGGCTACCACGTGTGCAGTGGCAAAATTCTGTGTCGCTGCAATGTCCACAAGAAAAAAATTGGTTACAGAATTATAGCTGCCAACTTGGGCCAACTTTTTGGAGGTATCTCTAACAATTTTTGGAAAAATGTATTTATTCACATACTTATCAGCTCTCCACTCACGTAAACTAGGGAGTGAACCTAACGGTCTGAGAACAGGTATTTTCTTAACAGGGATGTAATTATAGACTATTAATGTCAGTACTATTTTTTAATATATTGTAAACAGTGATGTCTATTGCTGGTCTATGACCGTAATAAAGTTATATTATTATTATTCCAAAGTCCAATGGTATATTATATTCAAATTTTTGCCCATCTTATCATGCAACTTTGACTTGTTCATTTTCTGTTTCCATTTTCAATAAAACTGTATACATTTTAGCAACAATATGTTCATAATTTGTACACAATTCCACATCAAATTTAGTCTTACAGCTTTCAGTTATCCTTATCAAAATTAAATCTTCAAAGTAAGAAAATCTTACAATTCCAGATATTTTCTTGTTTTAACTTAAAGTGTTTTTGAGAGAAAATGTTAAGATATTTCAATTTAGTAGCTGGAGCAGTGAGGTTGTGCAGTGATCCAGAACACACAGTTATAGTTGATTGGTAGGAGAGTGCTAGATCCTGTGTGAGGCAATCTGCGCTGTGATTGGTGGCTGTGTGGAGGGAGAGTTCCCCCTTTTCCCCGCCTTTTTTTGTGTGTGTGCCCCATGTGCTCTGTGATTTACCTCATGATGTAGTGATGTGCCTGACTATCTTATCCAATGTAAATATAGATGTCGAATATATTTATTTATATAAAACTACAAGTTTGTGTCAGCGTCTCTGGTTTCATTTCAGACACCTGCGCAATTCCCTGACAGAAAAACAATCCATCGGCATATTCGCTATTTTTGTTTAACTGTTATTCTACTTCTAAAAAAAGTCTTCTTGGGGTGACAACTACAAAGATTTTATTTTATTTATTTATTATTTTATTTTATTATTTTATTATATTTATTTTATTATTTTATTTTATTTTATTTTATTTTTTATTTATTTTATTTTATTTTATTGTTTTTATAAATAACTCAAGGCAGTGAACATAACATTTTAGAAGAAAATCTTAATAAACAATGTTCTTAATGGCATAAAATATCTAGCAACAGCATAAGGCCACTCACAAATACTTGTATGGCATGACTACTTGGGGGGTGGGGTATATGGTCTACACCAGGGGTGGGTTCTAACTTACCTCGCTGCCGGTTCGCTTCTTCCCGCGCCGCGTGGCCACGCCTTGTAAGCGTGTGTGCGCTTTGCACACGCACGCACATGCGCAGTGCAAAAAAATTAAAAAAAAAAAAAAACCACCGAAAACAAGATGGCGACACATGCGCAGTGCCGGAAATTCGGCTTCTGCGTATGTGCAAAATAAATAAATAAATAAATAAAATGTTCAAAAAAAAAATTCCCCCCCAAAAAAGATGGCAGCGCCCACGGACCGGCACTGACCGAACCGGATCGGTGACATCATCATGACATCACCAGCGGGTCGCTACAGGTTCGGGCAAACCGGGAGGAACCCACCTCTCATCTACACTGAGAACCAATGTTCCAGACTACATGGCATTGTAGTAGGAGGCAGGAGAAGAAGTCATGGGTGGAAACTTGTTAAAGAGAAATCCAACCTAGAAGAAAGGAGAAATTTCCTGACAGTGTGAACAGTTAATCAATGATACATCTTGCATCCCGGAGTTGTGGGTACTCCATCACTGGAGGTTTTCAAGAAAAGACTGGACTCCTATTTGATTGGAATAATATAAGGTGTCCTCCTTAAGGAGACAGTTGGACTAGAAGACCTTTGTGGTACCTTTCAGCTGTATGGTTTTATGTTCTGTGTTCACCTTTAGGATATTTTACAAAGCACTTGGTAGCCTTGAAACTAAGTGGTTCTATTCTGGAAACACTAGTTTTTGCCCTGCCTATCTTTACAAACACATTCTTGTTTCCAATCAAAATACCAACCACAATTTCTTGGTGGTGACTACACCTATGGAGGTTATGAAGGAAATATTGAGTGCTTCACCCTGCACAGCAACCATTCAGTAGTTGGGAATTTCTAAGCCTTGGAAGGAATTGTTATAATAGCAGCAATATGTCTTCAGCTCAATATTTTATGAGTAAAACTATTATAAATCTATTCTTTACAGTTGCGTTCAGCCTATGAGGATGTTGTAAAGGCCTTCAGAGCATATGATGTTGGTCGAAGTGGATTTGTTTCTTTGGAATATTTAAAATCAGTTCTTAGCACATTTATATTTCCAATACAGCACGATGTCTTCCAAGAATTAATGAATAGGTAAGTCAACTGCTATTTTTCTTTCAAACCAAGCCAACCCCATATGAATTTATTACCTTCCTGAAAGTTGTATTCCTAGTACAGCATATTCAGCTTAGAGACATAAGTCATATGTTTTGCTCTGTTTGACCAATTTATGGTACTATTGTGATATTTGGGTATGCCTGTAGCATGATAATTTATAATATATAAACATTCATCATCTCACTCCAAGCGAGAATCATGTTTGATTTGTTTTTCTGCAAGAAGCTCCATATGATTTTGATAAATCACTCTGCATTGAACTGGTAGATGTTTGTTGAAGAAAATGGAAAGTCATCTAATGGGAAATGATTGCTGTGTTTATTATTTGAAGCAAATCAGTAGAGCTTACTTCTAAGGGGACACATAGAAAATAGGACAGTGCACGCTTTGGAAAGGATTTGAAAGAGGTGCTTTGAAGGTTTCTATTACTAAGCAAAAGCTTTCAAGCTTTTGTGTGGACCTGAAAAAAGATACCATTGCTGTAAGGAGGCAGTGTTGTTTAAAATAGCCACATGTTTTTCAGAATCCTGAAAGAAAAAACCCCACATACAACTTAATCAACAGCAGGGAGAATTTCTTTAAGCTGTTTTTAAAGCATGCCCCACTCTTAATTTTTTTCAAAATAATGCTTTGAAACTTCTTTATTTAATAAACTTTATTAAAAGCGTTAAAGGGAACACAAAAAACTAACATAAGATAATATAAAATGGAGAGAACAAAGGCAGAAAGAGACAAGAAAAAAAGCCAAGTCCAGTGAGAAAGAAGCTTCTGATTTCCTCTGCAGCAAATACAAGTATGATTACAAAATTATCTCTTACTGTATGATTAGAAAAAACGTTACTTTTCTCTATTATTCATTTTTCCCCTAATCATCAAAACCATGTCTTAAGTGCATTTTTTTCAGTTTCACGCAAAATGTCTATAAGGGATTTCCAGTCAATCATAAATATAGATATTGTCTTTTCCCTGATCTAGGAAATTAATTTAGCCATATCTGCAAGCTCCATCATCTCATTCCTCCATTGAAAGTTGTCCTGAACCTTTCCACTTTTGAGAGTATAATAGTCTTGCTGCAGCTTTCATATAGCATATGGAAACAAGGCTCCATAACTGTTTTTGTAGCTGCCTGTCTAGAAGAAATGTTTTGAAAATTCAAATGTGGGAATTAGTAAACATTTTACAGGACTCTAATTTGAAATATTTGCTTATACATTTTGTGAACTTTGGTGACCCAGTAATATTTTGAATCTTTTATAAACTATTCATGTTATTCATTTTTACCCTTCTGGGGGAAAAAAAAGAGCTCCATGGAACTATTTACATGAAGGCTGTGAAATGACTTTTAAATCACTGTGATCCGATAAGAATGGCTATATTCAACAATACAAGAAAGAAAATGAAAAATAAAGAATTAGCACTTCATTTGGGAAGAAGAATAGGGGTAGAAATGGTTTTCTTCCAGTTTCCAATCTTCCATTTTTAAGGAAGGTTGTTGAGAAAGTGGTCTAGCTGCAGATTCATACCAGGCTTGGACATAGTAAAGAGAAAGCATTGGACATGCCTTTTGATGACATTTGGCAGACTGGGGATAAAAATATCCATTTGGATTAATTAGGGGATTTGAGGCTGGGAGGCATCATGTTACAGTAGTTTTCTGTCTTCCTCTTGGTTGGTTCCATTTGCTGTTGATTTTTGGGGGGCAGGAGAGGTTGGACCTTAAATCCCTGATTTGTTTGAACATCAGCATTGATGTTCATACCCCTCCTGTTATAAGCAGACCACTGGATAGCTCAACATGAGATCTATGAAGGAATACACTAATAATCTCCATCTGTATATGTCAACCAGTGATTAAGCAAGTTATGCTGTGAAAATCCTGTCCCAGTACCTGGAGTGTGTGAGGCTCTATATAGGACAGTCAGGCTCAAGCTCAACCATGTTAAGGCTGAGTTGCTCTTGGACTTCCTGCTCCTGAGAAGTTTCCATTGTTTAGCTTCCCCAGGTGGAAATGGGGAACCACGCAGTGTTCGTGAAGCTCTTTGCACAAATCGATTTTGCGCACCAGTTACATTCATCCCTGGATTGTAGGGCCCTATTCATAGTACCACATGCCTTAGCCACCCTTTGGTTTTGTACCATGCACTCTACTTGGGGCTGTTCTGAAAAACTACGTGGAAGCTTCAGCTGATCCAAAATAAAGCAGAACAAGCAGATATGGGCATGCCACAATACACTGATGTAACACCTCTGCTACTTGAGTGCACTGATTCAGTAGGCTTCTAAGTGCAATTCAAGGACCTGGTTGTGATTGATGGAAGTCCTACATGGCAGGGGGCTTGTCATTTGAGAGACCTTCTTTCTCGCATAGTATTTGCTTTTCTGTAAGATCTAAAAGAGTTGGCATGGTTTGGGTCCCATTTTTCAAGCATGCCATCTGATAGGACCTGGGATGTGGGTCTTCTCTGTCATGGTACCAGCCTCTTGTCCATAGTATCCCCCATGCCTCTGAGATGCAAACAGTCAGAGCCCTGTTGTCTTTTAGACTAGTCTTCAAGCGCTCACTCTTCACCCTGACTCTTGGCCTAAGGCGTGGTATAAACTGTGTTGGTTGCCTTGTTTGAGTGTTTGCGGTTTCTCTATTCAGTCGTAGTTTCTCTTTGTTATGGTTTCCATTGTTGTTTGGCTTTTTACATTTTTAATCTGAATGCTGCTCAGAGTCACTTGTGTTGGGAGATTTCAAATGTGATAAAGAAATAAGAAAGAAAATGAAATAAAGAGTAGTTTCAGCAAAGGAAAACTGTATACCAATATCAGAGCAACATCTTTTAGCTCCTTAAAGCTGAAAAGCCTCACTGCTAATACAGTGCACATGGAGAAAGACTTCCAGAATTTGCTATGACTTCACTGTGTTGTGTATTTACCAAATAAATCATAAATGTCTTCCAACTAATTTCCAACCATCTGTAGTAATCATCAATTATTGCACTACTGAAAATACTGTGGCTGCATTTCTACCACTTCATTTTTTAAAAAGTTAGATGTAAGCACATAATTGTGATAGTCATTGCTTATAGCTTTCCAAGAAGGAACCTTTCTCCTAGGCATTTATGTATGCCGTGATTCTCAAGCTTTCTACTTCAGTAAGAGGAAGTGCAATGCCTTTCTAATAATGCTATAAACAGGGAAGTCCAAGAGCTGCCACATCTATTAAGGTGATATTGCACAGATATGCTAATGTTAAAGCTGCACCATTGTGAATACAGCGACAAAGATGTGATGCAGAAATGAAACATACAAGTGGCTTTCTCTAGATTAAAGATTCATTATGTTAGAAAGATTTAAAACAAATTTTGTGCTTAGCTCTAGGAATGTGCAAGATGTGGGAGGCTGCTTTAAAATATATACATATTTTCCCTTTTGTATGAGATGGTAAGAAACTATTTGTAATTTTATTGTGTTAATAAAATATTTATGTGTCAACATTTTATAGCTGCTTCTGCTAGATGTTTGATATTGTAAAAACTTGGATTGTTCACAAGCCATTCAGCATATGTTCCATTGTAAAATGGCCTGAAATTATGTGTATATTCCTAAGGATAACATTGATTATTGTGTAAAGTATCAGTTATCATTGTTCTAATTCCATTGCTGGAAACTGTTGAACTATAAGATTAAATCCATTAAATAGTGTATATTTGGAGATTTGTCCTCTTCACCAGATACTAAAAGTTTATAATCTATACTACCGTGTTTCCCCGAAAATAAGACCCTGTCTTATATTTTTTTGAACCCTGAAATAAGCGCTTGGCCTTATTGCCATGCACTCAAAAGCCTGATTGGGCTTATTATCAGGGGATGTCTTATTTTGGGGGAAACAGGGTAGTGTTTTGTATCTGATGGGAGATATGTAGAGAAGAAAAATACTGTATAATTTTCTTGGTGGACCAGACAATTGCTCCAAGATTTCCTCTTCTGAGCTCAGAGAAATGGTCTCAGTTGTACTGTTGAATACCCCAGATGTATAAGATAGTATTAAAAATATAAATATACTGTTTTGTTGTTCAGATTTGGAATAAAATTATCCAAAAAAATGGCTTGGGAGAAGTTTCTAGGTAAATTCCAAGATCCTTTGCTGTTTGATAGCGGCCAAGTGTCTTCTAAAAGAAAACATCACAGGTAGGAGAGAAATTCCACTTATAGATTCCATTTATTTCTATGAATCCTGTAATGATCTTCTGTACCAGTTTTCACCCTTACATATACAGAGAAGAACAACAAAGATGGTGGGTTTAAATCCTATGAAAAGCAACTTTAGAAACTGGAAAATATGTAACCTAATGTTTCTCAATCTTGGTGACTCTATGATGTGCGCACCAACTGCCAAAATTCAATTCTGGGAATTAAAGTTCATATATCTTAGAGCAGAGGTCTTCAAACTTGGCAACTTTAAGACTTGTGGATTTCAACTCCCAGAATTCTGGCTGGAGAATTCTGGGAGTTGAAGTCCACAAGTCTTAAAGTTGCCAAGTTTGAAGACCTCTGTCTTAGAGTCATGAAGGTTGAGAAATAGTGGTTTAGCCTAAAGTAGAGATGGATAAAGGGAGTCATGATAACAGTGTTCCCCTACATAAAGGGATGTCACATGAGAGAGGATGTGGTTTATTTTCCAGAGCACTGGAGAGTAAGAGAAAAAACAGTGGGTCACAACTTTTCAAAGGGAGATTCAAATTCAAAATTAGGAGAAATTTCCTGACTCTGAAAGCCATGAAGCAGTGGACCAGTCTGCAGCTTAGAGCTGGGTAGCTTTCAAGCAAAAATTGGGATATCTGAGGAAGCCCTAGACAGTGAAGTGGACTAGATGACTTCCAAGCTCCCTTCCAGCCCTATGATTCCATAATTCTATGTTTCACAGCTTATATGGTAGCAAATTCAGATGTGTCAAGAGTATACATAGACTGCAGGCCATTATAGGGGAAGATGTCTTCAATATGTAGTATCAGTGGTGTGTTTCACCCCCTTGAGCTCATTCCCAGTTCCTGAGCAGCACCCCTTGGAGGCCTTGAGGTTCGGCTGCTGCTATAATAAGGCTTATCTTATTCAAGATCTTATTGAGGGGGAGGAGGCACCTGGCATGCATCACCAAGACCTCCATGACTCCAGAAGGGGAGGTTTCCCTCTTGGAGATGTTCCCCACCGGGTTTAGGGTTTGGCAACAGCCAAGACCCAGGAGTAGGAGAGTTGGGGTGGCAATGGTAATCTGTTCTGACCTAGGCTTCCTGATAAATCATAAAACACAAACGTAGTCCCAACAAACCTCTTTTTATTTCAATGGCTGTGAATTATGTTCATTCCCAGCCGTAATAAGTCCCAAACAATGTTAATTAGTCTGACATAAGTCTGCCAAAGTCTTTCGGAAGAAGGCTGATAAGCACCAACCTTTATCTCTCTTGACACGCTGCCAAAGACCTAATTGGCAAGGAGCTTTGCAAGGCCAAACAGAACACGGAGTCAGAACTGAGATGCTGAGTTATACTGACCAGAATTGAACCAAGTTGCTTCCTGCAACGAGCACATCCGTTTGCTCCACTTTTATATCCTATGGGAGGGGCCAGTCATCTCCAAGCCTTACTCCCGAGTAGCCCTTTTCCTCCATAACTGTTCTTGCCTTCTGGCAGCTCTGCGCATGCGCGCATTGGGAACAGGCTCCCCCTGTTCCTCTGCCTCGCTCATGTCAGCCTCTGGAGGCTCTGGAGTCAGCACAGACCTCCCAGATGGCCCGGGCTGGATCTCTGCCTCTGACACCGAGCCTTCTCCAGACTCCAGGACTGGCCCATGTTCCTCCCCAGCCTCATCGCTGTCCGACTCTGCTGCCAGCTCCGCAGGCCGCTGGCGGACCACAACATAATCCAAGAATCTCTTGTAGCACTCAGGGGCCTTGCTCCCCAAGTTTCTGGTTATGAGACCCTGTTTCTGAAGCTGGGCTAACGGGATCAGTTGGGAATGTTGCTACTGAACCAACCTCCCTACCTGAGTAGCTGGAGGCTATCTTGGGGCTGGCGGTAGAGTTCCCCAGACTCATGGTTCTGGGGGATTCTAACCTGCCATCTTTGAGTGTGCCTCGGAACAAGCCCAGGAGTTCATGGCCACCATGGTGACCATGGGCATATCCCAGATCATCTTGGGCCCAACTCAGGACAGTGGTCACACACCAGATATGATTTTCTTGTTGGAGCAATGGCAATATGATCTGGTGGGGGAATCTAACATTATCCCCCTTGCCATGGTCAGATCATGCCCTGGTGTCCATGAAATTATCTTATGCCACACACCCCGTCTACATGGAGTCCAGGCCCATTCAAATGGTTCACCCCCAGTGACTGATGGACCCTGATTGGTTCCAGAGAGAACTGGGGATATCCCGGAGGTTTTACTGCATGACCCTGCTGAAGCCTTGGCAACGTCCTGGAATCAAAGAGTAGCCAGGGCTCTGAACAGGATCACGCCTTTGCTGCCTCTCTTAACCCATCACTCCTGACTCTCCCTGTAGTTCCTGGAGGAGTTGTGGGTCCTAAAAAGGGATAAGAGTCACCGAAAGTGCTGTCAGGGGAAAACGAAGAATGACTCTGACTGGACACAGCCTATTAAGGCCTATCTCATGGTAGCAAGAGTGGCAAAACACCATTATTTCTCTGCCCTTATTGCATCTGCAGAGTGTTGCTCCTTACTTCTGTTCCAGGACCCTCTGGGGCAGGGGAGCTTGTTTGATCATCTTCAGGGCTGTGCACAGGAATTTGTTCAACATCTGATAGATAAAGTAGCTCACATTCATTCCCAGCTGGAACCCATGTGTGATGCAGAGCTATGTGAGATGCTCACGGAAACGTCTTGCCAGGTTATCAGGGAACAGTTTGATCTTGTTAGATCTGATGAAATGGACAGAGTCCTCAATGCTGTCAGTATGACTACCTGTCAATTAGTTCCTTGTCTCACCTGGTCGGTAAAAGTTTCCAGGATAGTGACTAGCTGGTGGGTTCAAGCTGGTGGGTTCAAGCAATGATAAATATTCTCACTGTGATGTTCTGGGACTGTGGATTGCCCCCTCCTTAAAAAAAATCACTTGATCCCACTTACCTAGACAACTTTTATCCAGTTTCCCATCTTCCCTTCTTAGGGAAGGTAGTGGAAAAGGTGATTGCTTGGCAGCTTCAGAGGGTCCTGGATGAAACAGATTACCTGATCCCTTCCAGTCATGATTCAGGCCTTGTTATGGGACAGAAACACCATTGGTTGCACTTGTCAATGATCTCTAGTGATTTATTTATTTGGGCTAGATGTCACCAATGAACCTGATATCACAAAGGTTCGCAAAATTATTGCACCAACCATCTCCCCCGAGGAAATCATTGAAGTTTCCAGAGATGGAGCTTCAGAGGGTCCTGGATGAAAC
Source organism: Thermophis baileyi (assembly GCA_003457575.1). NCBI lineage: Eukaryota > Metazoa > Chordata > Lepidosauria > Squamata > Dipsadidae > Thermophis > Thermophis baileyi. The sequence goes on along the minus strand of QLTV01003977.1, from coordinate 2,565,077 downwards.
AGATTACCTGATCCCTTCCAGTCATGATTCAGGCCTTGTTATGGGACAGAAACACCATTGGTTGCACTTGTCAATGATCTCTAGTGATTTATTTATTTGGGCTAGATGTCACCAATGAACCTGATATCACAAAGGTTCGCAAAATTATTGCACCAACCATCTCCCCCGAGGAAATCATTGAAGTTTCCAGAGATGGCCCCGAGTTCAAGTACAGAGATGGTTCGGTGGCCCCACGATTCTGTAGAGTCATTTGCAAGGACGAAATCAGCAAACGAAAATTCATTTACACTATAAACTCTATTAACAGAAATGACTCCAACCCCAAAAAACTTCGCTCACGGCCTGACCTATCCATACTACAACGAATCC
>QLTV01003977.1:2519909-2533405 GCA_003457575.1 Thermophis baileyi | reverse complement strand
GCATGCGCACAACCCGCTCCCCCGCGCTGCCCCCTGCACATGCGCACGCGCACAACCTCCCACCCCCCCGTGAATGCGCAAAGGCATCACTGAAGCCTGGGACGGTGAAAAACGCCCCAACGGGCAAACCGGAAGTTCGGAAAAACGCACTTCTGGTTTGCCCATTGGGCTGTTTTTTGCACTCCGGGGCTTCCCTGAAGCCTCCGGAGTGCGAAAAACAGCCCAACGGCAAACCGGAAGTGTGTTTTTCTGAACTTCCGGTTTGCCCGTTGGGCCATTTTTCGCACTCCGAGGCTTCAGGAAGCTTCCCTGAAGCCTTCGGAGGGCAAAATGGCCTTCCCCAAGGCCGAAAATCAGCTGGAGTTGACATAGGGCAACACCTCGCCTCTGATATGGCTCCGCGTGCCACCTGTGGCACGCGTGCCATATGTTCGCCATCACTGTCCTATAGGTATGTACAAACGGGAGAGACCTCCTATTTTGAGAGAAGAGAAATTTATAAATAGTTTATCAAGGTTTGGCTTTGCAATGAAGTGTTTAAATTGTATGCAAATGTTTCTCAGATTAGCTTTTGACATATCTATGGAGTGGTAGCTAGTAAGAACTGAAAGGACACTATTTTAGGTATCTTTTGAATTGCACAAAGCTGTAATGATTGAACTATTAAACAGCTATTCACCAGGCCTGAAAAGAAGAAGAACCTGAAAATTTCTGGATGATGGAGAAGGGAGGACTTGAAGTCAAGCTGAATTATTTTTAAAGGAAAGAGAGTGATCTTTATGATTTGGAAGAAAGGAAGGAAAGTCTTTGGTGTTATTTTAAATACTGGTGATAGATTCCACCCCCCCACCACTTCTCTTGTATAAATCAGACAGGATATAATATTTCCCAATGTTATACTGTATGTTGAAAATACTAGCTTCAATGGCCATATACTGTATTTATTAAGATAAATCCAAATTTAGGGTTAGATGATCCAATTACTATTAACTGGGCAGCAGCTCCTCTGGGTTTCCATTGACATAATTTCGTAGCTTTCTGGGAATGTGAAAAACATTTCTTGAAGACTTAAACACTGGGCCCTGTCTAACAAAATGAAATTTAATGTCTACAGAGAAAAGTAAGCTTTTACACTTAGGCAAGGAAAACCAACAGTATAGATACAGATTAGATGAAACTTGGCTTAATGCCAGTAACTGTGAGAGGGATCTTATAGTCCTAATAGACAATCACTTAAATATGAGCCAACAGAATGAGGCAGCAGCCAAAAAAAGGCAATGCAATCCTAGGCTACATTAACAGAGGGATAGAATCAGGACCGCTTGACATTCTCATACTGCTTTACAAAACCTTAGTAAGACCATACTTGGGATACTGCATCCAGTTCTGGTCATCACAATACAAAAAAGATGTTGAGATTCTGGAAAGAGTGCAGGAAAGAGCAACAAAAATGATTAGGGGGCTGGAGGCTAAAACATATAAAGAACGATTACAGGAATTGGGTATGTCTACTCTAATGAAAAGAAGGACTAGCACTGTTCCAATATTTGAGGGGCTCCTACAAAGATGAGGGGGGTCAAACTATTTTCCAACGCACCAAAAGGCAAGACAAGAAACAATGGTTGGAACCTAACCAAGGTGAAAAGCAACCTAGAACTAAGGAGAAATTTCCTAATAGTGAGAACAATCAACCAATGGAATAGGTTGCCTTCCAAAGTTGTGGGTGCTCCATCACTGGAGGCTTTCAAAAAGAGACTGGACAGCCATTTGTCTGAAATGGTATAGGATCTCCTCCTCAAGCAGGGGGTTGGACTAGAAGACCTCCAAGGTCCCTTCAAACTCTATTTTTCTTTGTCCTATGTATCATGATTACTTAAAATACCAGAGATTTGGGTTTTCTCTCCAACGGTCAACAAGCAAAATGTTTGAAGCAAATAGACATGTGCATATGCACACACACATGCAAACATTTTCCCATACAAACTGGATTTTTTTAAGGTCATTATTTTGTGAAAATAATTCCCAGAGTACCAGCAGCCTTATTGCTCCCCTAACATATCCAGTTCTAAGCGTGTTCTCTGTGAATATTAGAGATTGTTTGTATATTTATTTTACTATTGTACTTGTATTGTTAGCAGTCTTAATTGTGCTCAGCCTTACAGAATTCCTGTTAGCAATCATCGATTATACCGTAAGGTAAAATGGCAATTAGAACAAGATCCTTCTTTTTTTTTTTAAAAAAAATCACACCATACAAATTAGCCAGAAAAACTCTACATATGACAATTAAAAGCATTTGCACAGAGAAAAACAGTTCAGCTGCACAACACTGTCAAAAGATGCATTTTACAACATTCATTAGCTCAAACAAAGCCACCTTTTGCCAAGCAGTAAAACTATAGCATCTTTTGCAGAAGTGCTTTGATTTCCCAGATTTCTGCACTGGACAAACACTTCCACTTCAATGTTGTGTTGATCATTGAATATTCAATATTATTCTCTGTTCATGTCCCCCCTGTACTATGGCAAAGGTGTCTGTAGGGAAGGGATAAAGTCAAAATGGCAGGAGAAAATGTGAGATCAAAGCCTAGCTCTGATTTTACAGTTATATGTGTCACCTTTAGGGGAATTGTCTTGCGGGGGAAATGACTCCTGTGGGTGATATGAAACTGGAAATCTCTATCCCTCCCTATGTTGCACAAAAGCCATTTGCAGGAGACAAGCAGGAGCACAGGAGTCCTGTGTTGTCCTTCATGGTTTGTCTGGGTCCCCACTTCACCGTCCATACAAAGAACAGATTTGGGCAACCTACATTTTTCTTCTTTGAGGGAAATGCAGAGGGCCTTGGTTTCAAGTGGCTCAGCAGCCTCATCTCACCTAGGTCCTCCTGAGGAAGACACCAGGTGTCTGAGAAAGAACCACCTCGCTCTTGCAGGTATACCGAGTTAATGTCTACAGTTTATGAGCTTCACCAAAGGAATTAGGAGGAAGGGAGAGCGAGGGGGGAGGGAAGAGAGATTGGCTGGATTCAGATATACACACAGAGAGGGGAGAGGGTTTCTGTGAAAGATCTGCAGTAGGGAATCTATTTGCATGTACTTTGATGAACCACAGAATCACTGAGATGAGAGTTCTATGTACTTTGCCTGATGCTGATGTACCCAACAAGATGCACGCAGATAATCAGTGCAAGTCCCTTTATTAAAACTGCAAATTCAAAATGAAAGCTAAGCTGCATCAGGGGGAAACTTAAATTCCCTGTCAGATACAGTCACAGACACAATTTCAGTCCATGTTCCAGGCAAGGGAAGATAAACTCTGACTGAAAAATGGAAAGAGGGACACATACGTAAGGCAGAAAACCAGCATATAGCCCAAATCTGCAAAGATGAAGTCAGGAAGGCTAAGGCTCAGAATGAACTAAGACTTGCAACAATGTCAAAAATAATTTCAAAAAAGTTTCAACAAATGAAGAAGAAGAAAGTCAAAACATTAGTCCACTAATGGGAGAAGATAGTGGATAGATAACTACTTCTTTCTTTGCATCTGTCTTCACACAAAAAGAAAAAAATAGCCAGCCTACCATACAGCAGAACTGTAAAAGACAGACTAGGAATTCAAATTAAGGTAGGCAAGAAAATAGTAAGAGAACACCTGTCCACTTTAGATAAGTTCAAATCATCACAACCTGATGGATTACATCCCAGAACTTAGAAGAGCCGAGGTGGCGCAGTGGTTAGAGTGCAGTACTGCAGGCTACTTCAGCTGACTGTTCAGCAGTTCAGCGGTTCAAATCTCACCGGCTCAAGGTTGACTCAGCCTTCCATCCTTCCAAGGTGGGTAAAATGAGGACCCAGATTGTTGGGGGCAATATGCTGACTCTGTGAACCGCTTAGAGAGTGCTGTAAAGCACTGTAAAGCGGTATATAAGTCTAAGTGCTATTGCTAGTGCTAACTCTGAAGGAGCTGGTAGACCTGATCTTGGAACCATTGAACCATATCTTTCAAAGATCCTGGAGCACCAGGAAATTATCAGAGGACTGGAAAAGAGCTGATGTGATTCCCATCTTCAAAAAAAGGGGAAAAAACATCCATGAAATGACAGACCAATCAGCCTGACATCAATACCTGGGAAGATCCTGGGAAAGATAATCAAGCAACAGTTCTGTGAACACCTAGAAGCAAGCAAAGTTATAACCAAAAGCCAACATGGGTTTGTCAAAAACAGATCATGCCAAACTAATCTTACTTCATTATTTGACAAAGTGACTAAATTAGTGGACCAGTGAAATGCTATGGACATAATATACTTGGATTTCAGTAAGGCATTTGACAAAGTAGACTGCAACCTACTTCTTGGTAAGCTAGAAAAGTGTGGCGTAGACAGCATCACCACCAGATGAATTTGTAACGCTGACAAATCGCACTCAATGTGTAGTCCTTACTGGGGCTATATCTACATGGAGGGAAGTTTTTTGTTTTAGGCCCTGTGCTCTTCAATATCTTCATGAACATTTTAGACAATGAAATAGAAAGGGAACTCATCAAATTTGCAGATGACACCAAGTTCACAGGGATAGCCAATATCCCAGATTATAGGCTCAAGGTTCAGATGGATCGACAGTGGGACTTATCTAACAAAATGAAATTTATTGTAGAGAAAAGTAAGGTTTTACACTTACGCAAGAAAAATCAAATGTACAGGTACAGATTAGGTGAAACTTGACTCAATAGCAGTAACTGCTAGAGGAATCTTGGAGTCTTAGTACACAATCACTTAAATATGAGCCAGCAGTGTGCTGCAGCTCCCAAAAAGCCAAAGCAATCCTAGGCTGCATTAACAGAGGGATAGAATCAAATCACATGAAGTGTTAGTACTGCTTTATAAGGCCTTGGCAAGGCCATACTTGGAATACTGCATCCATTTTGTCACCACAATATAAAAAGGATGTCAAGACTCTGGAACGAGTTCAGAGAAGAGCAACAAAGATGATTAAGGGGCTGGAGGTGAAAACATGAAGAATAGTTGCAGGAATTGGATATATCTAGTCTAGTGAAAAGAAGGACTAGGGACGACATCATAGTCTTCCAATGTTTGCGGGGCTACCACAAAGGATGAGGGGGTCAACCTAATTTCCAAAGTGCCAGAAAGCAAGACAAGAACCAATGGATGGAAACTAATCAAACAGAGAAGCAACCTAGAACTAAGAAGAACTTTCCTAACTGTGAGAACAATCAACCAGTGGAATGGCTTGCCTTCAGAAGTTGTGGATGCCCCATCACTGGAGGATTTTAAAAAGAGACTTATCAGCTATTTGTCTGAAATGGTATAGGGTCTTCTGCTTGAGCAGGGGGGTGGACTAGAAGACCTCGAAGGTCCCTTCCAACTTTGCTATTCTGTTGTTCTAAAGTTACCTCCCCATTCCCCCATCCCTTCAACATGGTCCTTCATCTTCAACATCTTCTCAACATCTCCTCCATCTGCTCAACATGGACTAAAAAGGGCAGGCCTGACTTGCAGCCTCCTTCCCTCCCTACTAACACATAGGCTCACTGCATCAATTTAAAAATATTTAGCATGAGAGGATGAGCGAATGCACACCAGAAAAGGGATTCTTTTGTCTGATTCCTTTTCTTGTTGAAACTGAAAGCTTTTCCCCTGAAAGTAACAGCCAACATTTTCCATAAGGAGCAGAGATAGATTCTAAAGCTGATAGCTCCAACAAAAAATAAATAAAAAGATACTGAATCCAATTTTACACATTTACTGGATGAAATATGATCAAGCTGGCATATACTGTATATAAAAACTATGCTGAGCAAAGCCTCAACATTTATAACTAAATGGAGACAGGAATATCCTGTCAAAATTTCCTTCCACCCAATCCAATATACAAACAGGATATTATCGAAATCGGGTGAACAGGACTATCATAACTTTTTGGATAACCCCCCTCTCCAAATATATAGTTTAGAACAGTGTTTCTTTGCCTAGCACAAAACCTCTGCAACTTTAACATACTGGCTGGGAAATTCTTGGAGTTGAAGTCCACATACCTTAAAGTTGCAGAGGTTGTTGAAGACTGGATTAAAGAAAGTAATGGGTCCATCTAATCGGTTGCATTGCTATGTAGGGATCTGAACGATTGCTGTGTAGGGATCAACATGTTGATCAATACGTACTACAGTTCTAATGTCAATTATTCAAATCTATGTCATGCAAAAGGATAACATGGATTATTATTGATATAATTATTTCAGATTCCAGATTGTGTGGAGCCTGTTCAAATCGCCAAGTCAATGCTAGCAAAAGTCATTTCATGTCTGCTGAAGAGTGTCTCAGCCAGTATAGTGACAAGCTTGCAGAAGAATATGGGGTAATTACATTCAGATTTCTCATGATTATTAATTTTGTTTTGTTTGATTGATTATTTATTTTCAAAGACAGGAAAATCAGGAAGTTCAGACTGTTTAGAATGAATATAAAGGTTTATTGTCATGCTCTCTACAAGAATCTGAACTACTAATGATCAAAGCAAATTGGCAGTAGATCAGAGCCAATGGAATTCAAGGTGGGCTGGACTTAGATCTCTTGTGGGCATGAAGGGACTTGAGACAGATGACACATTTGACCCCTCCCCCAGGCTCAGCCTGGTCATTTCCTACATCTATATAGCTACCCATATCACAGCAGTGACTCTGGACTCTATCAGAATGGTATATACAGTCCACTTTCCTATAAGCCACCATGAGTCTACTAAAGTGAGTGGCCATAACAAAATTAATGAAATAAATGAATAAGAAAGCACTCCAACAGAGCGGTATGAATGTTACTTTATAATATCCCTGCGTACAAAGTTTTATACATGACTTCCACTCCTGTGTTGTATGTGACAATTTAGCTATTTTCATATAGTTTATACTGTATATGTTTTTACTTACGTTGACCACTGGGATTAAAGCTAAAACACCCAGCTATATAATACACAAAATAAACTAATTTTATCATAATTTACTCTTATAGAGAAGTATTTGTGCACAACCAGTTCTAAAAAGAATGACGCGATATCTAAGGTTTTCCATGCTTCCTTGTAAACTTTCCCCATTGTAAATTCAGATACTCCATGTGTCAGCCACAAATAGTCAGAAAGAGGAGTTGAGTTCAAAGCACGGGTGGGTTCTAACTTACCTCACCACCGGTTCGCTTCCTCCTGCGCTGCATGGGTGCGTGCGTGCTTCGTGCTTCACATGCACATGCGCAGTGCCGAAAACCCAGCTTCTGCGCATGCGCAGAAGCAAAAAACAAAATGGTGGTGCCTATGGCACCGCCGAGAGACCCAGTTCGTGGGTGTGGCCAGCCGGCCATTGCTCCCGGTTCGGCGAGCAGAGGGAAATTCCTGCTACCGGTTCTATAGATCTGGTCCGAACCGGGAGTAACCCACCTCTGGTTCAAAGCACTAAAAGTTTATTACATGCTACCTATACACAAGAAACTGATCATCTAAGGTCAAGTCAAATTGATGGTAAATAAGAGTCAACAGAATTCACGTGGGGCTGAACTTAGCATTCTTGTGAATGCGTAAGGATTCCAAACTGATATGACCCCACCTTTGGGCTCCATCTGGTCATCACCTACACACTTAACTCAAAGTTTGAAAACAACTCTACAGATTATTTTACACATTTTTAACAGTTCAGCTTTATGTTGATGGATGAGTGTACTGGCTGGGGAAGTCTGGAAATTGAAGTATACATTGGTTGTATTCAGTTTACAGAACATTTTCTTCATAAGCTATGGAGATATGGAGAACAGTGGTCTTCTGAATTATTGTGACCATTTTCTCTTGCTCTTAGATATCTCAGAAGGTCTCTGAGGCCTATTTGAACAAATTCACAGCAGTCATTTCTTGCCATGGGTTAGGATCTTCTTGATCACTTCATTCTGGGGTTTCAAAATGTTCCAGTGTTTATGAGGGAAGAACAGTAGCATCTCAATAAAAGCCTTGGAAAAGAATCAGAGTACAGCTGGCATTGATTGGATTGTGTAGGAGCAAATGAATTAAATATGCATGTAAAGTTAATATATAAATAAACCCTTCAAACTTTTTAAAATTTAAGTTTATTTTGTAGTTTACAGTTTGTTGGAAGGAATCTTTTATGTCCTATTACAGAGCTGCTTTCCATATGTGCAGTCTCATAATCTGAGTTGCTGTTGCATTATTTTACAAAGAATAAACCAGTTTATTCTTTATAAAATTGGGTTGAGTTGATTTGGTTGAAGCATAAAACCAATGTATACTTCAACTTCCAGAATTCCCCAGCCAGTACACTCATCTTAAAGTTATCAAGTTCTGAAAAATACTACGGTAGGATAAACTATCTGCTATGTGTTTACCAAATCGTGTTTGCTGTTAGGTTCATCTTTTTTGCATGTAAGAGACTCACCTATGCAATTTTTAAAAATAACTTATAGAGTGCTTAGATCAAATTAGTCAGAATAGGATACACTATTAAAAACTTCTATATGCTTGTCCAAACTGGCTTTAAAAGAAAACATTCAGATTTTCCATGTGACCTACTTCCTAAATAGTTTTAAATTTAGAATTTATATCAATAATCCAGCAAAAAGATTATTTTAAAAAAATACTTTTAGCTGAAGAGTTAATGTTATAGTATAATATAGTATATAGTATAGGATATGATATAATATAGTTTCTCTGAGTGGAAAAGAAAAGTTGATTCAATTTTAATACTCAGTTGGATATTCCCTACTAGGATGCATACATTGCCTTCCGTAAAATAGATAGAAACAATGATGGTGTAATCACAATGCTTGACTTCCGACGCCTGCTGGACAGTTTCATGATCAGCATGACAGATGAGGAATACGTGCGTCTTCTTGGTATCTTGGGAATGAATGAGACCTCCACCCTGAATTATCCAGAATTCCTTCAGTTGTTCCAAACTCACTCAACTAAAGACATGCGTCCTTGGTTGACCACAACTTACAAGTAAGAAGAATAGAAATTTGGTTTATTTTGATTTACATTATCATTACATTATCACGTAATTTGTTCTGACGTTTGCAGGCAATACAATGGTCACTGGCTTCATTTGAGTGGGTGATGAGTCTGCATATGGATGAAAGGTTGAACAGTTGGCTCCGTAGTGCAGTCGTAACAATTGGAAGCTGAACATGCTTAAAACTGTGAAGATGAGAGTGAATTTTAGGAGGAGCCCTTCTATTTTACAACCTCTTACTGTATTCGACAGCACGGTATCAGCAGTAGAGTCTTTCAAGTTTTGGGGTTCTATAATCTCCCAGGACTTGAAATGGACGCTGAACATTAGAACCATAATTAAAAATGCACAACGAAGAATATTATTCCTGTGTGAACTCAGGAAGTTCAGATTGCCCCAGGAGCTGTTAATACAGTTTTACAGAGGAATTATTGAGTTTGTTATTTGTACTTCTATAACTGTCTGGTTTGGTACAGGAACCAAACAAATAGGTACAGGGGTCAATGGATAGTTAAGACTGCAGAAAGAACATTTGCAACCTACTTGCCTTCCATAAAATACCTAGGGTCAGAAGGAGGGTAAGAAGATATCTGTAGACCCCTGACATCCTGGACATAAACTCTTTCAACTCCTTCCCTCAAGACGGTGCTATAGGGCATTGCATGCCAAAATAACTAGACACAGGGACAGTTTTTCCCCTCGTGCCATCACTCTGCTGAACACCTAATTTTCTCAGTGTTGCCTTATGTCTATTAACCCATGAAGTGTGACTATAGTATTATTATCTTTTCTTATTATCTTCTTTTCTCCCCTTTTATTGGTATTACTAGCTGATAACCCGGCATTGCCCGGGTATTTATAGACGTCGAAGCGTTTGTCTGACGGGGAGCCATTGGGAGGGGCCTTTCTTTCCCCTACGCCCATGCCCATCATCCCTGCCCTCTCCCTTCCCCCTCCCATGCGCTCCTCTTTCCCGCCCTTTCTACAATCCTTGCACTTTGCCCCAAATCCACCAGGGGGCGCCATCTGCCTCTGACAGGGAGCCATTGGGAGGGGCCTTTCTTCCCCCTACTCCCATGCCCATCATCCCTGCCCTCTCCCTTCCCCCTCCCATGCGCTCTAGGACGCCGCACTCACTCTCCTTAACAGCCCAGGCCTTCCAGAGTTATGCTGGAACACACACACACAGACACACACAAACACACACACCGAGGGGTGCTAGGGGTGTCTTACCCCCACAGTATTTGTTTCCAGAGGGTAAGTCATCTGTGTACCAAGTTTGGTTGAAATTGCTCGAGCCGTTCCAGAGTTATGCTGGAACATACATACATCCATCCTTTTTTATATATAGAGAGAGAAGATTATTATTATGATTGATCTTTAATTTGATTCACAGTAACCAAGGACCTAAGAGCTGTTAAGGTAACATCTGAGTATATAGGCAGATATGATGATGATGATGATGGTGATGATGATGATGATGATGATGATGATGATGCTTTGCGTGTACAGCGAGTGTTTCTGTACCGGAGACAAATTTCTTGTGTGCCTAATCACACTTGGGCAAATAAAGTATTCAATACAATTCAGTTCAATTCATTTCATTATATTAATCTGAAATAGAGTAAAATTGGATGCAAGAAATGTTATGTGGGATACTATGACATAAAGTAATTTAGGATGCAAAATATTTCAAGATAGAATCAGAACATCATTTTGTCCTTTTGGTAGGAATTTAACCATATTTGACAGTGTATTAATGAATATATGAATAATGAATAATGACAAATGAGTGAATGTATTTTTGCTTTTTAAATACTTATTCATGTTTAAGAAAATCAAGCATTACCATAATTATCTTTTTCAGACCTTACATACAGAATTTTTAAAAGTAATTGTCAGCTCTACCAAATAGACTAGGAATAAATTCGACAGGAAGGTTAGGGCTACTTTTATTGAGAGTAGCTATATAACAACAAAATCTTGCAACTCTGATTGTGTTGGGTCTTCCCCTTCTTATGCCCACAAGAATTAGGGCAGTGATGGCGAACCTATGGCACACGTGCCACAGGTGGCACGTGGAGCCATATCTGCCGGCACGCGAGCTGTTGCCCTAGCTCAGCTCCAGCGCGCATGTGCGTGCCAGACAGCTGATTTTCGGCTTGCGCGGAGGCTCTGGGAGGGCGTTTTCGGCCTCTGAAGGGCCTCCGATGGGCGGGGGAGGCCGTTTTCGCCCTCCCCAGGCTCCAGGGAAGCCTCTCCAGCCGGCCAGCTGATGTTGGGGGGGCGGGGCGTATGTGGGAGAGGCGTGCGCATGTGGGGTGTCGCGCGTGTATGCATGGGGCGGGGGGCACACGCATGCGTGGGCGGGGGTCGCATGCGCATGCAAGCACAGGGGGGTCATGCGTGCATGCGCAGGGGGCGGGGGGCATTGAATTATGGGTGTGGGCACTTGCGCGCGTGCGATAGCGCGCGCACGTGCTTTTGGCACCCGAGGGGAAAAAGGTTCGCCATCACTGAATTAGGGATTCATCTGCCTGAGTGTATGCATATTTGTTTGGGATTTAAGCAACACTTTCTCCTTGTAATAACGGATCTGATCTATCTCTGTCGAGATCATCTTTCTTTCTACTATAACTCAGTAAATCAAGTTTGTTTATTCAGAAGATTTGGTTCCATTGTACCAAAATGAACTGAAATGTGATTGGCAGCCCCCCATTTCAGTGGAACAATCCACAGAAAAACAGTAAGAAAGTTTGGGTACATCTTTTTTGTTTTAGGAGTCTACTGTAATTTTCACCCAAGATTCATATGTTCTACAATCTGCAGCTTGTAAGATTTTTGACTGGTGTTTTTTAATTAGTGTTTAAAGTTCCTATTTGTATTTAATTATATTGCTTTCAATTGCACTGTTATTTCTGAAAGCAACTTTGTTTTTCAGGAAAGTGAGATATAAATAAATATTCTATTATACATTCTCTATGCAAAGTCTGAAGTATAACCACTTGATTTTCAACATCCTGTAGCTCAGCTGTAAGGTATCCTAGGCAACCATTTAAGAAGCTTTTAAAAACGTCCTCATCACAGATCCACAGTATTGGAAAATTGATGAGAAATCTGGAAAACCACAGCATTTTTTTTTTAAATTCATTGCTTTCCAGTTTCATGGAAGGGGAGCATAAAAGTGCCTGTTGGCCATGCTCCTTCTGTTGCATCCCTTCAACCTTATCACCTTTAGGAATTGAAGGGCTAAAATCTACATGGAGAACTTGCTATACAGTACCTGCATCCACATCCATGATTTTGAATTGATTTTCTTGAAGTCATCCAATTGCAATGAGACCGTATTTGGAGTTCTGAGTATAATTCTGGACATTACTTTTCCAGAAAGGTATTGATAGGTTAGAACAGGAAAGCAGAGAAGGTGACAAAAGTGATATCTATGAGCACAGACTAAAATAACTTGGGATAGTCAAATCAAATCAGAATACAGCTGTAAGGGACCTTGGAGGTCTTCTAGTCCAACCCCCTGCTCAAGCAAGAGATCCTATACAATCTCAGACAAGTGACTGTCCAGTCTCTTCTTAAAAACCTCCAGTGATGAAGCACCCACAACGTCTGAAGGCGAGCTGTTCCATTGGTTGATTGTCCTCACTGTTAGGAAGTTTCTCTTCAATTCCAGGTTGCTTCTCCTTGATTAGTTTCCATCCATTGTTTCTTGTCCTGTCCTCTGGTGCTTTGGAAAATAAATTGACCCACTCTTCTTTGTGGCAGCCTCAACTACTGGAATACTGCTATCATGTACCCCTAGTCCTTCTTTTCTCTAGATTAGCCAAACCCAAATCCTCCAACCGTTCTTCATATGTTTTAGCCTCCAGGCCTTTAATCATATTAGTTGGTTCTCTTCGCACTTTTCCCAAGTGAGCCTGAGGAAAAGAATTTGGAGGGGAAAGATGATGACTGAGCTCAAGTTCATATAAGGGTGCCATAAGATGAGCAGGAACTATTTTTTCATTGGCATAGAAACTGGGTGCAGTTACCCAAATGTCCTTTAAATACAAGGATGAACCTCAGTAAGAATTATGCAAGAATGGAGTAATCTACTTACAAAACAGTTTTCACTGTTGCTTCTTGACCCGCATATACTGTAGGTTTCTCAAGAGACAAATAAGGTGGTCTGGTACTCCATCTCTTTAAGAACTTGCCACAATTTATTTATTTATTTATTTATTTATTTATTTATTTATTTATTTATTTATTTATTTATTTATTTGTCAAACATGTACAAGATAGCAGGTATAGGTATAAACATAAACATAATCAAAGTGAATACAGATAGATGAGGACAATAGGACAGTAGGACAGGGACGGTAGGCACGCTGGTGCGCTTATGCACGCCCCTTACAGACCTCTTAGGAATGGGGTGAGGTCGACAGTAGACAGTCTAAGGTTAAAGTTTTTTGGGTTTGGGGAAG
>QLTV01003977.1:2481022-2509020 GCA_003457575.1 Thermophis baileyi | reverse complement strand
TAGAATAAATACATTATACATCTATCTATCTATCTATCTATCTATCTATCTATCTATCTATCTATCTATCTATCTATCTATCTATCTATCTATCTATCTATCTATCTATCTATCATTAGCTTTGTGTATATGTAAATATAGATGCACAAATGAACACAACTAGATGTATATATCTATAGGGAGGTAGAACGAGGAAGATGTGTCTCAGTCTGAATGGAATTTCCTTGAGCCAGCTCAATGTTAAGCTAGCATAAATATAGGTTTGGAGCAGTTTAACAAGTAAGTGTGGAAATGATGCTGTTTCTGGGTAAAAGGGCCTATTGAAAATAGCCATTTCCACACAGTTTCTGTATCTACCTTTACAACTTTCCAATATTTCCCATCTTAATAATGATCATTTAGCATCACTAAGGAATTGTTAGGGCTGCTCATCATATTGCTCAAAAGCATGTTTTAAGTCATATGCTTACCTGGCTTCTCCAATGGGTGCAGCTTTTTATCCAACCATTTGCAACTCAAGGAAACCCAGCTAAACCAGAGGTCAGTTGGCTTCTTGGGCACTACATTCAGCTGAGTGGGTATGTTAGGTGTGCAAGAGTGATTCAGCTGATTGCAATGGTCTATGGCACTAGAAAAGAGCCTTGCAGAAACTAGAGCTTTTTTATCGGACTTGTCCCAACTTGGTCATTTAGGAAATAAGAGCCTTTGACTGCATTCGTAGTGAAAGCTACACTTTTACTAAAGCCAAATGGTTACAAGATAGAAAAAGCCTGATCTGAGGTTTGGGCGCAAAAACTGCCTAGTTACTTTCCCCTTTCCCAGGTCCTTTCCCCCCACCTCCCATTATCTCCCTAGTGACCAACTGGATTCAAATAAATTGTTTTGGTAACAGTTCTGATGCTTGGCATGCTCTGCGATGGTCCCCATCCATTCCCATGCTTGTGACCTTGGGGTCAACCGACCAATGTCTTGACAGGCATCAGAGTGATTTTGGTTTCTTGTCTTCCCTCTCCCACCCGCTGTCTCCCCCCCCCCCCGAGTTCATGGCAGTTTGGCATCAGTGAAGAAGCGATGGGGTGAAGCAGGATAGCAGCACTGACATTTTCATTTCTTCATCTGATTTCCAACGTGTGTGTGTGTGTGTGTGTGTGTGTGTGTATGTGTGTGTGTACCTTTCTAGCCCTTCAAATAAAATATCACTCTTTCTATCATTCTTGTTTTATCAGTTCTTGTTTGCTCAGTATTAGAATATAAATGCCTTAAGCTTTTTGACTCCGAGGCAAGCCAAATGTTCTGTAAATAAAATTATTTAGAGAAATCTTATTGTCATTGTAACATAGCTCACGTATTGACAGATATCAAATAATTGGATTTTTTCCTACCCAAGAATATTGTTTTGCTGCAAACAAGCCATTTATTCAAAATCTGCTCAAAAACCATTAACCACATTCACACATTTGTTTTAAAACAAGCCAGAAACAAGGCTATTTTCTAAACTTTTAAAGTTATTCTTGCTTGCACTTACGTAGACTGGTTACTTGACTGGGATACAAAACAAATTATGATTAAGCCAGAAATTCACTAACAAAATGTGTACTATTTACTAAGGCTGGGTGAAATTTCAGTGTAAAGCTATGAGTCTATTAAGTTGTTCCATCACCGTGGAACATTAAACCTCATTAGTTGCTTTTGACTTGATGTTGCTGTTTGATAGATTTTTCGCACATAAGCACATTGTATTGATTTACTAAAATTTGAACAATTAAATTTAGTTTTGTCCTGACTTCGTCCGTCTCTGCCCAACTCTTCAAAGCACAAAGTGAAAATAACTTTAAAATAATAAATAATCCTAGAATCTATTTTATCAGGGCTTCTATTAAAAAAAGCACATGGATAGGTAGAAGGCTCAGGAAAAGAACTAGGAACCTTCTTTTTAAAAGACAAGAGTAGTGGCTATGATTTTATTATAGCATTCATCATAAGGTAATCAAAAAACAATAGAAAAAATGCACTTTTCTAAAAATAAACAGGATTAAATTATCCTTTCAAATCTCGAAAATAATGTAAAATCAAGGAGAACAAGATAGAGAATGAGTAAAACACAAAGAAGGCCAATGTTTGTAGAAACCTTTATCAAACCTTCAATGAGAATTTCTGACAGGGAATCCTCTGATATAGGAAGCATCAAGCAAAGCCCAAATGTGTAAAATAATGGTTTTAAAATAATGTTTTAAGTAATTATTTTAGGCTCTTTGCTGAAAAGTTGTTAGCATGTACAGAGGTGCTATCGGGAAATCTCAAAAAAGTCAAAATGGTGATAAAATTGAAGCCCTACCCTTTTTAATGTGTGGCATAGATTTTTGCACAAGAGTGTAAAAAGGGGCTAGCCTTTGCATAGTTGAACCAACATCTTGATCTTTTTTTTTTTTTTGCACCCCTATGTATTCCTGTGACAGTAAATGTGGTAAATTATTTAATATTTCAAAACAGAGAAAAAATTGAGCCTTTCTCCATAAAAACTGATAAGGCAACCTAGCGTCCTCCAGTTCTGTTTATGCTTTTCTAAAATCCCTGTTTCAGTAGAAATTTGTCTTTGAAAATGGAAGTTGAATGCTGTAAATCCCATTCTGCGTTTTGCTCCTTAAAAGACTCTATGTTAAAACTCAATGGTAACAGTGGTGTGTTCTAAGAGTGTGGTTTATTTCTTTGCACAGATGTATCATGGAATTAGTTTCTACACAACTGGCTTTCTGTTTCTCTTCCTATTCTTTAAGAAATTCCACAGAATCATGTCTTTGGCATTAAGTTGTTGTGCTGTACGTAGATCAGTTAAAAAATAGAGCTCAGCTTCCTGTGTGATTCAGTAAAGTTATTGAAATCAATATGGCAATAGTTGGGAAGTGAAAAATAATGGAAATTTAATACCTATAAAGAACAAGAATAACATATAATATTAAAGCATAAAATTACCGTGGTACTTTGGAAAATTGGAATGTGGCTCATAGAAGATTTTCTAAGGCCAAAGATTCCCCAGGCTTTATCCAACAGATTAATGACAATCCCAAATACACTAGGATATATTTGTACTGCGTTTGTTGTATATAAGGGCCAGCACCAAAGACAAAAGTATTTTTTGTCTGTGCTGTCATTTCTAACCCACACATTTGTTTAAAAGAAAACCAAAGCAACTTTCAATTTTTTCAAGTTCAACCTTTTTATAAGCAATTAATAAAGCAATTAATAAACACAACTACTTTGTCTTCTCTGAACTTTTAAAAGGTATGATCTGAAGAAGCTGATTAGCTAATATTATACATCTTATTGGGAACCTCTGAACAGCTACAATGACCTCGAGCTTGAAATCAATTTTCTTAAGTTATGTTCCATATTGAAGATGGAATATATGAAGCAGGATTTGAAATTTTAAGATGCAATCCAAAGTCTGTAGAGATTCTCAGTCATCCAGGTCATGGTTGTCCCAAAGGTGCTTTTTCAGGAGGCAACTGGACTTTCCTGTTTTTTCTTTTGAAGACGTTTCGGTTCTCATCCAAGAAGCTTTTTCAGCTCTGACAGGATGGTGGGGAATGGAAGGATTTATATTCCTTGCAGGCAGCTGGTCATTTGCATCCTTTTAGAGGGTCCTTGAAGCACTTGGAGGTTTATCTGTGTCCTCAGGGTCACCCGAGTAGTGCTCCTGGTTCCTGTAATCTGCAATTTTTCCTCTGGAAATCCATTCCTACTCCCACACCATTCAAAGGGTGTTCATCCAGGAATGGATTTCCAGAGGAAAAATTGCAGACTACAACTCAATCATGACGTTGTAGGTAATCAGTCTGTGAAATTTTGCTGCAGCCACTGATAAGGTGAGCCACTGTTTCATCTTTCTCGTTGCATAAGTGACATTTTCTGTTGTTACTGACATGCTGAATTTTGAATTTTTGCTTTCATGGAATTAGTCTGCAAGGCTTGTTCTTGAGTAACCAAAATGAAGCCTTCAGTTTCTTTCTTCAGCATCCCTGATCTCAACCAGTTCCATGTTAGCTTTGTATCCACCTTTCCTTTAGTGTCCTTCAGGTATTGACTGTGCATTGGCGTCTTTTTCCAGTTAGAAACTCAATGCTTGATTGTTTCCTTTGATATTCTGCTTTCAATCTTGTTGTTTTCAAGAGGCTTCCCTAGTTCCTTCCTTCAGCAAAAGCTCTTTTGCTTTTTTATGTTGTCACAAATTATTATTATTATTATTATTATTATTATTATTAGGAGTAGGAGTAGGAGTAGGAGTAGGAGTATTAATATTAGCATTAGCATTAACATTTGCATTCACATTAGTATTTGCTGCCTGTCGCACCATGGGGCTACTCTAGGTAGGTCACAACAATAAAAAATTAAGAAATAAAAAAGGAAATTTAAGCAAAGCAAGAGTAAAATAATAGAACAAGGAAAGAAACAAGGAAAAATAAAAAATAAAATATATCTAGATATGACTAGAATGCAGATCAGTGTGAAGGTCATTAGTTTAATAGTGAATAGCAAGACAAAACTGCCCCCTGTGGATATCATCTCCATGCTTTGTGATATTCCAGAGATAAATAGTCATTATGCAAAGTGCACACTTAACAAATGGACCATGATCCATTTCTTATGGCAAATCTTATATTCTCCTCCTCCATCCTAATTTTGCAGTAAGTATTCATAAGAAGAAAATCAAACTATAGTTGACTATATTTCCTAGAAATTGTTCCTATGACTATTACATTAAGCATAGTATCTTAGCGAAACACGTATTCCCTTTTCTGATATATCTTGCACATTTTTCGTGTAGCTGTGTAGCACTGTTCCTAAACCGAGCATAGACAATTCAAGATTCTGTCATATACAGGATCAATAAAGCAATTAATAAACAAAACTAATTTGTCTTCTCTGAACTTTTAAAAGGTATGATCTGAATGCAAAAGGCTACCTGACTCATCAACATTTCCTGCAAAAAATGGGTGTGGAGAATGTACCCCCGGAGAGTGGGCTCAATAAGCAGTTTTCAGCTGATAACTACCCACACTTTATGGAACATTACAAAAGAGATGAAAAGAAACACATTGACATCAATGAAATCATAAATAAAATCAGGTAACTTTTCTTGATCACTATTCTTATATATTTGAGTTGAAGAGGAATGTGTCGTCACCGGTGGAACAATTAGGTCAATCATTTCATTGATTTTTCTGGAAGCCCCTTTAGATAGCTTTGTATGTTACTTTAATGGTGAAGCAAGTAATTAATATTTCTGTTATTACTTCAGTCAGTACGATAGTATTTCATATTTTTTGGTTGCCTTCAAGTCAATTTTTCACTCCTGGTGACTGCTTGGATTAGTCCCTACAGTTTTCTTGGCAAGTTTTTCAGAAGTGCCTTGCTATTACCTGGGTCCCAGGACTGAGAAAGAGTGACTGGCCCAAGGTCATCCAACTGGATTTGTGCTTTAACCACTATACCAAGCTGGCTCTCATTTCATGGTTACCTTAGAATAAAAAATAAACCCCAGTTTGCCAGTCCAGATATTGTGTACTATGTACAGGTTTGTATTTTCAGTTGACAGAAATCAATATATCATACATATAATTAAAAATAATTTTGTTTCTGCAGCCCTGAGGCAGACACATATTTCCTTGGGAATAAGCCTTGTTTTGCTGAAAAAAAGGTTAAAGTCTATCTATGTCTATACTATTAAAGCTCTGGTTCCTATAACCTTTAACTGGGAGAAACCGTGCATCATATAGCAAAACGTTAGCTCAAATGAGATAACTTACAGAATGCCTCCAAAATCCAGGAGCCATGACTCCCATGAAAATGAAAGTTGGCATTTTATGGCATAAACCAAACAGTTTATGACATAATAACAATATGCCATAAAACATTTCCTGTGCTAATGTTTGGTTATGCTACACAGTTAAGCGTCAGCTATTTTCAAAGCAGATACATCTCTGAATGTATCCCAACTTTTCCAGTGAAAGAAGTACATTAGAAGGTCTTCCATTGTTGAAGACATTGCAGAATGTGTTAAAGCAATATTTATGAAACAGTGACCCAAGAGAATTGTCTATTGTTTCTTAAAGAATAAAATGAGCCTCCGTAAATATATGTACACTGAACCCTGCCTAAGTTCACTCAGACCCTCATTTCTGAATATCTTTTGCCTTAAATTACTTGTTTGCTTGCAGTATTTGTCCAACTCTGTCACTGTCATCTATTTCTATAATTCTTTACTTTTCTATCTCTTCACTCTCTGTATCTCTGTTTATCTCCTCTATCCATTAATCATTCCTCTGGTGGCCATTCTCATAGAAAGAAAGGTTTTAGATTTCCCCATTCCTAGAAACATTATTGCAGCTATACTTATTTCTGTCAAATTAAACCTGTGTTTCTCAACCTCAGCAACAATGTGGATGTACTTCAACCGCCAGAATACCCCAGTCAGCATGCCAGCTGAGGAACTGTGAGCTGAAGTTCACACATGGTGGCTTGGCAATTCTAGGAGCTGAGTCCACATACATCTTAAAGTTGCTGAGGTTGAGAAACACTGGTCTAAAACAAAGCAAAAGATAGGGACTTCTCCAGAGAGAATTAAGAATCCATTCTGCATGATCCTTCTCTGACCCAATAGCCTCCATTTGTTTCTCTAAGAATTTTCTGGAAACATGGCTGGCATCAACTTGGGGAAAGTTGTTATTTTTTTCTGTGTGATATCAATTGGGGTGAATTTTTCCTCCACCCTCACAATGAGTATGGCACCAAAACTATCCAAAGCAATTGGTATGATTGGTGGCTACCTTTCAATGCTCCTTGATACCCTTATATCATTGTCTCTTCTGTTTCACATATAACTACAAAACCAAAATTTGGCTACCCTATTCTCCTTTATTAAAGATGGCAAAAAAACAAACACAAAGAGGAGACTCCCTAAATCATTTTAATAGTCTTTGATGTTCTGTAATACAATGGATCTTCCTTCATTCAGCCTCTATAATACAGAGAAACCTGTAAATTGTTGTTCTTTCCATTCTGCCCAAATATTTTATAAAATATGATTCTTAGCTTATAGTTTGCCCAGAAGTCAGTTGACAAAGGCTTCTGAGAAACTTTGAATTCAAGAAAGAGGCAATCTGGATGTACAGTATATATTTTTCTTTTGTTTTAGCTCAAAAGGAACAAATGTCCCAAATTAGAAATCTTTAAAAAGGGATTGTCTTGTATTTCAAGAGAAATTCAAAACATTGGCAAGTGAAGTGATTTTTTAAAAACATGTTTTGTTTTGGCAGCCTGGCTAAATCCATAGTTTTCAACATATACTTGGTACTTGGGATTTAAATTTTTATTTTTTGCCATGATTGGAATAATTACTGCTTGGCAACCATTTACTCGGTCCAAGAAATGGCTAACTGTCTTGATTTTCTAAAAATAAAGAGAGAAAGTAGATTGTGATTACCCTTTTTTTCATTGTTAGCATGTACTAGAAGCAAGTTTTCAGGCAATGCAGCCAGCATTTTAACTGGTTAGGCATGATGTCTCACGCATCCAAAAGGATACAGGAGTTTTGCTGCTGATGTCATATTGCAGATTTATATGGTATTTTAAATCAGCATTCCCCAAACTTTCCTGCTTTGCAGACTGGCGGGAGGGGGGGGAGAGGGGATGGTTCCTCGTGAGTGGTGGGCGAGCGCATGCATGCAACTCCATTTATGCAAGCGGTGGCCACGTGCGTCTGCTGCTCGCTCCAATGGAGCTTCGCATACGCATGTGTGCCCACTGCTCATGCAAGTGCAGCTGCGCCTGTGGGGATGTGCTCACCCACCACTTCTGCATCCCGGGGGTTGGGGACCCCTGTGTTAAATCTTAAGGTACTGTTACAAATCAAAATTCACTATGGTTGAGGAAGAGGATACTCAGCATTTATTAATGTTCTTTCACATCTCCAAAACATCTCTAGAGAGGCTGGGGACAAAATAAGGGCATTGCTACATCTGAGGGACTTGAGTTGAAGAGGATTTAACTAGTAGAAATAGCAGTAGCACTTAGACTTATATACCGCTTCACAGTGCTTTACAGCCCTCTCTAAGCGGTTTACAGAGTCAGCCTATTGCCCCCAACAATCTGGTTCCTCATTTTACTGACCTCAGAAGGATGGAAGGCTGAGTCAACCTTTTGCCTGGTGAGAATCGAACTGCTGGCAGTCAGCAGAAATAGTCTGCAATACTGCATTCTAACCTCTGTGCCAGCACGTCCCTTAAGGTAGTGTTTCTTAACCATGACCGCTTGAAAATGTGTGGACTTCATGCTGGCTGGGGAATTCTGGGAGATGAAGTCCACACATCTTCAAACAGCCAAGGTTGAGAAACATTGCCTTAAGATCTGCAGATGCTGATGGTGTATTTTTTTAGCCATTAAACTTCTCTGTACCTATCCAAGAGGTGGCCCCAGCCACTTTTGGTATGTGGCTTCCATACAAAGCCCAGTATGGATTTTGAGCCAATTGAAGTTGTATACCCCTGAGTGACAGGACTGCATATATGAGATATACATAGTCTTTATGCAGTCCATCAGTATTTTCCTTATGTCTAATGTGTGATAGAGAGGTGATGTATAGAATAGGAGTTTGTCTCAAGTCACTAGGTGACTTGGATGTCTGTGTGAAGGGGGCAATAGCCTAGACATCATGATTATGTACATTATGTAATGTATGTTACTTGTGGAATGATGTTAGCTTCTATTGGACACCCCATACCATGTAAATTCACCACTGCTGTAAATTTGAGGCATCCCCACCTAGAGCTCACTTCATCATCTCTTGGACTGCCACTTTATATCCCAGTATGTGGTATATTTTCCACCGAAGTTGTAGAAAAGGAGCCTTCTCCTACCTATTCCCTGTTTGCTCTTCTTCCCGTCTATTAGAAGAATCCAAAGAAGAGAAGAAGATGCAACTCCTGGAAGAAAGGCTGCTTTATCTATACATGCTTAATCAGCTCATTAGGTTAACCAGAGTTTGATCTGTATTCTAGCCTTTGAAGAAGCCTTTGAAAAATACATTTGAGGCAAAACTGATACATTTAGTTTTTGTATACGTCACAGAATGTGATGTGATGTAATGCAGATTCACATATGTGACTCCATTACACATATGGATTCTCTACCCACACAGAACAGAATAGCAGAGTTGGAAGGGACCTTGAAGGTCTTCTAGTCCAACCTTCTGCTCAACTAGGAGACCCTATACCATTCCAGACAAGTGGCTGCCCAGTCTCTTCTCTTGCTTGCTTCTACGTGTTGACAGATTTGTTGCTTGATTATCTTTTCCAGGATCTTCCCAGGTAGTGTCAGGCTGACACTCTTCTTTCTTCCAATCTCAAACCTGTCAGTAAAAGAAAGAAACATTTAGTAAAAGATGCTTCCTTCCCTTGGAAAGACAAGAGCAGTCTTTAGCCTATTAATGGCTACCACAAGGTCCACCACTTCCCACTTCTGTCTCTCTTGTACTCACTAGTTGGTATCCTCCCTCTTGATCAGAGGTGGGTTCCTGCCGGTTCAGACTGGTTCTATAGAACCGGTAGTAAAAATAGGGACTGGTTCTCCGAACCGGCAGTAACAGCAGCCTGCCCCCCCCGGTTCTTTCAGCGGTGCCATAGGCGCCGCCATTTTGTTTTTTGCTTCTGCGCATGCGCAGAAGCTTTGTTTTAGCACTGTGCATGCACGAAGCGGCCGCGCGGCGTGCCACTAAGCGAACCGGCAGCGACGAAAACCGGAACCCACCCCTGCTCTTGATGCAAAACCCATCCTCTGGCTAATACCGTAAAATGGAATGCAGATGTTTTAGGACTTTGTATCTGTAAATTAGAGCAGCGTTTCTCAACCTTAGCAACTTTAGGACTTCAACTATGCTGGCTGGGGAATTCTGAGAATTGAAATCCAGACATGTTAAAGTTGCTACGGTTGAGAAACATTAAACGAGAGTGTCAATCTTGGACTAAAGGCATCAAAGATCCTGTTTGTCTTGGGGAAGCCCAATCTTATTAGGAGATCCCATGATTCTGCTTATTCCCATTGTTCCTATTGGATTTACAGTACTGAAATGAGCATCAGTACTACTATCAGCTTTCAGACACTAGAGGCAGGTAGGTAGCATTATTTTTTTAATCATAACATCCATCGCTCTCTCTACTACAATGAAGTGTGAGTATTCAGCAGCACAAAGTAGAAATCACCACTGTTGTTTCTCATCTCTTTGATAATCAAGGAAAAAGAAGCATGGAAAAGATATAATAATAAAGGTTTAATAATAAAGGCATTATTACAGCAGCTTCAGCTACTAACCCTATCCCTGCAGTTTTATCAGTCTCTACTTCATAACCAGGATGTCAGACTCATCATGTAATGTCAGTATATAAGGGTTCATGAATTGGAATAGACATGGTAACAGGTCAGCCAATGGGGACTGTTTGGTGACCCAGACGGCTCGGAGCCTGGGTGTGGCTTAGGTTCACTGATCTGTATACTGTATATATATATGAGTGCTTCTGTGATTATTGATTCTGTACTTCTGGATTCTGAGTTCTGCTTCTGGCTTCTGCTATATGGTATTGTATATAAAAAAGTTTCTTATATAAATGAATCCTGCTGAATTATTTACTTGTGTGCTGGTTGGATTGCTGCAAACTCTAATATGTAACCATGCTGCCTAATGCCGACTCTGAGTTTTTTTTAATCTAACAATTATTTTTTAGACTTTCGTCCACCTTTTTCAGCTTTCACGGAACAGTATATGTTGCCCTTTGCATGAAGTATATGATCTTTTAAACAAGGTGAAGCCTCTTGATTTACAATGGAGCTTTTTTGGTCTCCTTCCAGGGAGTCACCAACTGGGTTATCAATGAGCAGATAGAGCAATATTTGAGCAGACCATCTCTTTTTCTATTGGTAGAGTGTCCTTCTGTCAGGCAGGGATATAGCCCTACCTACTTAAAGCATTGTTATGTTGACGCCCATGTGAGAGCTGTGAAAGCTAAGGCTTATATCCACCTATTTCCATTAGATGCCCCAGCAAGCTTTCTAATGATCCTTTTGTGCGATGCACATAGACGGTGAGAAAGAAAACCTGTTTTTCTGCACCTCTGGTGCTTTGAATAGTCTTCTCTGCATTCACATAACAAACCTACCCTGCTTCCTCCTTCCAAATGCCTGCTTCTGCCAATACGGGTTTTTTTTTTTCCATGCGGGTCTAGGAAATTGAGGGGAAGAGCAGGAGACAAACTCAGGAGTACATATGCTGGTGGAGTGTGCTTTCTACCAAAAATCTCCATCAGCTCTGGAAGATTCTAAGAAAGGCTTGCAGACTGACACAAAACCCAAATGGGTAATGTTTAGATAAGCATTTGGAGAACCACCACCGCAAGCCAGTGGTGGGTTTCTACCGGTTCGCCCCGGTTCGGTCGAACTGGTAGCAACGGCGGTGGGAGGCTCCACCCACCCACCCAGACATCATCACGGACGTTCTGCACATGCGCAGAAGCATTGCGCGTGCGCTCCCGTTCCCAAACTGGTAGCAAAGGTAAGTGAAGCCCACCACTGCCGCAAGCAAGCTTAGTTTCCTGATGGCCGACCATGTCCCATTCACATAAGCTCGACCAGGCTTCCCAATTCACAAGGAATGCTCTGTACTGCATCTAAACTTTATAGAAATTGTTTTTAATGAGAAAATGTAACTGAAACGTGGCTTGGTTTCAGAGAGAAGTATCATGAGTTCTCCCAAGACTTCCACAGGGCCTTCTTGCAACAGGATAAACACAAAGAAGGCTGCATTTCGGTGGATAACCTACGTAAGATACTGGAAGACTTTCAATGTTCCCTTGGCTATGAACAGTACAGTGAACTTCTGTACAGGTTGTTATATTTGACACAGCTTTAATGGAATTAGACTTATTTAGAAAACAACAGACCGTCTATACAATCAGCAGACTTAAGAACTTGGTCTAGGCTACACTCATGATATCTGTGTTTCACTGCATAGAGCAGTGTTTCTTTACCTTGCTAACTTGAAGATGTATGAACTTCAACTCCCAGAATTCTCTGTTCTGGGAGTTCAATCCTCAAATTGCCAGGGGTGAAAAATCCTGGCTTAGAGAATTAGACCTTCAGTCATCTGTTTGCCCTTGAACTCAATTATCAATCTACCAGTTTATTGGTATTTCATAAGAACAACTGGAATATATTATTTCACTAATAGATTAACATATGCCACAAATATTTTGCAACTGTGCATACTATTTATAATCTTTGTCCTACAGACATATCTGCACAATTTCAGCAAATCTCACTTTATGGTGCTCAAGTGTAAGGCCCCGCAACAAATTAAATATCTAAGAAAGTAGTCAAATTACCTTTTAATTTAATTTCATGATCGATTTCACACATACTGCACAAAAACTGTCGAAAGAAACAATCCAAGTATTTGCAAAAGTTCCAGAGAGAATGCTTTTGCCTACTATAGTTGGTCTGATAGGAAATACTCTTTTTATTTCTCATTTCCTGAGACCACGCAGTAATAATAATCTATTCTTAAACTATTGTGGAAATACATGCATTTTGTATAGCAAAAGAACATGAAGCTTTTTGTGTGAGCCCAAGGACTCTGTGTTAGCTAATTGAGGCAAACAACACAAAGGAACTGTTAAAAGTAAAACACACTTACCTTTCTATGCTAAAGTAGGCTTAAAGTGGCATACATTATTCAAGAATATGAGATTCAGGCAAATTTCACTCCCAAAGGAGTGAAATTCCCAAAAAGTATCTTTTATTCTACTTTTAGAAAGATGACTGGAAAGAGAAGCCAAACCTAAACAAAATCTTTTCGCTTTACCTTAAATCGAATGATTATGCTCCTTTGAATTAAGCTTGTAATAAGAATTTTTGCTGCCTGCTCTTTTCCTCAAAGACTTTTTGATGATAAATACTTCCATTCATTGTAATTTTTTGCAAACTAGTCCTTTCTAGACCGAAAAGAGCCTTTTCTCTCCACCACCCTGCCTTAAATAATAGAGCAGATTAGCATATGCATTTGGTTTTATTACTCAGATGTTAATACCGACTTGGCAATTTATTCCTCCCACTGAAGCGTGTTGATTATTTCCTTTCCCACTGTTTCTCTGGTATTTGAGCCAGCTTGACACAGGCCTATGGTAAGCATTGCAGCTGCAAGAGGCAAACACAATGCTCTCTACAGGGCTATGGGGTGCGCAGAGCTGCTAATATTGGGGGCTCTAGGTTCTGCTGTTTTTATCTTTTTTTTGCACTCTGGCACCTCTTCATTAAAATGGTTTCCCACCCATCTAGTATGCCATTCTGGCAACGATAATTTTTTGAAAGAATGCTCTGTAACTGTCTTTCAGTGAAAACCAAACAAGCAAAAATATGCTGTTAGATTGCTTGTCGGTGCAGTCAATATAGCCTAAGGGAAGAAGTGACCCCAGTCTTGAGTGATGATGCCCTTAAATCAAGTCTGCTTCCAGGAGGGTACATGATATCCCCATAAAGGTGGGGGCACCATTTGGAGATTATTTTTTCACCTCTAGCCTAAAGTTCTGGGATTCCCCACAGATGGTGTCCCATCCGTGTAATTAACCAGGTCCAATCTTCCTGTTGCCACCAGTTCAGGCCAGTTTCAGGGTCATGTATCTTAGATGGATTTTCTATCTATTATGGTGACTTGCACTTCTTGGATTTCCCACTTCAAGAATGGGGTGTCTTGCCCAACTGGTTCAGTGTCTCCCAGTCAGCATTCATGCCAAAGGGGGGACTAGAACTCATAGCTTCTTGGTTTCTAACCCAGCACCTAGACTTTCTGAACCTCAGCCACTTTAAGATGTGCAGACTTCAACTCCCAGAACTCCTCAGCCAGCAATAGGGAATTCTGGGTATTGAAAACAGCGCAACTTAAAGTGGCTGAGGTTAAGAAACATTGCCCTACACCACACTGGCTCTCAGTTTAATGAACAACTTATCTTTGGATCCAGCCATTAGTCACTGAGATACTATAGGTACTTAAGTTTAGATTCAGTTCTTTTCTAAAAATCCCTAGGATTTTTTATCCAGCATCATATTCCAGGAGATATGCAAGACAGAAATTCAAAAGCTAAACAATCAGATTAAATGTATGCAAATAGATAATTGCTTATTTCCGAGTATTGTAGCTGAGCGCTAAGAGAAACAAAAACAAAACACAGCCTTCAGCTGGCAGGCAAGAGATAAATATGACTGCCAGTGCTAGCTAGCCATGTTGCAGCCCTCAAACTGTATCAAAACTGCTACTGCATTATTAACAATTACTTTAGAAATAATATTTAGGAAATAAATCTTCAGTCTTATTTTTCCCTCCTCAGTTTAGGAATTAATATACAGGAGAACAAGCTCTCGTATTTTGACTTTCTAAGAGTTATTGATGACCGCGCAGCATTCAGGTACAAGAAAAGACATACTGTGCCCCCCATACCACCAATCAGCTTTGTGCAACTCAGCATAGATGAAGCTATGGCTAAAATAAAACAGATTGTTACGGATTCTTCTGATTTGCTGTACAAGGTGAGTACTGTGCAATTGCTTCAGTGCCCACTCATCCATGCCCACATGGAGAAAGAGAAAATTCTATGATGATGCAACTTGTGTTTCAAGGAGACGGCAAGCACATAGAAAATTGGGCCGGGGCAATGCATAAAAAGATTCTAGAAATGGTGCCAAGAAAGTGGTCCCGGGTACAAGGTTTCTGGTTTCTGTTGTGTCTAAGGAAGTAGGTCTATTTCTCACCCTATCGTAGGATGGTACCTTCTCAGACATGGATCTCCCCACTGAACCCTGGACAAAAGGGATATTCATATCTGCTTTCCTTGGGGAAAACCACCCAGGGAGACAAGACCATGCCTCTAAGACTATGAAAACACACATTACTTCTAAACAGTTGTTAGAGTAATAACTTCAGCTTAAGGCCTAAATTTGTGGTGCTTGTGATGTTCTGATCCTGCTGAGCCATTTCATTGCCAAGCTTCCCAGTTCATGAAAATCGATTGGGGGTAGGGAAGAGAACAAGCTTCTAATTCAGATTGTATCATGTTGAACCAAAAATTAAAACGTGGTGACTCAGAGCCATTTCTCTTAGTTCGGTGAAGGGATGCTGTGTGTTTTGCATTTGGTCATTAGTCAAGAAATGGATGGAATCTGTCTGGAATCTATCTGGAAGATTTTCTTCCCTTTGTTACAAGATATCATAGAATCTGAAAACCATAAGACAAAGCATTTATTGAGGCCCCATTAGAAGGCAGAAGCATAGTATATCAAGCATAGTATATCAGCTACTTTATTAGCACTAGCACTAGCACTTAGCAATAGCACTTAGACTTATATACCGCTTCACAGTGTGTCAACTCGTAAAGCATTCCTGGCCTGCTCTCGAGTTGCCATAGGCAGGATGGGGGAGAGCTGACGGAGCAACACGGCAGCAACCAGAAGCACATTCCACGCATACCTTCCTCAAGGCCACAGCCTAGGTTACAAGAGCCAGTCGGAGAGGCATGTTCTTTACAGCCTGTGGAGGAGGGGGGAAACAGGGTCATAGTTGGGACGTAAATTACATGGGGCAGAGCTGACTCCACTTGGGTATGTGCCGACATGTTGCTCCTAACAAATAACTGGATTTCTTTTGAAACTTGGCTCGAGGCTCATGAATTAATTAGGGCATCCGTCGGAACCCTGACACAGTACTTTACAGCCCTCTCTAAGTGGTTTACAGAGTCAGCATATTTGCCCCCAACAGTTTTACAGTTTTTCCCCATCCTCTACTTAAGTCACTGGCATAGGAAGGCCTTGTCTGCCTGGATAGTCTAGAATAAACTCCCACAACAATATCCCTTTTGTTCCTGTTTATTGACACGCAGGATTTTTATTTTTATTTTTAAGCAACAGAACAATTCAGTAATTTGTTTTAACACTGTAATATTTGTCTAAGTCCCCACGGTGTGTATGTTGTATGTATATGGCTATTAGGGCTATGCAAGTTTTGCTTCATTTAGAGATTCATTTAGAGGCCCTCAAGAAAGGTATGGGGTTGCTTGGCGTTCTCTTTCAGGCAAAAGTCTTCTTCAATGAGTTCCACGCAAGAAGGTTGAAAAGTGGAAGCTGAAGTGGTGCCAGGCAAACCAGGCAGTTTCAGCAAATGCTGTGTTGTCCCCTGAGCAGGGGGCAGGCTGTCCAGAGTGGGCGCCCTTTGTCCCATGCCAAAGACCTTCCAGACTAGAGCCCCTCAGCACATGGGAATCCTGCAGCATGTGCCAGCTCTGCATGGCTGAAAACACTTCAGCCATTGCTGGGAGAGAAAACTGAGGGAAGCTCCTGCAACTTTGACAGGCCACACACCATCAAGCAAATCATCTTGCTATTCCATTGGCACCCACAGGGCTGCATGAGTGGGCCCAAGCCACCCATTCTGGTGAGAGAGAAGTTCTTGAGGATGGGCTCCAACACAAGTCCGAAAGCTCGGAAGACTAAACCTCTGATCCAGGGGTGGGTTCCAAAAATTTCCACTACCACTCTGTGGGCGTGGCTCAGGGGTGGGTTCCACTTACCTTCGCCACCGGTGTGCATTGCGATGCGCGCACGTTCCCCCGTGCAATTCTGCTTCCGCGCATGCTCAGTCAGTATAATCGGCCCGAAACACAGCTGAGGAGCTGATCAGCTGTGCTTCGGGTGAAGAATAAAGGTCAGCATACACCCGTGGGCGGGAGGGCCATTTCCGAAGCAGCAGCAGAGCACAAACAGCAAAAAACTTCAAAAATTCGGCAAAAATCCTCGAAAAAAAATGGCGGCGCCCACGGACCGGCACCGATCAAAGCGGGTCAATGACACCATTGTGATGTCACCAGCGTCTCACTACCGGTTCAGCTGACCTGGTACGAACCGGGAGGAACCCACCCCTGCTCTGATCCTGGTGACAGATCCAGATTGGATCCTTCCTGCAACATTATTCTGGGGCATATATATTTGCCTTCATCCATGGACCCAAGTTTCTTTGCACAGGCCTATACACCTGCCAGGAGGCTTGTGCTCACAGACAGTTAATCTAAATCAATGCGATGTCCAAATTAAATGAATGGATGTTTAATTCACACATGTTTAGAAATGCATGCAGGAAAGTTCCCCAGCTGTTCGAAGCTCTCTCCATGTTTCAATGCCCAGTGCTCTCCGGCTGAGTCGGTTGCTATAGGCGACTGTTGTAAACAGCCATCCCCACCCCCCACCAGGCGAAATAATCCTGCAGGGAGAAAAGGCTGTTAAGCCAGCTCAGCTCATAAAGTGCTGGGATGAGAATTCACAGGGTTCTTGGTATGTTGCATATTTGTTGAAGGAAAGAAGGTTGCGTGCTGTCTCTTATTCTTAACATTCTGCATGAGCTTTTCTACAGAGGAATAAGATTGTCCCAAACCAGCTTCTTTTTAGCTACTTTGCTTGTTTCTTCCCCACAGGCCTTCTCTGCTTTTGATAAGGACCGTACTGGGACAATTTCAACTCTTGATTTCCGGCAGGTGCTGCACCATTTCTGTTTCACACTTTCAGAGAAGCAGTTTAACCATCTTCTGAAACTGCAGCGACTTCGTGGCGAACACTCCATTGACTGGAAATATTTCCTGCAAAAATTCAACCTCCTCTCAGAGGTAAGAATGTCAGTCACTCTACTGTACTGTGGGAGAGAAGAGCAGTGGGGCGGAAACAGCTTTATTTTGCAATAGGGATCCATGTTAATTTGAGAAATGAACAATATTGGTCTGTTTCCAAATGGCTTGAACTCACAAGGCCAGATCAAGAAGCAAAACTGACCCTTGCAAAAGCATTATTCCCTACTTATTCCCTATTGAATCTACTTTGCTCAGCCTTTCCAATCCAAAGCACAAGTGGGAGGGGGGTTTGTCTTTAAACTTTATCAAGCATTCCCTGGGTTTAAATAAATGGAATGCAATTTGTCTGGATGGGAGGGGACAATCCAGGTTATATGTATTTGTATGTCCAGGGGAAAGCCTCCTATTAATACGTGTGGAGGCAAGACCTATTCTTCCCCTGGACTGTTTGGAGGACAAGTGGAAATTTATTCCCATCAAAGGGAAACGAATCTCTGGACTTCTTCCCTATTCCAATCTCTTTAAAACAGGGATACTTTTTACCTTATTTCATTCACTTGAGTGATTTCCTGCTGAAAACATACTGAAAGGCTATACAACTTCTCACCCCCACCAAAGGCCACTCTACTTCCAAGCCTAGAAAACCTGAACATATATACTATATGTAGTAGTGTTTAGTAATATTTAGTAGTAGTATATACTACTAAAACTCTTGTGATTGTTTGATTGTTTGTAACCTTCAACTGGGCGAAATTGTATCAGAGGGCAACAATTTTTGAATCAACGTACCTCAGATGGGCTAACTTACATCCCAAATCAGGGACCCACGACTCCTGTGGGATGGAAATTTGGCAATGTTATTTGATCAGTGATGCCATGCCTCTGCGCTGACATGGTCAGCCATACTCATGTGATTGACATTTCCAATGCTCTCTCCCAGGAAAGTCAGCGCAAAAGCCAGCAGGATGTTGCTCCCATTCCCACTGATTTTTTGCCCACCTATGGTCATTCTATTTCTCTATTTAGGTAGGCAAATATCTTTGAAACAATGACCCAACAGTTGTCGAGTTTCCATTAAAGGAGTGGGTTTTTTAAAAAAATTATTGTAAGTGTTAGCCCTATTTCTTTCCTAATTACATGAGAAATTAACCCTACACAGGCTAGCATTCAGACATCCCTTCAGAATTCTTCATCTAAGGGAAGACTAAGTTTCCCACCACTTCTGAATTACACCACGAACCTCAAGAAATGTTCTGTACTTATTTAAGCAAAACCAATAAACCAATAAAAACGCTTTGCCTCCTGTACTTGTAGAAATCAGCTGTTCTTTAATCTGACAAATATGCTACCTGAGGCTACTACAGTATAGCTTATTTTGGCTGATCCTAAAAAACTATCAAGGACTGGAGGGGGAAGTCAAGGAAATATCCCAGAATAAAGCAATGGCAACTTCTTTATTATTGCTGAGGAAGCTACATGGGGATATCCAGATGGTTACAAGGAGCCCAACTCACCTTGAGTGAATTTTTTTAAAGTTTTTTTTTTAATTATTTATACTGTTAGATAGGCGAAGGAAGAGGCAAGACACTGCTGGGAACTATTAATAATCAGCTCTTTATTCAACAACAGGCAGTAACCCAGCAAAGACTCTGCCAGACGGTTAGTCCTTTTATAGGAGAGCTGTCAGGCTATCAACCAATCACATTCAAGTGTTTTCCCGCCTGAAATGTCGGACCAGACTGAAGACTTCGCTTCAGTTGAAGTGAATACATAACATATACTTTTTTCTTTAACATCCATAGGTACTTGGTGAACAGTGTATTGTCCTTGAGTGAATTTTTGATGAAGCTAGCTAAACATTTGGAACATGATACAGCAATTCCATGTAATACTTGACATAGGTTATATGATTAGGCTTTACGTCCAAGGTTTATATGTCAGATCAAAACTGACTATATCAAGTAGATCTCATCCAGACTACAGATTCTACTTCCTTCCACCACCAACCATTTTGCCTGAAGCTGATAATGCGGAAAGTCAAAAGATCTGGAGAGAATTCTGTTCAGGAAGGCTGCTGTAAAGCAGCCTTCCTGGGGTATATCCTAGTATACTGTATATGACTTTTTTCAGCTTAATGATCCTGAATTCAGCCAAATCCAAACTGAATGTACTTATTTGTATTTTTTATTTTATTTATTAACAAGGCTTATTGGCTGCTTCAGTCTGCTGATTTTGAGCAGCAAAGAATTTCACAAATACATAATTTGGGACTAAAAACGAAGTATATAATCAATTTTTTTTTAAAATCATACATCGCAGGGGCACATATGAAACAGGGAATTACATTCAGTGCAATAAAAACAAGTTCATCATCTCCAGGGTGATTCTTAAATAATATTTTAATGAAAAATCTGTTGCCTAATAGAAGAGGGAAAGAATAGCCCTTTTCGGCCTTTAATATGATTATTCAGACATTTTTCCTGTTGATCTGATTTGGGAGAACTTGGTAGAATTGAATTATGGGGAGGATGAAATAAATATTGGGGTTCCATAGCCATTAACACAAATTAGCATAAATAACAAAAGCTGTTATTGAATACAAGGGAGTGGTATCTTGTTGGCAGAAAATATCTCCTTTTGGGGGGGGAAGCATACTAGGGACAGAGCTATGCTAAAATTCCTTTCTGGCACATTCACTTCCTACATACAGAGCAACACATTTTTAAAATAAAATTTAAAAGTTTAGTGACGCAATTCACCGTGGAAAATATCCTGATACCTGATTCATTGGAATGGATCTCCTTGATGACCGGCTCTTGACACAGTCCTGGTTGAGGACAATTTTCTTACACTCTGTGCCTACCATGAAAATACAGGTAGTCCTCAACTTGCAACAGTTCATTTAGTGACCGTTCAAACTTAGAATGGCACTGAAAAAAGTGACTTATGACCATTTTTCACACTTTGTGACCATTGCAACATCGCCATGATCATGTGATCAACATTTAAATGTTTGGCAACTGACTCACATTTATGACGGTTGCAGTGTCCTGGGGTCACATGATCCCCTTTTGCCACCTTCTGACAAGCAAAGTTAAGGGGGAAGCCAGATTCACTTAACAACCGTGTTCCTAATTTAATAAGTGCAGTAATTCACTTAACAATTGTGGCAACAAAGGTGGTAAAATGGGGCAAAACTCACTTAACAAATTTCTCACTTAGCAATATAAATTTGGGGCTCAGTTGTGGTCATAAGTCAAGGACTACCTTGGGGCACAGCAACGGTCATAAATATGAACCAGTTGCCATCCCCATCACCCTCATGCCTTTTTTTTTTCTTTTTAAATGCTCAACATTATTTTTCATTAGCTTCCATTTTGTATGAGGCTCAATCGGAGGCTGACTTGCAAAAGCACAGAGTATTTTCTGTCTTCTTATAATATCTGTGCAAAGTGGTCAAATTAGATTCCGTATTTATTAGAGTTGTAATGTCATAGTGTTTTTGAATTCATTTTGGTTTTAATTACTTCCAAAGTGTTTCTGCAAAGTATATTTGCACTTTTAACGTGTATTTAATTTTCAAGCAAGGTGTGAAGTCACCAAAGGAAGCTAGACAGAGGCGTCTTTTTAACACTATAGGGAACCATATAATGATTGGATACTAGCATGGCCAAGGCTCAAAAATCTCTTGAGTCTTGAAAATAAGAGAACTATAAAATGAGCGTTCAATCTAGCTTGACTTAATTAAAGGATCAGTTGGGAGAGCTTGGATTTCCAGCCAAGAAAAGGCAGTGCAAGTCTACCATCAGCTATT
The DNA here is from genome assembly GCA_003457575.1 of Thermophis baileyi. Lineage (NCBI taxonomy): Eukaryota > Metazoa > Chordata > Lepidosauria > Squamata > Dipsadidae > Thermophis > Thermophis baileyi. Next base: position 2,487,504 of record QLTV01003977.1, on the reverse strand, counting down.
GGGTCCCTATGGCCATTTTTGCCCAGATACTTACAAGGTGGTTGTTGTAAAGATAAAATGAAATATACTCTGCCTTGAGTAAAATGGGATATAAATTTAACCTGTACATTTTTCATAATTCCTAAAGCAATATTTTTCAATCTGGTGTTCTATAAGTCATGCCTACCAAACCACAGGCATTGATCTCACTGGCTTGGAATTACGGGTGTTGTAATCCAACAAACGAGACTTTTTATTTTCTGCTACTATAGACCTGACATGGTAGAGTTCCCTGCAATGTTGGGGGACTTTGCTGAACTATCTCTTAAGTTGTGATGGTAAGCAAGTTCTGAATCTTCATTCAGTTCTCCTAATTCCTAAAAGTTTTCCCCTGCTGAACTTGAACCTTTCCACACAAGATAATAACTTGCAAGGAATTGGTTGTGCCCTTCAAGAAGGCAGAACCAGCCAAAACTTTCTTCCTCAGCAGTGGGGCAGACACTGGAAGACGATAAGAATGGTGACACTGCTATCAATTTTTTTAGCATTTTGAAGCATACACTTCTAAATTTAAAAGAATAATCCATGGGGGAAATCCATTTATGTCTAGGGACTGATTTTGCAAATACTGTATTCGCTTCAGAAGAATACGACCTTGAATTGAAAAGGAACATCCCCTGAAAAAAAGATTAGGTAGAATCTAGTCTGCTTTTTTTGGGTATATTTTTGGTGCATTCAATATAACAGTCCCATTTAAAGGGAAAACCCCAAACTTCCTTTTAAATAAATACAGAGAAAATACAATACTTTAAGAAATATATCTAACTCAGGGGTGAAATCCAGCAGGTTCTGACAGGTTCTGGAGAACCGGTAGCGGAAATTTTGAGCAGTTTGGAGAACCGGTAGAGGAAATTTTGAGTAGTTCGGAGAACTGGCAAATACCACCTCTGGCTGGCCCCAGAGTGGGCTGGGAATGGGGATTTTGCAGTATCCTTCCCCTGCCACGCCCACCAAGCCACGCCCACAGAACCGGTAGTAAAAAAAATTGGATTTCACCACTGATCTAACTCAATAACCTGGGTGACTGTCTAAGAACATGAGAGTGACCCTGCTGGATCCAGGCAGAAACCTCTTAATCCAGCATATTTTATTTTTGCAATACCAAATCAGGTGCTTTGGTGGGCTTGCATGCAAGAGATGGACACATTCCCTGTCTCCAGGGATTTGTCCTCTTGCAACTGGGATTTGGAAGCCAAGTGCCCCAAAAGTAGAAGTAACACTAGGGCTCCGTTCATTTAGTGACCATTCAAAGTTACAACGGCACTGAAAAAAATGACTTATAACCATTTTTCACACTTATGACTTTTGTGGCATCCCCATGGTCATGTCATTTACCAGCTTGACAACTGGTTCATATTTATGACGGTTGCAGTGTCCCAGGGTCATGTGATCCCCTTTTGCAACCTTCTGATAAGCAAAGTTAATGGGGAACCCAGATTCACTTAACAACCGTGTTACTAATTTAACAACTGCAGTGAGTCACTTAACAACCGTGGCAAGAAAAGTCGTAAAATGGGGCAAAACTCCACTTAACAAATTTCTCAGTTAGCAACATAAATTCTGGGCTCAATTGTCGTAAGCCGAGGACTACCTGCATTTAAAGTATTAAAAAATTAAAACTGATGTATTTGCTGCTGGTTCTGCATCTCATCACTATTTGATAGGGTTTTAATAATGTATTATTTTAGGCTGGCAAATAATTTTGTTGCAGACTCCTGAGAGGATCTTAGAGGACTCCCAGGAACAGCAGGCGAGCGTTGGTGCACACATTCCCACATGCACGAACAGTGGGCAAGCGTGTGCACGCACGCTCCATTTGTGTGAACAGCGGGCACGCATGATGCCACTTGCACAAATGGAGCTCTGTGTGTGCGCTTGCCAGCCACTCGCGCCAAACGATCCTCCCCCCCCCCCCGCTGGTCTGCAAAGCCAGAAAGGTTGGGGAACTGTGTCCTAGGCCACTCTTTAAAAAACACTGTTCTAGTCCAACCCAGTGCAGAAGCTCACCATTTCAGCCTCCCCTATCTATGACCATCCAGGATCCAGCTAAACATGTCCCCTGAAGGAGAATCTCTCATTTCCCAAAAGACTCTGCTAATTGTTGGATAGTAGTTATGATTTAGACAGCAGGTACAGTATAATAGTGAAGGCATCAGACTAGAAACTTGGAGACCCTGAGTTCTAGTCCTGCTTTAGGGCATAAAGCCATCTGGGTAATCTTGAGCCAGTGACTTTCTCTCAGCCCCTAGGAAGGCGGCAATAGCAAACTATTTCCGAAAAACCTTGCCAAGAAAACTCCGAGAATCAAATGTGATTGAAAGGAAGGAATAAAAAGTAGTGATTTATTGGTTGGATGGTTTTCCCAGCTTTCCCCCCCCAAATACTCCCTTCCACGTTTTAGCCATATATCATGGCTTCATGGAGCCTAAACTGATGTCTACCAGCCAGCTCTTTTAAACTAGTTGACAGAATATTCACTTTCCAGAGTTCCAGAGCAGTTGAAACAAGGAATGGTGTGGGGATAAATCAGATCTGGTAGTCAAAAGGTAAGACTTATTTGAAATAAAGATTTCAAGAGACCGGATAAACTCCAATTACTGAAAAAACAGGCTTTTGGAGAACCTTTGCCTAAGAGGCATCCTTAACTATGAATGGGGATGTAATTTGAAATATAACTGTAATCCTCCTGATGTGTACACATACACAGGCCCCATAGGGAGTTTGACCAAGGCTGAGGTTTGCTCCTTGGCTTGTCTAGACCCAAAAGGTATACTGCATATTAAGGTCAGCCATCTTGAGATGAGTCCACTGAGCCATGGAATTGGTTTTATATGCATGTCATAGAATGGGAAGATGTATGCTACCTATATACCAATACAGCTTTGGGCAGTATATGGAATTAAAATCCCAATAAAATATAAAGCTCTAAAACACATAAAAGACAAACATAAGATGCATAGATGGTGCAGTTAAGTAACTCAATTCGACCCTCAAATGCTGAGGCAAATAAAAACCTTTTCAATGGGTGCCTAAATTGTAGCAAAGTCTGTGCTGTCTTGGTTTCCTGGAGGAAAGTGTGTATCACAACAAAGTGTGTATCACAACAAAAATCATCCTCTCCTGGCTCATGGTCAAAGGATTCCTTAAAGCAGTGTTTCTCAACTTCAGCATGGTCAGTAAAAGTATGTTATAATAGGACAACATTGTTGTTTCCGTCCGATGAGTGACATGGTATATGTGGTTTCTGAAAATTTTGTACCCAGAACTATACATTGAAAGTATCCAAGTTCCATCAGTATAAAGCCTTTCTCTTTCTCAGGATTTAGTACAAATAATATCGTATAGCAGTGATGGCGAACCTTTTTTGGTTCGCGTGCCAAAAGGGTGTGTGTGTGCGCGCTAGTGCTCGCGCACGTGCCCACACCCATTCCCTCCCCCCACGCATGCGCACAACCCCCCCCACTGCCCCCTGCGCATGCGCACAACGGGAAGGCCGTTTTGCCCTCCGGAGGCTTCAGGGGGCCTCACTGAAGCCTGGGACGGTGAAAAACGGCCCAACGGGAAAACCGGAAGTTCGGAAAAACGTTTGGCCATCCGAACTTCCGGTTGGGCCGTTTTTCGCACTCCGGGGCTTCAGGAAGCTTCCCTGAAGCCTTCGGAGGGCAAAACGGCCTTCCCCAAGGCCGAAAATCAGCTGGCCAGCGTGCACATGCGCGCTGGAGCTGACATAGGACAATGCCTCACGTGCCCTCTGATATGGCTCCACGTGCCACCTGTGGCATGCGTGCCATAGGTTCGCCATCACTGTTGTATAGGATTAGATTGCAGCTCTCTCAAAAGCTACACACAACAGGCACCACATAAATACCACACACAGAGTAGCCAAAAGCACAGACATTGCTAGAGAGAAGTTCCCGGAGGATGGGCTCCAGCACGAGTCCAAAAGCTCAGAAGACTAAACCTTTGGTCCCGTATAGGATTAGATTCATGGGAGTTCATATACTATATGTGTATGAAGATTTTATTTAGTGCTTGAAATGGGCCACAACAGTTGTGTTCCTACCAAGCCTTCTTTTTTTATTTCCAAATTCAGCAGGTTTTCCCACATGTACGATTATGTAAGTGGGCGAGAACTGTGTAGTAAGCTTGTTTTATTGTTTTGACTGTCTCTGGGAATTTTCTAAACATTTGGTCAAAATCCTTCCTTTGTATAACCCCCTCCTTTAAATCTACTACGTGGATAGGTATTACCATGGATCTAAGTAGGTAAGTAACTAAGTTTATTATGGTCTTAGACCAGCATAAACCATGAATCTTTCCCAGTTATTTTCCTGACCCAGCTTGGAGAAAGGCTGAGTGAAATTATATTTGCAGAATTCAATTTCCCAGAATTTGCCTTATGCTGAAAAGGTGGAAGTGTTTTAAGGCAAATAGTAACCTTGCTTCATAGTTTAAATAAAGGGGTTAGCCCCTTATTCTTGACCTCTTGTCCTTTCCCTTGGCATTTCCTGATATACCTTCAACAAAATTGCATGGTGCATAGAGTCCAAGCTGGCCTTGGTGACGCTATTGGGGGCAGGATTCCTGCATGATCCTTAAGAGGCATTGGATCCCTTTGAAATTACTTTCTCTTATACATTCTAACCAGGCAGAAAGAGAGCAGACTCGATTTGCTTGCCGGGAGCTATCCAATCAAGAGGTTTTGGCCCGCATACAGGAGGTAGTGAGTGCCCGCTTTCAAGCCATTGAACAGGAGTTTAAAAACGCAGATAGCACAAAAACAAACCTGGTGTCTAAAGAGGTCTTCAGAGATATCTGTAACCGACGGTTCTTGCTTCTAACTGATGAACAGGTGAGCAAAGTGGGAGTTTATTTCCTTACGAATCGTTCTCTCTCTCTCCCAGACAGAAAAATACTCATCTAGGAAATATTGATATGGCCATGCCAAGTTATTGCTTTGTTTTACCTGGTCCAAAGTATAAATAATGCATTAGGTCACCGATCTTTCTTCCCTTCTTTCAGTGCCTAGGACAGTGATGGCGAACCTTTTCGGCACCGAGTGCCGAAAAGGTTGCGTGGAAATGTTGCACGGGTACTCGTTGGGGCCGCACTCCGGAAAAGCCGAACTTCTGTGTTCTAGCGCACATGTGCGCCCGACGATCAGCTGGCCGGCGCGCATGCAGGTTTTCAGCACTGCCCCGCGCGCGAAGGGATCGCGCTCTGGAAAAGCAGAACTTCCGGGTTCTGGCTCGCATGCGCACCCGACAATCAGCTGGCTGGCGCACATGCGCATACCGGTTTTTGGCACTGCCACGTGCGCGAAGGACAGCTGATTGTCATGCGCGCCAGAAACCCAGAAGACAAACAGGCAAGGCCGCGCGTGCCGACCGACATGGCTTCGTGTGCCACTTTGGGCACGTGTGCCATAGGTTCGCCTTCAGGGGCCTAGGAGAATCGCTTTTATGCAACTCTATACAGAAGTGATGAGTGGAAATGTGACAACATAGGTGTACATTCTTTCATATTCCAAAAAAATAAATGTTCTCTTACTTAAAAGTGTTAGTCAGTTTAACCCCTTGTGTGCAAAACTACTTGATTCTTTTTTATATACATTTTTATTAAAAGTTTTACAAAGAACCTAAAAACCAACACAATCTAATAAATAATAATAATAATAAAAAAGCAAATGTACTGAAAGAAAAAAAATGAATAGGAAGAAGCTTCCAATTTCCTTTGAAGCAAATGTAAGCACAATTACAAAATTATTTCTTACTTGATGGTTACACCAAAAGGCCACTTTTTTCTATTTTCCAGATTTTTTTTTTTTAATAATCATTGAAATCACAGATCATAAATGCACTTTCATGAACAAACCTGATTCTTGATTCTTGAGCTTATTGATGTAAGGAGAACCTGGCCCAGAGAAGATGGAGCTCATGTGGGTCTATTATCAGTTACAGTTCTGAGCTTTTGGTCCCTTGATTCCAAGGAAGTTGAGATGCTGTTACCTTTGCAGCATCTTTGGCCCAGGAATGAGCCAATGAAAGAATTACAACTGGTACTAAGATGTGCCAGAAATATAATCTGCTTCAAGTCCAGTGGAGGCTAACAGGAAGGAGGTGAGAGCAGACAATGGATAGAAGTTCTTCAGGAAGCCTTCTTTGTTAATAGATCCAAGATCCCTGTTCAGAAAGCAGCTCTTTTTTGCTTCATGTTAATGAATCCTGGCACCCTGTATGAAAATTATAACTGGAACCCATTTAAACAGGGGTCAACTAGTCTTAAATATACCAAGAACTCAAAAAGTCTGAAACTGATTGAGGCCAAGTCCCCAGTTCCTCTACTTTTGTTGAAGCTTCTTTGGAACTACCTTCGGCTGGATATGTTTTATTTATTTATTTTATTTGTTTGTCAAACATGTACAAGATAGCAGGTATAGGTAT
>QLTV01003977.1:2463960-2480563 GCA_003457575.1 Thermophis baileyi | reverse complement strand
CTCTTAGTGCCTTTTTGGCAATGTTGTTACAGTGGGCTTTGGCCACTGTATGTATATGTGTGAAGTTTTCCACTTCATCTTGTCTGTTACATTGTTGATAGATTTCCCAGGCTGGCAACCTTCAACTGATAGTTAACCTGGAACTCAAAAGCGATGATAATATTCAGTTGATGCTTGAAAAAACATTTTGAAGTCCTCTTAAGTAGCGCAGTGTGCTTTGCTTTGTATAATTTATAATATGGTAGACATGTGTCCAATGGGGGGAAAGTTAAAAGGAAATTCAGAATGTACTTGTGGTCTTTGATGTTTGCCTGTAACTTGCCACATGCAAATCAAAGCCTTAGAGGTGATGAAGTTTTCTCTAAGGTCTAATCTGTGGCATGTCAGGAAGTTGAGCACAGTGTGCGTTATGTGTGTATATGCGAGTATGCATGTACATTAAAGAAAAACAAAAAAAATTAACTCACCTGTTCAAACCCCAGAACAAATCATTAACCCTTCGTAGAGTGTATACCGCATTAGAAATACAAGCCATTGAAATTGGCACTGAATTTCCATGTGTGCATATCCACAGTGATGACTTAATACCTTGATCCTAGGCTTTCCTGCACTGATCCACCATTTCACTTGTTCAGACAGCCAGCCCAAGAACCAAAACAAAGGAACAACCAAACTTTTTATTCCATTCCTGGATCCAACCCAAGCACTGTTTTCTCCTCTTTCTCTTTCCCAAAGGGACTTAAAGAAGAATCAGATTAGGGTAGACCAGTAAAAGATGAAAGGAATTTCTGCAGATACATACTGTCTCACTTCCAGAATGTAAAATTAAGCAGCGAGAACAAAACTGGCCTTCAGTCTTACAGTTTTGCTCAGTTTTTTTTTTTTTTTTGTCTGAGATCACAAACAAGATCAAGTTTAAAAAGCCGCAAGGCAATCCTAGGACAAATATTGGGGTAGCAGCAAGATGCAATCCAGAGGCTGGGCAGATTAGGAGCTGGGAAAACAGGAAATGGCAGTATGGCCAGGCTGAAATTGAATTCGTTCTTCTAGCAGTCTTATATTCGTTGTAGATAGTCAGGTTACTTGGCCAGAAAGATTGCTTAAGAACAAAGCCTAACTCTGAGGTGAAGTTTAGTTCGCAACTGTATCAGGGGTGGGTTCCTCCTGATTCGGACTGGTTCTCCTGAACCGGTAGTGGCCCGCTGGTGACATCACGATGACATCACCGAACCGGATCGGTTGGTGCCGGTCCGTGGGGGCCGCCATCTTTTTTTTAATTTTTTTTTAGCCGCCATCTTTTTTTTTAATTTTTTTTAATTATTTTTTTATTATTTTTTTCCTTCTGAGCATGCGCAGAAGCCGACTTCCGGCACTGTGCATGCGGTCGCCATCTTTTTTTCGGCTTTGGTTTTTTTCCCGGATTTTTTGTTACTGCGCATGTGCGCGCCCACGAGGCGCGCCCACGCGGCACGGGAGGGAGCGAACCAGCAGCTAGGTAAGTTGGAACCCACCCCTGAACTGTATGTCCTGTCTCTTAAAGGCTTCAAGGTTGGGATCTTAGAGGTTTCAACCACTGAGCTAATTCTCCAACTGAGTCCCCAGGGAGGTCCCCAGCTTCTTTTATAGGCCCTTTATTTATAGATCCTTGGAGGGGTTCCCTTGTTCTTGGGTATTAAAAAAAACAACCCAAGGAGCAACAAAGATATGATATGCTTTCCCCGCCCCCATCTGTCATATTTCCATTAGATATGCACACTGCCTCAGAGTGTTAGGCCTCATCTGTAGACCATCTTGCTATTTCTTTGTAAAGGACACATCCTTGCAACACAACCTCCATCTTGCTGCCAATCTCCTGCTGAGACAGGTTGAAGCTGGATCCAAGTGGGAAAACAGGGCTTTGTATTGGAAAATACAATGCAACCTCCTGAATGAAAATTCTTATTTACCCTTAAGGAGGTCAGCAACTGGTAGAGCTCCCACTGGCCCACTGTAGGACCATTCCCTGTCCATCTGACTACAGGGCTCTTCTTTTTGCTCCATCCCATTTTTTTAAGCTGTACCTCCTATAGGAGCATCCTCTCCAAACGTCAAGATGGCAGCTGCAACTACATAATTGATGCAAGTAGAAAGGGGATAGGATTCACATATACCATCTTGCCATCTTTTACCATACTCTATGGCTACCCCTCAATTGAAGATGAATTTCCTTCATCAAAGAGAAGTTTTCTACCACCTCAGATGGTTGGGGGAACCTTGTTTTCTTGGTCTGTGTTATCTGCTTGAGGAAATTAATCTTTGCTTGATTCATCTATCATGTGCCAAATGCCTGACTTCATATATGCTAATAGATCTGTTTTGTGTGTGCTTAGTTTGAAAATCTCTGGAACACAGTACCTCTTGATCTGAGTGGGAAATTGAAATATCCTGGATTTTTGAGGAATTTCAGCTCTGAAGGAGGAGGAATGTCTGATACGACCAATGTGGAGAATCCCAGCAAACCACCCTTGGCTCCTGAACTTGAATCACGGGTTCCTTTACGACCCAAAACAGCAACCCAACCTCAATCTCCAAAGAAGGTGAGTATATCATGTCCTTCTTCTGATCTAGAAATGAGACTAAAACATTTGCTTTCTTCTTTGGCAGTTTGGATGCCATCACAGAGCCGTGGTGGCACAGTGGTTAGAATGCAGTATTACAGGCTAATTCTGCCGACCGCCAGTAGTTCGATTCTCACCGGCTCAAGGTTGACTCAGTCTTCCATCCTTCCGAAGTCACTAAAATGAGGAGGACCCAGATTGTTTGGGGGCAATATCCTGACTCTGTAAACTGCTTAGAGAGGGCTGTAAAGCATTGTGAAGCGGTATATAAGTCTAAGCGCTATTGCTATTGCTATCTTCCTTTCTTGAGGTTTTAAAGTGTGATTCCATTTTCTTCTCACAACTGAGAAGGCAGCCAGCAAAGACTTGAAAGATTTTATGTCCGAACTTCAGAAATAGTGAAGTCACATGTCCTTTGAATAGAGTTCGATTCCTAGTGATTTCTTGGACACAGTCATCCAATTTTCTTGGTAACCACATGAGTCCAGATTTATTCTGATGTTTCTTGTTTTCTTTAGCTTTTTTTACTATCCAGTTTAACCCAGCAGTCCAAGTTCCTGTCGGGGTGGTCTCCCATCCAAATATTTGCCAAGTCCAGCCTTGCTTAGTGCCGAAAAAAATAACTTTACAACTGGTCCTCACATTTATGACTGTTCCGCTATTCCCACAGTCACATGATTGCCATTTGCATGGTTCACAACCACATCTGAGAAGCAGAGTTAATGGAGAAGCTGGCAGTAAAATTGCAAGTCATGGTCACGTGATGTCTCACTTAATGACTGCCACAATTCAGTTAACAATGGAAGTGGAAGGGGTGTCATAACACTGTTGCAGTCATGTGAGGATTCATATAACAATAGTGTTGTCCAGAGGTGGGTTCCTCCCGGTTCGGACCAGTTCGCCCGAACCGGTAGCGACCCGTTGGTGACGTCACAGTGAGGTCACGGATCTTGTTCAGTTGGTGCCAGTCTGTGGGCACCGCCATCTTTAAAAAAAAAAATTGGGATTTTTTTTAGTTTTTTTTCTTCTGCACATGTGCAGAAGCCGGGTTTCCGGCACTGTGCATGTGTTGCCATCTTGTTTTTGGCTTTTTTTTTTGAATTTTTTTTGAATTTTTCAGCACTGCGCATGCGCGCGCGCACGCAAAGTGCGCGCGCCCATGAGGCATGGCCATGCGGCACGGGAGGAAGCGAACCAGCAGCGAGGTAAGTTAGAACCCACCCCTAGTGTTGCCTAGCATTGGAGTGCCAGTCCCAATTATGGTGGTTGTGAGATCTAGCTGTAATCATTGTGATTTTCAAATAAAAAAGAAAATTTCTAATCGCTATCCTCAATTTTATTCTGCCACAGATTTAGAAAGCAATTACATTTCATTCCCTTGAACCCTGAATGGCAGGCTGAGAACTTTGTCCTCTCTTTAGGTCCCAGGTGCCGGCAGACCTTACACAGCAGCTGTTCCCACTCCACCTATCCTGAATTGCCAGGCAATTGAAAGTAAAATTCGCAAAAATGTTCAACACTGTTGGAAAGAAATCCTGAAAGAATGCAGAGAGAAGGATGTGGAGCGCTCAGGAGAAATCTCAGTAGAAGATATTTTAGGTTGGTTGTCTCTTTTGTTCAGCATTTAGAATTTGAAAGGGGAAGCCAAATGTGGCTGCTTTGCTTGTAGGCAGATAACAGAATAACAATTGGAAGGGACCTTGTAGGGCATCTAGTCCAACCTCCCTGCCCAGGAGACCCTACACCATTTCTGACAGATGGCAGTCCAGTCTCCTCTTGAAAGCTTCCAGTGATGAAGCTCCCACAACTTCTGAAGGCAAGCTCTTCCATCGGTTGATTATTCTCACTGTCAGAAAATTCCTCCTTATTTCTAGGTTGAATCTCTCCTTGATCAGTTTCCATCCATTGTTCCTTGTCTGGCTTTCAGGTGCTTTGGAAAATAGCTTGACCCCCTCCTCTCTGTGACAGCCCTTCAAATATTGGAAGACTGCTATCATGTCTCCCCGGGTCCTTCTCTTCACTAGACTAGCCATGCCCAGTTCCTGCAACTGTTCTTCATATGTTCTGGCCTCCAGTCCTCTAATCATCTTTGTTGTTCTTTGCACTCTTCCTAGAGTCTCAACATCTTTTTTATAGTGTGGTGACCAAAACTGGTTGCAGTATTCCAGGTGTGGTCTTACTAAGGCTTTATAGTGGTGGTCTCGGACATTCTCACCAAAAGGCTGCTATCAGGGGTATCCACACATTGTGGTTAAAAAAGTCAAGATGGCAGCCATGATGGTGCCTTGCACATAAAAAAAAAACAGATGAAGCTTCAGTCCCACTGCCATGGCTGCATCTTGACTTTTTTGACCACTTTAGGTAGACAGCCCAGGCTGCTGTATATATTAGGCTGCTCCCCATTCACCCCAGTGTTTACCCCAGTCTATTTCCTTTTACCTAGGCAGCTGGGCACCAGCCACACCCCACTGTTAGTTTCCAAGAATGCATGCATCCATGTGGGACCATAAGCAGCGTTGGAAATAAGCAAAGTTCTTTAATTCTCTTTTAATTAAAAGTGTTTTAATTAAAATTAGATGTGGCATGGAGATTAATGGGCACCAAAGGAGTGGTGTGTTGGTTCTTCTCATAATTCCGCAGCCTCCTGAGTTCTTTGATTGAGCAATTATTCCACTTAGGAGCAGGCTTGGAATTTTAATAGAGAGATATCACTCTTTTTGCTACTGTCAATCTTCCTATCATACTGCTCACTGAATCCTACCCACAGAAGCAAAAGAAAAAATCACTATTTTTTCAAATCACTATCATTTTGAGTGCATCAGGTGTGGTCTAATTTTTAAACCTATCCCCAATTTCCCTGTGGTTAATAATCCTGATTCTTTTTAGCCTAGTTTAGCTATTCTCCATGTGGTTGTCTTTTCATATGAAATCAGACCAATATCATCTCCAGGGATAAAAAAGACACATGGCTACTCGCATCAGATCCAGATTGACCTCTATCAGTCTGTCTCTGGAAAGTATGTTCAAGATGTGAACACCAAAGCAGTTCCTCTTGAACATATCAAACAAAAATGATTGGATTTTTTTTTCAAGGTGGCTTCTATGTTCTTTTCCATCCACACAACTGCAAATAATACAATTCACGCATATAAATAAGCTTTAGTGCACTGATCTATACTTAGGTATCCCTTCATAAATCCTGGAATATTTCCATGAGTGTCTGCAAGGTGTGGACAAAAAAATCAGGATGGCAACTGTGATATTGAAATCAAAGCAAGGGTGGGCTGCTGGGGGTTTGCAGGGGTTTGGGAGAACCTCTAGCTAAGATTCTGTGCAGTTTGGAGAACCCCCAAATCCCACTCCTGGCTGGCCCCGCTCACCCCGCCCTGCCCCTCCCAGGAGTCCCCACGCAGCCTGTTTTGTATGCAGGTAAGTGCAGGGCGCGTGCGGAAGCTCGGGGAGGGCGAAAAACAGGCCTACCGGAAGTTTGGGAAGGCCGGAAACGGGCCCGTTTCCGGCCTCCAGAGGGCCTCCGGAGCCTGGGGAGGCTGTTTTCGCCCTCCTGGAGGCTCGAGGAAAGCCTCCAAAGCCCGGGGAGGGGGAAAACGCCCCCCACCATGGTGCAGGAGGCCGACTAGGCCACGCCCACCATGGCCACGCCCACCCAGCAACCGGGCAGAGAACCCTTTGCTAAAATTTTTGAAGCCCACCCCTGGATCAAAGCTCCACTTTTTATGTGCATTACATACAGAGAGTGGGGTGGGGGGAGAGGGAGGGAGAGAGCTTTAACTTGAAAAGTGTGGCTACCACCTTGGCTTTTTTGATCACACCCTACAGACATAACCAGTTCAGGAAGTCACCTGCCAATTATCTAATGCAGATAGTCCAAATTAAGGATGTATTTGGGTGTTATGGTTGATTAATATTCTAATCCTCAAGACCAGTGCTTCTCAACCTTGGCAACTTTAAGATATATGGACCTCAACTCACAGGAATCCTGGGAGTTGAACCCCACACATCTTAAAGCTGCTAAGGTAGACAGACACTGCTCAAGAAGTTTGTCCAATGCAGCTGTAGTGTATGTTTCCTATTATTTCAACAGAAGTGACGCACATTGTCACTTACAGATGCAGGTTTGAATCAGTTCAGTTGGTTTTATCTTGCGACCTTGGTTCCTACAGGTATAATAGAGAAATTTCATTTGAATTTAACCAAAGAAGAAATCCAGCAGCTGATAACAAAATATGATTTTAAGAGTGTAGGCAAGTTTGCATATTGTGACTTCCTTCAAAGCTGTGTGCTGCTGTTTAAACAACAGGAAGTATCTCCTCTGCAGAGACTTCTGATCCAAAACTCACGGGTCCAGGTAAGCACTCTGTGGTGAAAGGGGGAACTTCTATGCTAAAAGGGGTGTGCGGGATGCTTGTTTTCCCTAGTTATACATTCTTCATCTCCCCAAGTAGTTCACACAAACCGAGACCCAGTCCTGATTGCAATGTAGGAAACATATCCACAGAAGGAGAATTATAACTGCAGAACTGAAATGGATCAATGTGGGCACATAACCCATGTAGGCACATAACCCATATATGCACACAAATGTCATGTGCATGAAGATGCAATGCCCTACAGCTTACAAGACCACCTGCCATTCAATACAATGTGTCAGTTGGAAGAGAGGTGAGCAGACACCTTCCGACGTTTTGTCACCATTGAGTAATCCAGCTCTCCTCCTACAAGAACCTTGTTTTAATATATCTGAAGTACGTCTTTGTCTATCCCAGTGTTTTTGTTTTTTAACCTTAGCAACTTGAAGATGGGTGGACTGGGATTGGGCATGCTGGCTGGGGGAATTCTGGAAGTTGAAGTCCACCACTCATCTTCAAATTGCTACGTTTGAAGAACGCTGATCTATCCAATGAAAGGGAATCAGTCACTGACTTTTCCACATCTCTGCCAGAACATCTCTGGACCACAGTCCCCTACCTTTCTCAATGCAATGATGAGGATTCAACCCCAGATCCTGCACTGCTGGCGGCCAATGAGGCGGACGTTTAAGTTCTATGATGAAAGTGGGACGGGCCTTCTCAGCATCCAAGATTTCCGACAGGTAGTGTGTTTATTGCTAAAGCTTCCTCTGTGCAGAGTTGATGACTTCATAGGCATATCCATGAAGTTAACCATGGGAATCATATGGAATGGTGCTCCTTTTCTTCTGTGGCTGTTTTGCCCAGACTAGTCTACAGCCCTGGCATTCAGTGGTGTCTCCCATGCAAGCCCAGACCTGCTTCACTTCCAAGCACAGATAAGGTGAGCCAGGTAGCATCACCTGCTGAGACTAAATGCCAAATTTAACACCTTCACTTGTGTTTATGTTCTAGCTACCAAGTGAACCAGGCATTGAAGGAAATTGCCCTTACAATAGGAAACTCCTTGCACATGTTAGTTGCAAGATTTGAGCAGATTGTAAAGGCACTTTTCCATGGAAAGCTTTTCTTCTTCCCGACAGCTTCAACCTTAAACTGTCTACTGTGGACCTCACCCCATTCCTAAGAGGTCCGTAAAGGGGGCGTGCATAAGCGCATCAGCGTGCCTACCGTCCTTGTCCTACTGTCCCCATTTATTTGTACTCATTTCCCATGTTTATGTCCATGTTTATACCTGTTATCTTGTACATGTTTGACAAACTAAATAAATAAAAAAGGAGAGGGGTTGTTTTTTTTTTTTTGGTGGCATTTGAAGTTATATTTTATGTAAGCTTGTGTGAAGGCACTAATATCTCACGGTTGTCTTGATATTTAAGTGCTTACTCTGATTGGTTTCTTGGTTTAATTGGTGGTTTTAATTAGATGTTTAAAAACTACTATTTACTTTGTTATAGCTTTGCTATGCCAACCACAGGAGGGATGTTGGGACCAATTTATGGTGTAAATATACAAAGACAAAGGCTCCCTCAAGTCAAGTTCCGCTCCTAAGCCGTGTCCTCGTACATTTTCTTGACAACAATGTGAAAATAGTTTTCCATTGTCTTTTCTGATATGAAAAGATTGAGATAAACAAAAGAAAAGTATGAGAACCAGCTCCTGTAATTTTCAGAGGTGGAAGTAATTCACCCAAATCCTATTTTTTTTTAACCGCCTTCATTCAATAACCGTTGGTCATCCTATACAGCTCTTATTTTCTTTGTTTTTGACTTAGTTTGTGTCTTCTGCTAAGGGCAGATGGGTGTGTTAATAATGCCAACATCTCTATTGGTTACTAAATAATTATTGCAGTTTTACATTTGTGGGATTTAATTTCTCTGCCTCATGTTTGTATCTTTCATCATTGTGAAGGTTGGTCTCCCAGAGCAATTGGAACTTGGGGGAGGTGGGCTTGCATAGAAGTCTTCTCAGTTTCTCTCTGCTTCGTTAGCAATTTCAGTCATCCTAATAGATATTCCCCAGCACAATTTTTTAAATAATAGTCCAGCACTAAACTGGACCATATTATTTAAATACTACAGGTAGTCTTCAACTTGTGACTGTTCACTTAGCAACTGTTTGAAGTTATGATGGACTCTGAAAAAGCTACTTATCACCTAGCTCAGGGGTCCCCAAACTTGGCAACTTTAAGACTTGTGGACTTCAACTCCCAGAATTCTCCAGCCAGCTATGCTGGCTGGAGAATTCTGGGAGTTGAAGTCCACAAGTCTTAAAGTTACTAAGTTTGAAGACCTCTGACCTAGCTACATTTGACGTTTTGATACCTCCCCCAGTCCCATGACAGCATTTTAGGTGTTCAGTAACCAGCTGGTGTTAGTAGTGTCCCACAGTATGTGACTGTGATTTACAACATTTTTTGCCATTTTACTTCGTTTCCAGCAAAAAATGCCCCACAGTGAACAATGGATTGGCTTAACAACCATGGCATTCGCTTTACGACCCTGTGTTTACTTAACAACTGACCACCCAAAAAAATCATAAAATCAGGCACGGCCATGTAATGATCTGCTTAACAACCATCACAACTTATAACCGTAATAGCAGGCTCAATTACAGTCGTAAGTCGAGGACTGCCTTTATTTTAAACAAAAAAAAAATGCCTATCTTAATGTAGCAGTATAGATTCCTCCTTGGGAAAGTAGAGGTGGGTTTGGGATTGAAAAATGGAAGTGATGGCTTACAGTGTTTGGGAAACCTGCCTGGCATGTGTGTGGCTGACAAATTCTGGCCATTGCTTCTTAATCGTGTTTTTGTTTAAGAAATCCATCATTTCCAAGGAAAGCCCATTTTAATCCGTCATTGAGACATGGGTTGTCAGAGTCGATGGAATTATGATGCCCCATGTTGGCCTAATTCCCAAATTAGCTGGTTTTCTTGATGATCTCAGATCAGAACAGCATCCATAAAGCCAAGTTGTCCCCGGGGTGGAAATTATGTCAAATATTTTGAATTGGTTGTGCTTAAACAAATAGTGTTCCACTTTGATTCTCTGCCACAAAATTTTATGGATGGTAAACAATTAAAGATTAGATCTATATCCTGTTTCTATCTCTTCCGCAGGTGCTACGAAAATATGGAATCAATCTCTCTGAAGAGGAATTTTTTCACATCTTGGAATATTATGACAAAAACTTAACTTCCAAAATCTCCTACAATGAATTCCTCAGAGCGTTCCTGCAATAAGAAAAAAAGGGGGTGAAGGGAAATCACCCTTCAATTTGAAGAATCATTAGCAAAATTTATCAATTTGAAGTTAATAAAACCATATAAATTCAGCCTCTTGGTTAACACTTCATCAGCAATCTTTTAAAGCTGATAGTATGGAAACTAGTATTGTCTGGTGAAGCCAGTCTTCACTAGGTTGGTGCTGTTAATTTTCTCAAAATCCATTTAGCTGTGAAAACAGAAAACAATTACAGTGACAGTTCCAAGACCCCCACACACAATTAAAGGATTATTAAGAACAGGAACTCTTAATTTAGATTTTAAAAGGCACCATACTCAATTTTATTTGCTTCAGTTTTCTAAATGGATTGTATTTAATGTTATACTCCATTATTCAGAAATTGGTTACCTCAGAATCCAGCAGAAGTGGTAGCTATGCATAAGCCTGTGGAAATTGTCTATGCATATATTTTGATCCCGGTTTTGATGTGTCAAGTTTGTTAAAAACGGGCCCGGCATAATTAAAAAGTCCTTCTGTATCCAAATGACATTTCCAGAGCTGGAATAGCGCGTTCACTTGGGGGATGCCGGTCTGTGTCTCTGCCTCACATCGGCCTGAAGTAATTTGTAGGAAATTGGTGGCCAACTGAAACTTTTTCTCCACCCTCTGTTTTTTCCCCATACTCATCTTTCTCCACCAGAGATGTCCACAGGGACATCAAATAGTCAAAAAAGTTAAGTGTGGAGCCACCAAAATTCTGTGTTTTTAATGCACAGATGTACATCAGAGCCAATCGGAGGTTCAATCCCATTATCAGGGCTGCCATGTTGACTTTTTGATATATGCTAATGACACCAAGGCCTTTGGCTGTTTTCCATCATGTGGCAAATGCAGGGACCGAACCACAGCTTGTGGAGGGTGGGGAGCATTCAACAATTCTCTCGCATATTCCCAGAATAAAGTGTCCTTTTTTCAAGTTGACCCATGTTAGGAGCTGACAACTGACCCTCTGGTCATCCCCCTTTATACTCGTCATTGTCAACCATTCAGTTGTGTCTGACCCTTGGCCACTCTATGGATCAGCACTGTCCATGCCCCTCTGTCTCGCACCACCTCCTACAGATCTGCCATGATCATCTTGGTGTCATCCTTTATACTGTAGTATCCAACCAGCAGGTACTAGGATGGCCCCTTCTCCTTTTCCGCTGATCACTCCCAGCATGATTGACTGGATGCGGTGGCCTAGAGGTGGAGCTCTTGCCTCACAATCAGGAGGCTGTGAGTTCGATCCTAGGTAGAGGCAGATATTTCTCTCTCTGGGCACACTGAAAATATATCTGCTGAACAAAACTCTGCATTGGCGACAGGAAGGGCATCTGGCCATTAAAACACTACGCTAGCTCCATTCAGTTGCCCAGACTCCACCCCGCAAGGGATTATGGGGTCATTAAAAGAAGATGATGATTGACTTTTTGAGTGAGTCAGCATGCATGACATGACCTAAGTATGACAGCCTCTGTTTGGCGAGCTCACCTTCAAGTGATATTTTTTGTGAGGTTTGGTCTAGGACTTCTTTGTTATATTTGCAGTCCATGGGGTTTGTAATAGTCACCTCCAGCACCACAGTTCAAAGGTGTCTACCCTTCTCCTATCTGCCTTCTTCAGAGTCCACGTTTCGCAGCCATAAATAGCAATTTGAAAAATTATTGTGTTAACTAATCTGCATTTGGTTGTGAAGCTGATGACTTTACTATTCTAGATGTTATTCATGCTGGATGTTGCAGTTCTTCCAAATGTTTAAATCTGTTCTTAACTTCAACTGCAGATGCCGGGGGAGTCATCTTGGCTTCAAATTTTTGAATCATGGGTGGTCGTTTAACACTGCAGCACCTGAACTTTTCCTTGGCAGCTAACAGTTCGTGGTCTGACCCACAATCTGCACCAGGGAATGTTTTCACGGCAAGGATGGAATTTTTCCACTTCTTTTCACCTAATATGTAGTCGATTTGGTTCCGATATTCTCCAATTGGTGAAGTCCTAGTGTATAGTTGCCGCTTGTATTGTTCAAACCACATGTTCATTGTGCTTAGCTAAATCAGATGTTCTCCCGTCTCATTTCATTCACCAAGGCCAATTTGCCTGTGATCCCTCTTTCTTCCATTTCCCCCAGTTTTGCACTGAAATATCCAATAATATAGATAATGTATTTTTTGTGTGTTTGTTTCAGAATTTCTGAACTTTAGCATAGAAGTCTTTGATGTTCTCTACTGCTGAGTCCATAGTGGGAGTGTAAACTTGCAGAATTATCATGTTGCAAAGTTTTCCATTGATATGTATCACCATTATCCTATCACTGACTGTTCGAAAACTTTCTATGGGTTCTGCCCATTTTTTTATTTTATTTTTTATGGTATTGCCAGAGTGGTATACGATATGACCATCAGAGTTGAAGAAGCCACAGCTTTATAAAGGGTGTGTGTGTGGCTTTATACTACCCTGGGAATTTTTGTAGTATGGAGAGGAGCATGTGATAATGTAAAGTAATAGAAGCGATATATGAGACTCCGAATTACAAGATCTGAGTGCCCAGTATTGCTATGAAATAATCTAATATTTATTAGCCCATAAAACTCTCAGCCTTAGGGGTTATTAGTGGAGATCAAAGAATTCAGGAGGGGGGCAAATAAAACTTGGGTTTTTGGACACCCTTGTAACATACATGAACCCACCCCCCATGGCCTCAATATTTCAAGGCTGGGTCAAGCATCTTTGCAAAAAAGCTCCAGAATAAGGCTATTTTATTTAAAGAAGACAAATTGGAACTGTGGACAATTACTGTTGATGACTGTTCCAATATTATTTGCTAAATTTGTGTGGATGTAGGTTTATAAGTTCTGAAATCATTGTTTTTCTTTTTAGAAATCTGTATTTGAAACATTCAGAGCATCCAAAAGGGCTGTTTTCCTATAATTGCAGCAGTCAGAGGTGCTTCTGTGCTTCCAACATAGGCATTTAATGTCCATGGACATAACACAATAATCAGATACTGTGAGTTTCTCCATGATTCCACTTTTGTCATTGTAGCAGGCAGACAGACTTTTATTTCAAAAGTGTGACTGCATCTAACACAGTATTAATTTCTTTTTGTAGTTTGTGAAAACTCATCAGATTTGTCAGGAACATGTTTTTCACCTGTACAGTGATTTTAAATTGTTAACACAGCAGCCACTGCTGGAGACAAAAGAGCATGTGGAGGTTGCGTACTGCATTGGCTAGAATAGCACTTATAGCTCAAGAATGTCTATGGAGATTCTCAGTCATCCAAGCAGAGGTGGGATCCTCCCGGTTCGGACCGGTTCTCCTGAACCGGTAGCGACCCACTGGTGATGTCACGATGACATCACGGATCCGGTTCGGTCGGTGCCAGTCCGTGGGTGCCACCATTTTTTTTGAATTATTATTTTTTTGAATTTTTTTTGAAATTTTTTTTCTTCTGCGCATGCGCAGAAGCCGAGTTTCTGGCACTGCGCATGCATCGCCATCTTGTTTTTGGCTTTTCTTTTTTGAATTTTTTTTTGTACTGCGCATGCACGCACGCAAAGCGCGTGCGCGCCCACGTGGTGCGGGAGGAAGCGAACCAGCAGCGACGTAAGTTAGAACCCATCCCTGCATCCAAGTCATGGCTGTCCCAAAGATGATTTTTCAAGAAGCAACTGTACTTTCTGGTTTTTCTTTTCTTTTCTTTCTTTCAGCTCTGAGAGCTGAAGAAGCTTCTTGGATAAGAAGTGAAAGGTCTCCAAAGAAAAACCAGAAAGTCCAGTTGCCTCTTGAAAAAGAGAAGTTTTCCAGTAGGACACTTATCTTGGAAAATTGTATCGTCCTCTGTAGAAATAGAAAAATGAAATGCTAGGCATAGCAGATCACTGTATATAGCTTTGTGTAAGTAATTAGAATTCTGAACATTAATAAAAGCTTTTAGAATCCTTGTAACCTTTTATATTTAATCCCCACTTGAAAACAGCTCTCAAGTTATTTCTGGTCCTAGAATTTCTAATATTCTTTGGTCCCTGAAAATGCTGCACTTTTAAGTACAGGATTCTTGTTCCAGGTTCTGAGATTAAATAATACCAATAAAGTAATAAGTATTCCAAAGTTGGTGCTGTGGTTTTTTTTTAACTTTTTTTTTTTTTTGCAATTAAGAGCACATCCATGTTTGGTCACCCCCTTTCCCCCATATTTAGAGCTATTGTGGAGAAGAAAATTAAGCCCTTCTTTTACAGTTCTAATAATGAGAATTTTTTTTTTAAAAAAAGATTTTTTTCCCCCTCCTCTGCCAGAAATGCAATAATTAGAACAGCTGGAAGACAGAAAACACATGTCACATACTTCCCCAGTCTCTGCTCTGCATATGGCATATCTTGCAGCTACTTTAATTTATCCCCAATTGTCAAGATCCCGAAGCTGCCTCCTTTCTGCCAATTGTCTTCAGAACTTGAACTGCTGTAAGAAGAAACAAGGCAGTGGGGGGGAAAGAGGCATCTTAAATTCTTGTCTCAAATTCTTGACACACCATGTTTTTCATTAGTGCTTCTGGCAGGAGGATTTGACTCAACAACTCTCGATGAATAAAAGAAGCAAGCCCCTCTTTCCCCCCCCCCACAACCACACCCAATGAATAAAAGAAGCAAGCCCCTCTTTCCCCCCCCCCCCATATAAAAACAAACCTTACTGCTTCTAAAAAAGAAATGCTGTAAAAGGGGGGGGGGAAGCAATTAATTCAGACTGCAGAGACATTGGCAGAAAGTACTCACTGAGTTGCAAGCGGGAGGTTAAGACATACTCCGGACCATGCAGAAGACACAACCGTCAAGTCAACCTGATGATTGTGTGGACACCCTGATTTATTTATTTTTGTTGGTATTTCCGTGTGGCTGTGTGGTATTTCCCAGATGGCTGGAGGGTGTGGAGGGAGAGGTTGATGTTGTTTTCTTGGCGGCGGCAGCAGAAAGACCCTCTGCTATTGTCTTCTTGCAAGATGTTTCTTCAACTTCCCAGCCAAGTCGGCTTTTCATCCTAGTATTAACTGGAGTGACAACAGGCACTATTGCATAAGTAATAGTGCATCTAAAATACACCCCAGATATACTTGTAAATAACAGTCAGGGCACATGTCAAGAAGGGAGGGAGCTGCAACTCTATAGTAGCAAGTGCGATTTTAGCCTTGCTGGCCCTTTTGCTCCCATCCCTTCCAATTCTTGTCCCACCAGGCAGAAACTCCCACTGAGATTCATTCTTGAATTTCTTTTATTTAAGCTAGGGTCAGCCACCTTCTGCGTAGGCCTTCTCTGGGGACATGGCCCTTGCCCTCTCTCTTAGGCAAATTCACTGGCCTTAGATCAACCTCTTGGAGCAAGCCATAGAGACATCTTTCATGAGGGACAGAAAGAGGGTGTGGCCCCACAGAGACGTAAGGCTATTCTATAAACACAAATGTATATTTATTTGGGGGGATTGTAGTACCATCCAAATCATTACAATTCATTAAAACAGTGTGGTTCTACATCAGGGCTGAGATAGAATCACAAATCTGAATTATTTTTTGGATCACTGCACAGACAGGATAGGTATGATATTTTATTTTGGGAGTACAAACTGGATGATTTCAGGTGGCTGGCCAAATCTGGCATGTGGAATGTAGGTTGCCAACCTCTACTTTACATACCAGGTTAGAAGGGGACAGTCCAAGTTTCTTACTCTCCAAAGACAAGGGTTAGGCAGAAACAACACAGATTTGAAAAAAAGAGCATTAACTTTTGTGAAATCATCTCCATGGTCTGACTGGGTTCATGTCATATTTTCTCTTGTGTTGTCTTCTTGCCCTAGGAAGGAAATTGAGTAGAAAGCTCAGTGTGGTTTGCCAGGTATGGTTAAAAAGAAAAAGAAAAAAAAAGTCAGGATGGTAGTGATGATAGTGCCATCAAAATTCTGCCAGTTTTTTTATAGGTTGTTCTTGGGTCCCACGGTCTTCCTTTGGCACAACCTGGACACTCAAATTGGTTTGAGCTCTGCTTCCCAGAACTGCAACCAATCTGAAATGGTTTGCAAGCATTTCCAGGCTGTAAAATTTTCGTAAGAGCCTGAAACAAACCCACATTTCCCATCTTCTGCCTATCCCTGCTAGAGGCAAGTAATTCATATATCAGTATATATCTAAAGATAGAATAAAAGCCAAGTGCCACTCTCATCATTCATGAATTATTGTACCCAAAAACAGCTGCCTTGCATGGTAGGTGTGTGTGTGTGTGTGTGTGTGTGTGTGTGTGTGTGTGTGTGTGTGTGTGTGTGTGTGTGTCTAT
>QLTV01003977.1:2431012-2457487 GCA_003457575.1 Thermophis baileyi | reverse complement strand
CTTATCGTGAAATATCTCTGGACAGTCTCAATTGTATTAATGCCCAATATGTAGTGTGGGTTCCAGACAGATTAGCTGTATTTGAGAATTGGTCTAGCAAATGTATTGTATGCTCTGGTTAGTTGTGTAATGTTACCGGAGAAGAAGCTACGCAAGATTAGGTTTACAACTCTTAATGCCTTTTTGGTGATTTTGTTATAGTGGGCTTTGACACTGAGATCCTTAGATATGAGTATTCCAAGGTCCTTGACAGAGTGAGGGTCATCAACGAGGTTGTGTCCACTCAGCTTGTATTTTGTGTTCTCATTCTTTTTGCCAATGTGTAAGACAGAGCATTTGTTGGTTGAGATTTGGAGTTGCCAATTGTTTGACCATTCTGACACAAAGTCAAGGTCTTTTTGAAGGGTAGCAGCATTGTCGGTGGTGTTAAATAGTTTTACATTATCGGTGAAGAGAACACAGTTGCTTATAATATGATTGCAAAGGTCATTTATATAAAGTATAAAGAGTGTTGGTCCTAGAACGCTGCCTTGGGGGACACCGCTGTACAGGATTTGATATTATATATCAAATTATACAATATTTTATTTATACAGTACATGTATTGGTTAACTGATCAGCACAAAGTTCATCTATTTCTTCTGCTTGGTTGGGTGGGCTATAGTAATGTCATTCTTTTTTCCTTTTATGTTGACCATATGCATTCTAGGAGGCTTTTATGCTTTGTTGTGTGCATCTCTGTAGAGAGGAAGTGATCTCTAACGTATTATGCAACTCCACTTCCTCTTTTGTTAGGTCTGTTTCTTTTGAATAGTTTGTATCGTTCTATAACAGTACATTCCAGTCGTGAGTTTCATCCCACCAAGTTTATGTAATGGTAACTCTATCATACTTGCCCTCTTGTGCTAGTATTTCAAGTTCACCCTGTTTGTTCCCTAAGCTTTGAGCGTTAATGTATAGGCATTTAAGTTCTTTGTGGCTGAACCTGGGTATGCTTCCTACATTTTCTACTTTGCATCTGAATTTTTCTTCTTTCTCTTTACTCCCTTTGATTGGTCTGCAGGAGAACATCCAACAGTCAGGTGGTAATCACTACCTATGAAACTGATAACTGAAAGAAAGGTTGGATGAGAATAACCAGCTCTATAACCCTGATTAGCTTCTCTGGGCTTCTTTATGGTGGATTAGATATGTGCCCTAAGACACAAAGGACATGTAATTTGGCAAGATTTGAGGTTCCAGCTACATCTGCAGCTCTATGTTATTTATTTATTCATTTCTTTAGCTATTAGATACCAAATTTAGATAGCCACCCAATTGCATGACAGTAATTTCCAATGCTGCACTAGAACCAGGGGGTGACATTCAAATTTTTCCCCTACCGGTTCTGTGGGCGTGGCTTGGTGGGCGTGGCTTGGTGGGGGTGTCATGTGACTGAGTGGGCGTGGCCAACTTGACATCACTCACTGCAAGGTGGGGCGGCACCACCCCACCAAGCCACGCCCACAGAACTGATAGAAAAGTTCGGCCAAGTCTTCTAGCGTTCAACCTGGCTGCTTCTCGCCTCCTCCTCATGTTTGCTCTGTGAGCCCGAGAAGGAGTGAGTGGGAGGGGCGGGGCGGGGCAGGGCCAGTCAGTGGTGCAATTTACCGGTTCTCCGAACTGCGCATAATCGCCGCCACTGGTTCTATAGAACCTGTCCGAACCTGCTGAATTTCACCCCTGACTAGAACCATTGTATACCAATACCCATTTTCAAAGCTATATTGGAATTCTCTTTCTGATTAGGAAAAGATTTATGTGTGAATAAGGTTTGTCTCAGTACATGGTGAATTATATAACAAATTGTCTTGAATGGCTGCCAGTCTTCATGTTCTCCTCATGCAAAGTGTGAAACAGCTTTCCAAGACATAGGTAAAAAAAGAAAGGGACGGGGGGGGGGGAAGAGATACTCTCCACATTCTGTACAAAAAGCCATACAGATTCATGGGCTGGCTTCACATGGATTTTAAGACCTCCAAAATAGAGTTCTGCTTAAACTGAACCTGAATATAATTCAATCTTTTTATTGAATGACACAGTTGTAGTTATATGTTTTATAGCTATATAGTATATAATAACATACAGGATATCAGAGTTCCCCAACCTTTCTGGCTTTGTGGACTGGCGGGGGGTGGGGGGAGGGGATGGCTTTGCTTGAGCAGCGGGCAAGTGCGCGCACAGCTCCATTTGCACAAGCAACAGGCACGTGCACCTGCCACTTGCGCAAATGGAGCATGCGTGCATGAGCTCACTCACTGCTCGTGTAAGTGGGGAGGCATGCGTGCTTGCCCACCGCTTCGGACAGCCCAATTCTGAACAGCTCATGGCCCAGTAGTGGGGACCCCTGCAGTATATAGCTGAAGGGACATAATAATAATAATAGGATACGTAGAATTAGTGGGACATAATAATAGAATCAGTAGCAATAGCACTTAGACTTATATACCGCTTCATAGTGCTTTACAGCCCTCTCTAAGCGGTTCACAGAGTCAGCATATTGCCCCCAACAATCTGGGTCCTCATTTTACCCACCTCAGAAGGATGGAAGGCTGAGTCAACCTGGAGCCGGTGAGATTTGAACTGCCGAACTGCAGCTAGCAGTACAGCTGAAGTAGCCTGCAGTGCTGCACTCTAACCACTGCGCCACCTCGGCTCTAGAATTAGTTTAACTGCTCTTTCGCTTATGTAAGAATTGCTTTGCTTCTGCCAGTAATAGAATTAAGCACCACTTCTGCTTGGTTGTTTTTCTGTACGACCCTGTGCCTGACGAATGTCTCAAACAAGAAGCGGGGTGTGTCCCTGGCAAGGTTCAGACATTGGGCAAATACCTGTGTTGCTAAGCACCCAGCCCTCCTGTTCCTTGCTGCACTGGCGAAGGAGAGCATGGACACACAGGGCTACAAGGAAGGCATGGGCCAGTGGACCAGAATTGGGTACTAAGCTGATGTCTCTGAAGGTATAAAAGGACGCCACACTTTCCCCAAGGGAAGTATGCTGCATGCTCTTTGTCTGCATGCTCTTTGTCTGTATGTTGTGGAATGGTCTACCCAGCTCTTTCTTTGTACAAATAAAAGCTCTTATTTTGTCAAGTCTCTTCTTGAGTCTCTCTTTGGCATTCTGATGACTCAAGGACCTTACGTAGCTATATGTTATTATACAGTTATATGTTGGAGATGGCCATGTAAGTGGTCATATTAGGCACAATCTGTTTGTAGTTCACCTCTTCCTTATGCAGATAAAACACAGAAAGTTAGGACAAGATGGTTCCTTCCTTTTGAGGGGGAAGGAGTTTCTCCTTCTCCCTCAAAAATGCTTCTTGGGCGTTGACCACCTTAGCCTGGCCAATTCTTCTGTAGCCATAGCAAAGTGTGATGCTAAATCAGCAGTCAAAGAAGATGGAGGATCGTGGTTTTTGTGTTTTTGTTTTTTGTCCCCATGACAACAGAATGTGCCTTTAGGAAAAACCAAAGCATTTCTTTCCCCAGTCCCTGGCTTTGACATCCGTACAATGGGGAAATTGGCAATATCCAATCCTTTGCAATGAGCATCGTCACAGATATGTGGATGTTACTGCAATTGAACTAGTGTGGGAAGCAGAAATTTTAACAAGGAGAGTGTGCATTTATCTGTTTCGAAATGCTTTGGGAATCAAAGCAATGATTTTCTATATGGGTAGAAATAATGCCATATAATGAAAATACATTTTCTTTCATAGCTTTATGGAAAGTGGAATAATAAGCTGGTAGTGGCGGCACTTTGATGGTGAACGGTTGGACTGGTCCTAATCAACATGTTAAAAGAAGTCATGAAACATAGCTTCTGAATGCCTGAGATCCATAACTCGCACCTGAAAGTTTGTTTGAAAAATACACACGGTAGAACTATAGATACTTCGAAACTGATTTGGAACAAATGCTTCAAACCCTTTGTGATCACAGCACACTCTGCTATTCACTGAAACAACCCCTCTTTTCTCGGACTTCCATCCAGCGCTGGAAAAAAGGTGCCACAGCTTTAAGTGGTACATTATCTTCAATAACACAGAGATGGCCTCTTAGCTTCATGCCTGCACAGAAGATTGAAAAAAAAGCTGAGGACACTTAAATGAACAGCTGGGGGTGTCCAGAGCACTTGTCCAAATAATTTTTGTAGTCCTAATGGTGAACCTGTTGGATTTCACCCCTGATCAGCACTCCTGCACCTCAGGAAAAAGATGACTGCACAGGAGAAGGGAGAACGTGGTTCTGAGGAGCTCATGATCTTCCAGACATTCATTGCCTGTGATTAGTTTCATCTACATTAATGATTTCAGTTCTGCAAATGGCATCTCTGTTTTAATTTACAGCATTTGTAAAACGTAAAGCCCATCCTTGCAAACACTAGGGTCTTACTGAAAATCAGATGTGGTATGTTTAAGATTGGAACGCTTTTGCCTCATATATCTTTATACACCCTGGTGATATGCAAAAGAACTTTTATATATCAAGAGGGAAAAGCAACAAAGAGTATTAAAAATGTGTATTTATTATTTATCCAATGTGCCATGCAACTTTAATGAGAAGAAATGGAGTTATAATTCATTTGTTTGGAAATACGAACTATTGGTCTGATATTTTTTTTATTCAGTTGCAATGGTGACCTAAACTACATACTTGAAATTAAATGGAAATATTTCTTCTAGACATAAGTGCTGCTTGGAGAACAATCTTGTCCAAAATAATATCATTTAAATTTCCTAATCATTTATAGATGGCCATTTTAAAGGCAATTATTTTGAATAAAGCATAGTTTCCTATAAATTAGAGATAGGCAAGCATTAAAGTTTTTACATTTTGTATTAAATTCACAAGAACTGTTGTGTGCAGTTAAGTTTTTAAGGGAAGGTTAAGCTCTAGAGTCCATTTGCATATACACTGAAATACCAGAATTTAACAATTTCACTATACCCTTTAAAGTCCTTTGAGCGGGTTTTATATTTTACTGTTTCCTGAAACACATTTCTGCATTATGTCCATAAATTATGTATTTCAGTATATCATTATAAAAAGTACAACATCCTGCAGGAAAAGCAAACCAGATACTCTGATATAAAAATGGCTTCTTCTCAGTTAAAAGCAAAGCCATAAATTCTTTTGACTTCATTAACTGCAGTTTAATCCCACCATATAACATGATTGCTAAATTGCCATATCCATGACTCTATCTTTCAGCCCATTTCTAAAGTCAGAGAAAGGGAAGAAGGAAGGAAGGAAGGAAGGAAGGAAGGAAGGAAGGAGGGAGGGAAGGAAAGAAAGAAGGAGGGAGGGAGGGATGAAGGAAGGCGGAAGTAGGAGGGAAGGAGGAAAGGAAGGAAGGATGGAAGGAAGCAAGGGAAGAAGGAAGGAAGGAAGGAAGGAAGGAAGGAAGGAAGGAAGGAAAGAAGGAAAGAAAGAAAGAAGGAGGGAGGGAGGGATGAAGGAAGGCAGGCAGGCATTCTTACCTACAGTCCCAAGGCAGCCAATGCTGGAGCTCAGCCCTTCTTCCTCTGACAGAGATAGATGAAACCCAGACCTGCAGCTGCCCTGTTCTAAGGCCCGGCTTCCCCTTGCTACAGAGTTTTATTACCAGTGCAATACTATGGTTGTGTTCACATGATGGACTTAATCATAGTTTAATTTAATTTGTTGAATTAACCTCTGTTGGCCACATTTGCACATTACAATGAACCCTCACTCAGCCTCACTAAAAAGGTTAGGTTCACACAAATAAAATAAAATAAATAAACAAATAAAATAAAATATAAACAAATAAAATAAAATAAATAAATAAATAAATAAATAAAATGCATCCAGCTGGCTATTTGTGATTGTTTTGTGTCCCATACAATCACAATCTGGGTAAAAGTGAGCAACTGAGCAAAAGTGCTTCTTTTAGTAGCAGTGCCACATCCTGAAGACTGAAGAGGGTTCCGGTCTCATCAAGAGAACTAGAAGCTTGTGGCCTAGACAGGCATCACTCTAGTGATATCCAAATGCAGGCTGCGATTCTCGTGAGCACACAAATGCCAACTCGCTTCTAAAGTGGGTCTGCAGACACAATCTGGCTGGTTTGGCACAATCTGGCACAGTTCTCATGTAAGAAGGATACCGCCAACTGCTTATGGATTATCCCTGGAACACCCAGTGTTCTTTCTGTAATTCATTGCCATGATATAGTCAAATCCACCAATTTTGAATGCCCCAAGTATACACCACATAATTGCTAGCTTTAAAAGATTTGTTTATTGTTCTAACATGCTTGAGAGAAAATTACAACAACGTTCCAAAGCATATATAAGACCAAGCTGACTCCGCTGGTTTATGAGGGGGAAAATTTTTTCAAAATCCATAGTTGGGAAAGATATTGGCGAAAACTAAAACATCATGTGCTCTCCAAAATTCTTCTTCAGTTTCTGGTATGTTTAGGGCTTAGGGCTCATCCACATAGCATCCTTTCCTCAGCTGGAAGACACCCCAGTTCATATTCATTGAGGACTTTTTCTTGCAGCATCTCATAGCTAGGCTTACTGAGGCAGAGTAAAGCTAGATCAAATTGGTGAGGCAAGGAAGTCATGTTATCCATAGACAAGCAGAAGGCCTTCCATACAAACATTGTAGGAATCCTCTTTAGCGATCAGAAACTTGCAACAGTTGTTTCTCCATGGTTATTCAAGGTTCAGCTGCTGAGGAGAACAGCACCTCATCCAGCCACCCTATATTCCTTAACTTCCATGAGGCTTACATTCCCCTTGGAAATCTGGAAGTATAACCACATCCAGCAAATGTTTCCACTCCTCTCTCTCCCACTGCTAATTACTAGGGCCTTTCTGGTGAAGGCACCAACACCAACTTCCTAAGGTATAGTGAAAATTAAGGTTGGAGAGCAGCTCTTTGTAAAATAACCCAATTTTCCTCCAACTCAAGGATGGTAAATTAAGGACTTTAAATTAAATTAAGGTAAAATAATTAAGACAAATTAAGATAAATTAAGGACTTTGATTTATAAAAAAGAAGAAAAAAGTCAAGGAAACAATCGGTCCACTAAAAGGAGAAGATGGCAAGGAAGTAATGGGCAGTAGAGAGAAAGTAGAGCTGCTTAACTCACTCCTTGCATCAGTCTTCATGCAAGAAGAAAATATAGCCCAATCTACCATAAATGTAACCATAACAGTCAGACTAGAAATAAAAATTAAAATCAACAAGAAAATGGTAAGAGAACACCTTTCTGAACTAGATGAGTTCAAATCACCAGGACTTGGTGGATTACATCCCAGAGATCTTAAGGAGCTGGCAGATGTGATCTCGTAACCATTAAATCATATCTTTCAAAGATCCTGGAGCACTGGGGAACTACCTGAGGACTGGGAAAGAGCTGATGTGGTTCCCATCTTCAAAAAAAGGGGAAAAAACAGATCCAGGAAACTATAGACCGATCAGCCTGAAATCAATACCTGGGAAGATCCTGCAAAAGATAATAAAAAAACAGATCTGCGAACACCTAGAAACAAGTAAATTTATAACCAGAAGCCAACATGGGTTTGTCAAAAAGAGATGATGCCAAACCAACCTATTTCATTCTTTGACAAAGTGACTAAATTAGCAAAATACTGTGGACATAGTATACTTGGATTTCAATAAGGCATTTGACAAAGTAGACCACAACCTTCTTCTTGGTAAGCTAGAAAAATGTGGGATAGACAGCATCATCAGTAGATGAATTTGTAACTTGCTGAAAAACTGCATTCAACGAGTAGTCCTTGATCATACTACATCTACATGGAGAGAAGTAAGCAGTGGGGTACCCCAAGGTTCTGTCTTAGGCCCAGTATTCTTCAATATCTTTATGAATGACTTAGATGAGGGAATTGAAGGGGAACTCATCAAATTTGCAGATGACACTAAGCTGGCAGGAATAGCCAACACCCCAGAAGACAAGCTCAGGATCCAAAAGGATCTTGGCAGATTTGAACACTGGGCCTTATGCAACAAAATAAAATTTAATGTAGAGAAAAGTAAGATTTTACACTTAGGCAGGAAAAACCAAATTTTCAAGTACAAGTTAGGTGAAACATGGCTCAAAAGCAGTAACTGTGAGAGGGATCTTGGAGTCCTAGTGGATATGAGCCAACAGTGTGCGGTAGCAGCCAAAAAAAAAAAAGCTAATGCAATCCTTGGTTGCATAAACAGAAGGATAGAGTCAAAATCATGCAAAATATTAGTACTGCTATATAAAACCTTAGTAAGACCACATCTGGAATACCGCATCCAGTTTTGATCACCACGGTCAACTTGCAAAGATTTCAAGTTGCCATGAAGAGAAGGGGAAGGAAACTTCACAACTACATTATAAAAAAGATGTTGAGACTTTGGAAAGAGTGCAGAGAAGAGCAACTAACATGATTAAGGGCCTGGAGACTAAAGCATAAGAAAAAAAAGGCTATTATGGCTAGTTTAGAGAGAAAAAAGAACTAGGGCTGACATGATAAGAGTGTTCCAATATTTGAGAGGCTACCACAAAGAAAAGGGGCTCAACCTATTTTCCAAAGCACCAGAAGGCAAGACAAGAAACAATGGATGGAAACCAACCAAGGAGAAAAGCAACTTCTCACTAAGGAGAAACTTCCTGACAGTGAGGACAATTAATCAATGGAATGGCCTTCCTTCAGAAGTTGTGGGTGCTTCATCACTGGAGGTTTTTAAGAAGAGACTGGACAGCCACTTGTCTGAAATGGTATAGGGTCTCCTTGATCAGTGGGTTGGACTAGACGACCTCCAAGGTCCCTTCCAACTTTATTATTCTGTATTCTGCATGGATGAGAGAGAGAGAGAGAGAGTTTAAGAGAATTTGAAGGTTTGCACTTTGGGCTACTTTTTGGTCCATCTTAATATCACCCAACTTTGGAACAACAATCCAGTTATCCTAAAAACTGTGGAACCGCAAAGCGTCTTAATACAGTATTTCCTTTTAAAGATTATAACTCCTTTTGTAACATTCTCACATAAAAATACATAGCATTTTGAAAGAAGTATCATCTCATGGGGAAATATTCAGAGAATATCTCCTGATTGACATACAAGGAAAAAAGGGACAAGGGGAGCTGCTTTTTTTCAAAATGTTCTCTACATTTTGAAGTGTTTGCAATGTGCATGTAAGCCTTGGTTTGAGAAATGCAGTTCTTTCTTTCTCACGATTTTCACTATAAAATCATGATTTTCACTATAAAATCATGATTTTCACTACAAAATCTATGTTTTAAAAAGCCACATGGATTCATAGTATAAAATTCCTCTACCTGATTGTGTACAATAATATGTGGCAACATGTGGCAACATTTTGTGCTTGGGGACTCTATAAGAAATTCATCTTTTTTTTTTTTTTGCTTGCTACCTTGATCTGCTGGCATGCAAATCTTAGTTTGCATTTAGTTGTTTGCTCATCTCACATACCCGCATACCTAAATTAGGAGTGAGGGAAGCTAATCCACAAAAACAAATTGTTTCAAAAACAGAGGGTTACCCTACAGTGAGAAATCTTCTCTGTGGCTGAAAATGTTGGTCAGTTTCTGAACAATATCACAGATCCAGTTAAGCTGAAGCTGCGAATGATGAAGCCAGGGAAGCTCCTGGACAGGACAATACCAAAACAACCCCTTTCATGTTCAGTTGTGACATAGTGAGAAACAGGTACTATGTACATAGATAGCATTTATCACTTTTCCTGGTCTTGGCCTGTGAATCAATCAATCTTCAATGTGAAAATGCTGCTTTCCATCTCTGGGAACCTCTGTACCCTTCTGATTTTACAGAACTAGCAACTGCATTGAATTTCTTCTACGCTAGTGATCACTTTGAAGTGATTCTTTGACGTCAGTATTGCTATGACTGATTTATCAATTATGTGCTATCTATTCAGTGCTGATTTTTTTTAAATCTTGCCATTATTTTTTTTATAAATAACTCAAGGCAGTGAACATATTTATTACTCCTTCCTCAACTCCTATTTTCCACACAATAACAACCTTGTTATTGGTTATTGGACTGAGAGAGAATGATTGGCTCAAAGTCATCCAGCCAGTTTTCATGTCTAAGATGGGACTAAAACTCACAGCCTCGTAGTTTCTAGCCTGGTACCTTAACCACTAGACCAACCTGGCTTTCAGTCTTAATGATCATACAGATAGATCTTATCCAGGATCACTGCTATGACCAAATTATATTTAAAAATAACAGCAAAAACCAACAACAGAACCTGAACAATCTATTTAATTTGCTTTGGGTAACTGTGGGTTCTACCTGATGCTTCCACATCATTGCTCAAGAAAAATCCAACTGAGGCCACTGCTATCAGCCCTAAGCAGGGGTGGGTTCTAACTTACCTCGCTGCCGGTTCACTTCCTCCCGCGTCACGTGGCCGTGCCGT
Source organism: Thermophis baileyi (assembly GCA_003457575.1). NCBI lineage: Eukaryota > Metazoa > Chordata > Lepidosauria > Squamata > Dipsadidae > Thermophis > Thermophis baileyi. The sequence continues at coordinate 2,447,008 of QLTV01003977.1, read as the reverse complement.
GTGGCCGCGCACTTCGCGTGCATGTGCAGTGATGAAAAATCCCCCCCAAAAAATAAAAAAAAAGCTGAAAACAAGATGGCGACGCATGCGCAGTGCTGGAAAGTCGCCTTCTGCACATGCGCAGAAGAAAAAAAAAACGGGAAAAAATTCAAAAAAAAAATTCAAAAAAGAATTTAAAAAAATAGATGGCGGCGCCCATGGACTGGCACCGGCAGAACCGGATCCGTGACATCACTGTGACGTCACCAGCGGGTCGCTACCGGTTCAGGTGAACCGGTCCGAACCGGGAGGAACCCACCTCTGGCCCCAAGACTACACAACCTAAAAGTAGATAAGATTTAAAAGTAGCAGAATATCTTACTTATCGGGAGGAAAAACTAATTCCTGAGTTTTCATCTGATTTTAAACCACTTCATTTTTAAAATGTTTCTGTTGTGCACAGCAATTCAGTAATTCATATTATAACATTTTTTTTAACGTTCATTCCCTGTTGCAAACAAGTTGTTGTTTTTCTACATTGTAAAACTGAAAGAATGTGTATAGATTTCAAAATAATGTAGAATAAGATTATTATTCTTTTGGTGATTACATGGAGATACTGTTTAAAGAAAGTGTATTTCACACAATTACAAATTTTGACTCTCGATGTGATTATTCCTCTGTACAGATATAAATGAAGAAGGCTGTTACTGAACACACATATAAAACTGTAAGCATTCATAACAAATCATGTTGCTGAAGAGAAGACATGTCCTTTCATAAATTCAATACAGCATATGGAATATACAAAATGCACCAATGTCTATAATGCAGAAGTTGTTTCCTTTTTCATATTAACAATTTTTTAAAACAATGAAATGCTAAATCCAGGAATACATTTTCAAAAGGTTGTGATGCCAAATGCCTTTGTTACTTGTCCATTTCTATCTTTCCACATTGTCTATAAAGAACAATAAAAATAATGCCACAATTTCATGGTTACTTGGCTCTTACATTGGCATAAATTACATATTTCCATTCTGGCACAATTATGTGTTTCTTGGAGTAGGTAAATCAATTACTATAGGTGGATTCAATGGCTGGTAATTCATGGTACAGACAGAAGCATTCACATAGGTAGTTGTTCCATCAGCCATAACACCGTAACCTAAAAAAAATTTAAAACATTGTTATAAATAAGCTTTTCTTCAGTACACTATTTCTGTTATCATACACCAAAGTTTGGCCATATAGAAATTCTTATTCATCCCATTGAACATCAATAAATCACAGCACTAAACTTGAATGCCTTCTTGAATCCAAGCAAACACCACTCTAATGCCCCCCTTTTGTGAAGAATAGTTTCCAATCCCTACAATTTAAATAATTCCCTGTAAAATTTAGGGCCCCTCTGCAATGAATTCCCTCTCTCTAAAACTTTAACATTAAACCTGAATTTAGATTAGGCCCCCTCCAACTGAATGCAGGATTCTACTTGGTTCTTCTGGAAGAAAATGGGATTCTTCTTATGAAATCATCATTCAAATGAATGGATATTAAGTCTCCGTTCAGGGAAGGGTCTTTGCATGTTGGATCTGGAGGTCTTCAGATTCCTCTGAGATATTCTGAAGCCAAATTGAATGTACACCCAGAGTGAGTTAAGAAGAAGAAAGGAAAAAGCATGCCAACCATTAGGGCATTACGGTTTTCTTGCTCCTGTTTCTTGCCCTTTACCCCTATAAAGATATTTTCAACATTAAGAGCTTTTAAATAGTATTCAGAGGTTGAACATCTGTTACTTCTATATAACTGAATGTCACAATGACCCATGTCTCCTTCATAAGTTGGCTTTGTTGCTACTCTTCATATACTGATGTTTGGAAACAACCTATTAATTGCAGCAGGTTCCATATGCTACGGAATTTGACAGAGTGCAGTTCAGCTAAATTATGGAGACATTTCCATGGAGCAAATCATAAGTAAAGGCTGGAGGAAATTTATTTTACAGAAAGCAAAATACAGAAAACAAAAATATGTGGCATAAGACAGTTGAGGTTAATCATGGTTCTGGAAGATCCAAAGTTTCAGAAAATTATTATTCCCCAATTATCTTTGAAAAATATATCAAATTCTAGCAAAAATTCGTTGTAGAAAATCTTTCTAGCACTTTTTTTTCATTCTTGTATGAAAAATCCTGAGATAGAGAGATAATAATGTAGATGTAATAAATGTACTGTATGTCGAAAAATAAAGCAGGGTGCAGAGAAGATAATGAGGAACAGCTTTTTTACTGAAAGTAATAGAATTCTGTCACATTAGGAACAATGTTAAAGCGGGATGTTTTCACAAACAATAAGGTTTTCATGAAAATAGACTGGTGGTACAATAATTATTTCTCCCAGAAATTCAGGAAATGAACACTTGCTTTTGTCTCTTTAGTTATAGATATCTTTAGATATCAGCAGCAGCCATGTCATAATGCAGAGGTCTTCAAACTTGGCAACTTTAAGACTTGTGGACTTCAACTCTCAGAATTCTCCAGCCAGCATAGCTGGCTGGAGAATTCTGGGAGTTGAAGTCCACAAGTCTTAAAGTTGCCAAGTTTGGGGACCCCTGTCATAATGGAACATTCTAGTACTTAGTTTTTTTACATCACCATTTTGAATAACTTGAGAAATCCAAGGTAAAAATCTACTTTGTTATTTTATGTAAATTACTATCATCTGCTGTAAATATATTCCTGTTCCCTTTACTGTGTTTATTGCTTAATAGATGCTGGTATGAAACAGCATTCCAACTTGGTGGAATGAGCTCCAACATAGTGCCTGAGCAAGCACTATGCAGGTAGTCCTCAACTTATGACCACAATTGAGCCCAATTGTGAATCACTGCAGTTGATAAGTTAGTAACCCAGTTGTTAAGGGAACATGGCTTCCTCGTTGACTTTGCTTGTCAGAAGGTCGCAAAAGGGGATCACATGATCTTGGGACACAGCAACAGCCATAAATATTATTTATTTTTATTTTATTATTAGTTTGTCAAACGTGTACAAGATAGCAGGTATAAATATGAACATGGACATGAACGAAGGAAGTGAATACAAATAAATGGGGACAGTAGGACAGGGACGGTAGGCACGCTGGTGCGCTTATGCACGCCCCCTTTACGGACCTCTTAGGAACCAGTTGCCAAACATATGAATTTTGATCACATGATCACTGGATGCTGGAAAGGCCATAACTTGAAAAACGATCATAAGTCACTTTTTTCAGTGCTGCTATAACTTTGAACGGTCACTAAACTGTTGTAAGTTGAGGACTACCTGTATATTTACCAGTCTAGATCTGGCTAGAGTTTGCATTACTAGTTGGTAAAAAATAGGTTCCTTCAAGGACATTCATAGGATGGACTATATGTGTGTGTGTGTGGGGGGGGGGAGTCAGCATAGTGGCCCTGATTATACAGTTGCCTTATAGACTTTTTTGTCCTCCTCTATGGACATAATTACTCACTCTTGCTCCTTGCTGTGCAAAGACTGATTTTTAAGCTTATTCAATGTGACAGAAGTTTTTATAGCCCAAAGCAGAGGTGATTGAAGTGCAATTAATCAACATGTCTCTTACCTACTAGTTAATATCTCAACAACTTTGTATTATTCATTTTAATTTTTATGCATGAAAATAATACACACACATACAATTCCTGACCTTCATGAATGTGTCCAAAAACATGAAGTCGGGGTTGTATTCGTCTCTGGATTGTATTCAGCAGCTCAACACAGCCCACCCTCTGCATTTTCTTAGGAACCCAGTCTAGAAAACCTTCAAAATAAGAAACAAATACAATTTATAAAATGCTGAAAAACTTTAGATCTCAAATTTAAGATTCTACTTCATTCTATATCTAGCTCTTCTAGCGTTAAGAGAATATCTGGAAACTTATTTTTGTTCATGTACAGAAATAAAATTGAATAACAATAATAAAATTGAATGATGGTGTATACAAGCAGGAGGTATTATAGTCAATCTACCCACTAAAAGCTGCATTCATGTGTGTGTAATATAGAGATGGTTCTAATAAATGCAAATATACAATTTTGGTCAAAAAATTGCAAAAGAAAGTCTCAATAAATCCCTCTAAAAAGAATAATTTTATTATTCTTTTATCTTTATTTTATTTGATGTGATTTATTGTTGGGGTATAACCCAAGTGAAAATATAAAATAAGCTCAGAGGCCATGTGCTCAGTTTTGCTTTTTGTAAAATAAGCTAAAATAATTGCAATGTCTTAAATGCAGATTTTTAGCAGAGAAAGAATTCACTTAACAGTTTAGCATTCAACAAGGGAGTTGTCAGCCAATGACAGTAACTTGTAGGAAAAGGATCAAATCTAGGTATGAAGGGTGCAGTTGACTTTAGTTAAGAACAGTGAATATAATTATTCCTCATGGCTTCAATATTTGCTTTCTGGCATATTAAAAATTATAATTTAGTGGCAATATTTGGAAAATCCTTGGAATTCTATTCAAGATCTTCATTTTGGGGCAAGTGTATGTGGCCCCATTCAGACTGAGATTACTGTATCTCAGAAGAAACTTAGTTCTTCTCCCAGTCTTGCCATTTCCTTGTACTAAATGGATGCACAACTTCGTTTGACAAGATTAAAAACAAATAAAAACTACTGTCCACTCTTTCTGCGAGGAGTTATCTTAAGGCTTATCTTGAAACTTGTAGCAGAATTCCCATTGAGCCAGAAAGCTTCAATTTTGAGACAGAGCTCCAATTTGAAAAAAACAGACACATAATTCATGTTCTCCCTGGCCTGGAGAAGCAGGAAACCCCCTCGTTTTCAAAATCTGCTATCTCTCTGAGAAGTTAGCTTAAGGCATATCTTGTATTTGCTAAGAGGCACATTATACCCAACTCTAAATAATAATTCCAGTTCACAAGACAAACCTTGTGACTCATATTTAATACACGGGATGCTTTACCGTTAACTTATTGAATATTTGCCTCTGAGAGGATCCCATAAACATTTCTCAGAATTCACCTTGAGGAGGGGACCCAGTTCAGAGCATTCAGAGAAACTGAATTAATAACGGGGATGTCCAAACTACTGGAGATGAAGGTATCACAATGAATACGACAGAATTGAAAACTAAACAAGAACTAGAGAAACAAGGAATAAAACTGGACTGGTATACGAGAATGTAAATACAGTCAAGATATGAAAAGGACGCTAAAACAGAAGGTTTTAATTTACAAAAACAGAGTTAGCTGAAATACTCACAGGAACAGATGAAAGACTAATTAAAAAATTATATAACTATCTACTGTATATTAAATTTTATTTTTTATGATGTAAGCCGCCCAGAGTCCTTCGGGAGTTGGGCGGCATATAAATTTTATAAAATAAATAAATAAATAAATAAATTGGAGCAGGAACAAGTGAGAGAAACAATGATAAAATGGGCAAGGAATTTTGGATATACGATAGAATTGGATAAATGGCAGCAGCTGTGGGAAAGAAACTATAAATTGACAATGGCAACAGCATATAAAGAAAATATGTATAAAATGTTTTATAGATGGCACATGTCACCAGAAAGGATAGCTAAAATGTTCAAACATAAATCTATGAAATGTTGGAAATGTCATTAAATAACTGGTTCTTTTTATCATATGTGGTGGACATGTGCTGAAGCTAAAGCGTATTGGAGTTTAATTCAAATGTGGATAGAAAAGATTTTGAAACAACATCTAGAGTTGAGACCGGAGATATTCTTGTTGGGTATTTTACCAGAGAAATATAATAAAGAAAATATATATTTAATTATCCATATAGTTACAGCAGCTAGAATTGTATTTGCACAAAATTGGAAAGCTACAAAAGCCCCCTCTGAAGGGTAGGTAATTAGGAAAATATTGGACTGTGCGGAGATGAATAGATTAACAATGATAATTAAAGAGAAGGAAGATTCAGAATACTATAATATTTGGGGGAAATTTTACGACTGGATGGAAAATGAATATGGATAGAAGATAAGTTACACCAACTAAAATGGGAGGAAAATGAAAAGTTAAAGATATGAGACCCAGGCGACAAAATTATGTAGTTAAGGAGGTAGCATTATATTAGTATAAATATACCTAGAATGATTAATATGTATAGAAGTATTGACATAGAAAAGAGTTAAGGTTAATATTAGTATTGTAGGTTAAGGGAAATTAGAGAGACGAGTTGCTTGTCTGTTAACCACAAAATAGACTATAAATGGATACACTCAGGGAAGAAATAAGAGGGAGGAAGAGGAGGTAGAGGAGAGGAGGAGAGAAGGAAGAGTGAAGGTAGGAGAAGAGAAGCAGATTAGAAGGGAGGAGGAGGAGAGAAGGAGAAGAGAGAGGTGAGGAGGGGTTGAGAAGGAGGAGGAAAAAGTTAGAGGAAGGAAGAAGAGGTAAGTAAGAGAAGGGAGAGAAGGAGATAGAAGGTAGAGAAAAGGGGGAGAGGTTAGAGAGAGGGGAGTGACATGATATGGTAAGGGGGAAACAGACGAGCAACCGAGCAACTAAGCAATGATATATGTAAGATTATTATGTTTGATCATTGGATGAAAATGTATATTATATGTTAATACTTGATAAAATACTATGGTATATGTATTGATGTTTATATGTGGAGTGTGGGGGAAAAATAAAAAACTTTTGCAAAAAAAAAAAGAATACAACAGAATTGAGATGAGGTATCACAAAGAACTGAGGATATGAACCCTGAGAAAAGGGGACTGAAGAAAATGTGATATGATATTATTTTTACAATTCCAGCTGTCTGTGTTGGCTGAAAAAGATGGATGCAGATCAGTGATCTTCAGCCCAAAGAAGGAAGATTCTAGTTCAGTGTTGGGGTTCTTCACAGTAGGAGTTCAGATGTGGATCAAAGCTGTGAGAGTTGGTGAGCTCCCATTCAATAACCACGTTCAAGTAGAGGCTGCAAGCAGGGGTGGGTTCTAACTTACCTCGCCACCGGTTCGCTTCCTCCCGCGCCGTGTGGGCGCGCGCGCTTCACGTGCATGCGCAGTGCCGAAAACCCAGCTTCTGCACATGCGCAGAAGCAAAAAAACAGCTTCTGCGCATGCGCAGAAGCCAAAAACAAAATGACGGCACCTACGATGCCAAGAGAGCCAGTTCGTGCACGTGACCAACTGGCGATCACTCCCGGTTCGGTGAACGGGGGAAAATTCCCGCTACCGGTCCAAACCGGGAGCAACCCACCTCTGGCTGCAAGTCTTCAGTTGGTTGAATGTGGATTTCTGCACAGAACAATAGGTTGAACTCAATGGCTTCAGTGGCTCCTTTCATGCGGAGCTCTGATTGGGGATAATGGCTGAAGAAATCAAGATGATGCATTCAGAGGGAATAATGAAGCTTCACACAAACGGCAGAATCCAGCTTCAGCACACTTCCAGGTGGGATATGAACAGGGCACAAGGGTCTGTGGGGTACAGGGTCAAAAAGTCAAGGTACCAGCCATAACAATGCGATCAATGCCCGGCCCTTTTGTATGTACAAAACAGGAGTGAGTCTTCAGTCATGTAGTGGTACTGGAATGTTTTCACATACTGTACCCCTCACCCCCCCCCCCGCCCCAGCCAGGACAGTCCTGGAAATAGTCCTTGACAAATAAGTGAATTATTCCAGAAGCTGGAAGCAGAAAAGGGCAACTGTGATTTCTTCCATTTCCATTTCTTCCTAGTTATGATAGGCTTGCTGGGGTGAAAATTACTGAATTTAAAGTGAAGATTGAATTCTCTTAGCTAAGGAAAGTTCAGCTGAATATTGGGAACTGTAATTACATGTATTTAACTCGGATAAACAGAAGTGAACACTTGCCTTATGTGAAAATTAGCAAATTGTTCCAATAGTGCAAATAAATTCGTCTACTAAGTACCTTAATTTTGCTCATTTTAAGAACTTGCTGCTGCATTACAGAAGCACAGCTCTGAGTTTCTGTGAGATTGAGGGTTTGTTGGGGAGGGCAGTGGCTGAAGGTCTTAGGGTATCATGCAGAATGAATCCAACCTGAATGGCCATCAGAGACCTTTCCTGAAACCATGTGCCAGGTAAGGCCACAGACCCAGCTTTAGTAAATAGCAGAGATAGTAAAAATGTTCCTGCCTCTAACCTGCATCTAACTTGTCTTCAGCTGCTTAAACCAACCCATTTTCCTCTTTCTGTCTCTTTAACTTTTATAGCAGCTCCTTGTTTCTCTTTGATGTCAGGCCAACGAATGCACTCTATAGTTTCATAAGCTCTTCATAGTGTCCAAGGTTGAAATGCCCGATCTGGCAGATGGCTATTTCCACATGTGCTCACCAAGAGGCTAGCACCTCTGTTCTGTACAGCTTGCTGGTGATCCATGAGTGTTTGTTTGCCATAGGAAAGATGGGGTGGCAGTGGAAAGGGATGGCGTTTACAAGGGCATCTCCCTCACGGAAATGAACAGCATGAGGAGCACTTGACTTGTAAGGATGCTGGATGGAAAGAAGAAGGTGCTTCACCCCACCAGGAAAGTTGCAATTATGGGAGTCTCCAAGCTCAGGATGGGACCTGGTGGCATTTCTTTCATACAGAGAAGCCATGTGGCTCTTTGTGAATGAACAATTTAGCCCTTCTGCTAGGAACAGTTTGATGTTACCAGGAAAATGTCCTCGATTATGTGTCTATGGGGATTCTCAGTCATCCAGGTCATGGTTGTCCCAAAGGTGCTTTTTCAAGAGGCATCAAACCCATCAGGACTAGATTCGGCAGTCCATCTGCATTTAAAAGACAAAGGCCACTCTTTTGAAGACAGTAAAGTCCATATTTTGGACAGAGAGGACTGCTGGTTTGAAAAAGGGGTCAAAGAGGCCATCTATGTCAAAATTGAACAGCCCTCTCTCAAAAGAGGCAGAGGGACACGACATCATCTATCTACAATACAGTCCTTTCAGCAGTTCCAAGGAGGCTCCACACCAGGGGTGAAATCCAGCAGGTTCTGACAGGTTCTGGAGAACCGGTAGCGGAAATTTTGAGTAGTTCGGAGAACCGGCAAATACCACCTCTGGCTGGCCCCAGAGTGGGGTGGGAATGGGGATTTTGCAATATCCTTCCCCTGGAGTGGGGTGGGAATGGAGATTCTGTAGTATCCTTCCCCTGGAGTGGGGTGGAAATGGAGATTTTGCAGTATCCTTCCCCTGCCACGCCACCAAGCCACGCCATGCCCGCAGAACCGGTAGTAAAAAAAATTGGATTTCACCACTGCTCCACACCCATTTGCACCACTCAGGTGACCCTGAGGACACAGATAAACCTCCAGGTGGCCTTAGCAACTCGCTAAAAGAATGCAAATGACCAGTTGTCCGCAAGGAGTATAAATCCTTCCATTCCCCACCATCCAGTCAGAGCTGAAGAAGCTTCTTGGATGAGAAGCGAAACGTCTTCAAAGAAAAAACCAGAAAGTCCAGTTGCCTCTTGAAAAAGCACCTTTTGGACCTCGATTATGTGATTCCCACAACAGATAGGTCTACTTCTACTTTATCTACAAGTACCCAAATTCACTCATTAGAAGACTGAACCCAATCAGGTGATAACTGATTCAATAGCCTGTTAAGCGTTATGTTAACCCATGATCACCATGCCAAAACTGTGAAGTTCTGGGATCTCTCTTTGCCCCAGTGATTCAGGGAATTACTTGAAGAAGGACCATCTATAGAAGCCTTTGAGTTATACAGAGTTTGTTAGTGGGGGAGATGTCTTTACAGGCTTTAAGGGGCTTGCAGATAGCAATAGCAATAGCATTTAGACTTATATACCGCTTTACAGTGCTTTACAGCCCTCTCTAAGCGGTTTACAGAGTCAGCCTATTGCCCCCAACAATCTGGGTCCTCATTTTACCCACCTCGGAAGGATGGAAGGCTGAGTCAACCTTGAGCCTGTGAGATTTGAACCGCCGAACTGCAGCTAGCAGTCAGCTAAAGTAGCCTGCAGTACTGCACTCTAACCACTGCGCCACCTCGGCTCAATGCTGCAGAGATGGGATTCAGCAGGTTCTGACCAGTTCTGGAGAACCGGTAGTGTAAATTTTGAGTAGTTCGGAGAACCGGTAAATACCACCTCTGACTGGCCCTGCCCCCATCTATTCTCTGCCTCCCAAGTCCCAGCTGATCGGGAGGAAATGGGGATTTTGCAATAACCTTCCCCTGGGTGGGGAGGGAATGGAGATTTTGCAGTATCCTTCCCCTGCTACTGCCCACCAAGCCACGCCCACCAAGCAATGCCACACCCACCAAGCCACGCCCACAGAACCGTTAGTAAAAAAATTTGAATCCCACCACTGAGATGCTGGATGGTTCTTCTGAGTGATGGCACTTCCAAGGAAGTTGCATCCTCTTGCTTTCAGCGGACTCTCATAATAACAGTTCTCATGGCCCAATCCCTTCCCCTCCAATCCAGCCTGCTGTGGCTGATCTGGTGGGAACCTGTATGAATTGTTCAGTTGAGAGAATGAATGGTCTCCTTCATTCCTCTTCCATTTAAAAAAAATTCCTCTACCTTCTTTTCCAAATCACCCTTCTGATTTTCCTTTCTGTTCATATTTCATTCCTCTAGCAACCACCTGGTTGCACTGTGTGCTGGGTCTTCTCGTTGTTTTATGTTCTTGCACCACTGTTAACCAGTGACCCTTGGCAATTGCATATGGTGCACTTGCACAAGATTCTCATGGACGTCGTATGGTACAGCAATTTCTGCTTTTGCAAAACTTTGCTCAAGCAAAGAAAGACTGAAATTCAAGTTGCTGTCACATGACTGGAAATAATTAATTGTAAATGAGGTGGTGTATAAAGGCAAAAAGTATTTCCACTTCAAAAATTTTGCAAACTAAAATCCATGAAATTAACTTCTTCATTAAATTAAGTGTTATTTATGTTGAACATGTTTTTGTCTGCATGCAATGTCAACCTTCTGAAGCTTTCCCATATGTTTGCAACTTATTATGTACACCTGACTACACAAACTAAGAATAATTTATTACACCTAGTGAACACTAAGGAGACTGCCTTAGATATTTTTTTCTTTCCCTTCTTTTAACATTTGGGTTAAATAGTAATCTGCAACTACCAGAAAAGTATAAATCACTGTTGCCAACAACCAACTAGGCAGGTTCCCAAGTTAGATTTTGTTGGAAAATTATAGTGGCTAATTTCCACTTTAGTTTGTACCTGGCACACACCCATTCAAATACCGCATCCAGATCAGATATGGGCACACCCCACATATGGACTAAATAGCAAAATATAGCTCAATATTTATTTAATAAACATCAAAAGCAAATAACTGGCAAAACAGGACAAAAGCAAGGTAAGAAGAACATTAGCAACAGGCAACAATATACATAATTCCTGTATCCAGGGGTGGGTTCTTCCTGGTTCGGACCGGTTCTCCCGAACTGGTAGTGGCCCACTGGTGATGTCACGATGACATCACCGAACCGGATCGGTTGGTGCCGGTCCGTGGGGGCCGCCATCTTTTTAAAAAAAAATTTTTAAATTTTTTTTAAAAAAATTTTTTTTGATTTTTTTCCCCTTCTAAGCATGCGCAGAAGCTGACTTCCGGCACTGTGCATGTGGTCACCATCTTTTTTTTGGCTTTGGTTTTGTTTTTTTTTCAGATTTTTTGTTACTGCGCATGCACGCGTGTGTGAAGCGTGCGCACGCCCACGCGGTGTGCCCACGTGGCGCGGGAGGGAGCGAACCGGCGGCGAGGTAAGTTGGAACCCACCCCTGCCTGTATCTATCAAAAGGTGCAGAATTTCCAATGGCCACTGGAAACAACCTTGTGGACAATGAGCATGGACACTCCCAATTTTTAACTCTTTTGTACACAAAACAGCAGCAGATTAGAGATGGAAAATAAGACACCAGGTTGATACTCCCAGAAGGTAACAAGGAAAACAGGTTGTGAAGAGGATGTGTAGACAATCCAGACAATCCTGCAGACCCTGCTCAAGCATTGCTTATATGCTATGTCCTGGATAGAAGGACTATAGAAAGGCAGGAAATGAGAGTTGGGTATGAGATAAAGAATCTAGGGGCATCTGCAGTGGGGAGTGTAAAAAAAAGTCAAGATAGTAGCTGGTCTGAAGCCCCACCCATGTTGCACGTAAAAGGGTCAAAGCTTCAAACATAAATTGTGGCTGCCATCTTGAGTTTGTTTTACCACTGGCTGTGTGAATGCCCTCGATAGTATCTAATGGTGCCCTGATCACTTGAGAAATACCAGTATGATTATTAAGTTGTAGAAACTTTGAGTTGGGAGATATGGTGTTTGCTTGCAATGAGATGCATTTTAAATATTTGCAATGCAAATTTAACTTAGCTTTAACTTTGAATTATTTTATTCTCAATGATTAACGAAGGCCAATTCGAGACACTTTATTAATATTAGGGCAATAAGCAGACATGGACTACTACTGTATTTCAGCAAAAAGCACCCCAGAAACACACCAATTTACATCTGACGAGCTGCATGGAAAAAGCAAAGATTCAGAATTGTTATCTGTCCCCAAGGACATAGCAGAGACATATAAATTGAACCAGATAAGCATTTTTCAGTGTTTTCTTACCAAGAGGCGGTCCGTGTGTAATAAGAATGTCTATTCCATCTGGAATTAGGTTCCATTTCTCTAAGAGCGCTTGGCCTCGTGGAAGATTAAAACCCCAGCCATAAAACCAAGGTTGCCTGCCAAAGAAAGGGGAAGATAGTCTTCAATGCTTCACACATGCTGTGGTTAGCCAGCTGAGCTCCAGTACAAGAGGAGAAGGCCCTGAATCCACACAGGCAATGTGTCTAATAGCTCAACTCAAATGTTACAGAAGCATGCGTGTGCCACTGCAATTCTGAGTTTATTTATAATTCATGGACACCCATGTAATCTGAAAAAAACATTACCATATCTACTTTCAAAGAATATTCATTAATAAGCAATGAATATTACGCTTTTACTAATTTTAGCACGTTTGAGCCAGTGTAGATGACCTCTAAAGTAAAGTAAAATGCCTTGCTTGGGATGTCTGCATTTATTCTCCTACTGTGTTCGGATAATCTCTTTATTAAAGTGAGTTCCTTCAGGCAAAATACCTGTGAAAAGTCTTGTCTCCTTGACAGGAAGCATTTGTACATTTAACAGATTAACACAGTTGGAAGGGACCTTGCAGGTCATCTAGTCCAATCCCCTGCCCAAGCAGGAGACCCTACATCTGCCTCTACCTAGGATCGAACTCACAACCTCCTGATTGTGAGGCAAGAGCTCCACCTCTAGGCCACAGCAGCTGGGTTGACATGATAGGGGCCTAACCTGAAACACATAGAAGAATCAATGCAGACCCTTAATACAAGAGGTACAGGCAGTCCTCAATTTATGATCACAATTGAGCTCAAAATTTCTGTTGTTCAGTGAGACATTTGTTAATTGAGTTTTGACCCATTTTATGACTTTTCTTGCCACAGTTCTGGTGAAATCACTGCAGTTGATAAGATAGTAACCTGATTGTTAAGTGAATGTGGCTTCTCCATTGACTTTGCTGCTCAGAACGTCGCAAAAGAGGATCACATGACTTTGGGACACGGTAAAGGTCATAAATATGAACCAGTTTCCAAGCATCTGAATTTTGATCGCATGATCATGGGGATGCAGTAAAGGTTGTGACTATGAAAAACTGTGATAAGTCATAATTTTCAGTGCCGTTGTAACTTTGAACGGTCACTAAATGAACTGTTGTAAGTCGAGGGCTACCTGTATTAACTTTTTTCTTTTGATATTTGTAGAGCTGTTTACATGTCCACCAGTTTGTTTTTATTTTTTTTTCCTTTTTGGCTTTTTTTTTTTTTTAACAAACTAGGAAAATATAATATTTTTCACAATGTAAAATTATTTGGAAAACACCAAAAGAAAGTTGTAATACCATGGTGTTAAGTTTGGAATAGATTCATCTAGTAATGGACTATATCAATTGCATAATAATTACCATTCAATTCATCAAAATCCCAAGGACCCAAAGCTCCTTTTAGCATTGACACATATAAAAAGGCATGTTCGATGGCATGTTTCGAACCCCTGCCCCAAAGGTGTGCTTTACCCAAATGAATTATATCTTGCTCATTTACAGAGCTATTTTGACAGATACAATTTTGCTTTCTTTTCATAATGCGGTACTCACATTTCCTTTCCGAATGTGGCTGTTCTATTAATGCAAACCTACTTAATGGCCTCATACTAGCCACCTATCATACTGTATTAGAAGAAGAAGATTAGCATAGAATTTGTGGATCTGTGACTCATTTAATATGAAAGCAGCACACTATAAACTGTAGCGAGTGAATGTGCAGAGATACAGAGCCCGGCCCATTTGCTGGTATGTCGACTACTACCAAAAACATGTATCGATAATGACTTAGTTTTGACCAACGATAAAGCCAAGAAGGTGGCTTCATTCTTGATCGAGACACGGAAGAAGCAGCAGCAGCAAATAAAGTAGGCAAGACTCAAAATATTTTTATACTCATAAAAGATAAAACGCAAGATGCCTTAAATTCACATTTATTTTATCACTCTTTTAATTATGGTGACTTGGTTTATTATGTTGTGATTATTTAGCAGCAATTCTCCTGAAAAGAAACAAAATAAGTACTGACAATATGAAAAGAATCCCATACTTACCTCTGCTTTTCAGAAAGAAATATTAAAAACCAAAATATGCAATAAATTATATACAAAGGTATCCACAATTTAGACGTCTACTCTCAATTAATCTGGTTCTGGTATTCCTTAGTAAAAGTAGATACTTTCATTTATATGATGTTTAATGAACTGCACAGCTTCCCTGGCAAACAGCCTGTTCCACTGAAGTTTAATAAGCGAAATCATGTAGGCCAGACCTTCTGACTACATTTGCAGTTAGGGTCTGCAGAAGTTAGGTCCTCTTCACAAAAAAGATGCCACCTGCTCTGGCTGAGCAAAGGGGGTCTGGAGCAGAGCTGGGGGGCAGGTAGACCTTTTATGTCAGTCCCCCCCAATCCAGGTGTGAAATTCACTGCTAAGAAAGATTTATTAAATTTATCCACTCAATAAACACACTTGCTAGAAACCACACTAACCATAATAAACTACGTCTGCGACCTGACCTATCCATATTACAACGTGCACGCTCCCGTGAGCTCCGCGCAGAGCTCAAAAGACACCTGGATCGTGGAGAGACTGACCTATACATCGACTACCGTGCCGACTGTATCAAGCACAAGACCAACGGTTCACGTCCCTACAACCGCAACAACCCAATAATCAACAATCGACAATCCCAACAACCCAACATCACAACAACCAACAACCCCAACACCCCAATATCCAATACTAGATATGCACGCCCCCAAGATCATCTAGGTTCACCGCAACTGACCTTAAATGTAAACTACTCAACACACGAATCCTCGCAAACAAAATGCCAGAGTTTCTTCTTCTACTAAATACGTGGTTAAACAAATCCTTTCCTGACTCCATTATCACTACACGTGACTACCATGTCACCGATCTGACCGTGAAATCCGAAGAGGAGGTGGTGTTGCTATCTTCTACAAAAAGTCCCTAGATTTGAAAAATATTCAAGTAACACAAGAGCTTGTTCTTCCTGAGACCATTATCTGTGATCTATCTCTAAATACCACAATTCGCTTCCTATTATGTTACAGAGCCCCTGATTATGACCTTGATCATGCGAGCAAACTAACTACATTACTAATGTGGGCAGCCTCATGCCCATATCCCATTATCTTTCTTGGTGACCTCAATTTACCTCTTATTAATTGGACCCTAAATGAGTGCTCAACTGAAACAATACATACAACCATGTATAATGCCGTCACTACTTTAGGACTAGATAAATTGGTAACTATCAACACTAGATTAAACAACTGCCTCGATCTAATCCTC
>QLTV01003977.1:2407009-2427091 GCA_003457575.1 Thermophis baileyi | reverse complement strand
GTAATGAAATCGTCTTTTTTTTTTTACTGTGGACAGAAAATCAGTGGGCATTTCTACCCAGGCAGTTAATACTGGTGCAATTAATACAGTTAATTTAGCAGTAGAAGAAAATAATAATATCCCGCTCTTCTGTTACTAAACAGTTTTAGGGGAAGGGAGAACATAATATGCATGTCTTTCCTTCCTAATCTGTGTCCTTCAAGTAAGTATGTTGTCACCATCTACTTTCTTCCAACAGTCCAACAAACAGGATTTCTAGGCTTTTGGCTATATCATTCTTTGCATCAAGCTTCTAAGCTGGTGGTTCCTGATCTGTGGTTCAAAGCAGGGATGTCCTCAGGATGTAATTGTTTAATGAAAAGAAGGACTGGGGTGGACATGATAGTAGTTTTCCAATACCGGTATCTCAGGGGCTGCCCCAAAGAAGAGGGAGTCAAGCTATTCCCCAAAGCACCTGAAGGCAGGACAAGAAGCAATGGATGAAAACTAATCAAGGAGAGAAGCAACCTAATACTGAGGAGACATTTCCTGACAGTTAGAACAATTAATCGGTGGAACAATTTCCCGCCAGAAGTTGTGAATGCTCCAACACTGGAAGTTTTTAAGAAGAGATTGGATAACCATTTGTCTGAAATGGTATAGGGTTTCCTGCCTGAGCAGGGCGTTGGACTAGAAGACCTCCAAGGTCTCTCCCAACTCTTATTCTGTTCCGTCATTCTATTAACTTAAAAAAAGTCAAGATGGTGGCTGTGACTGTGTGATTGTGCTTGTGCCTATTTTTTCTGTGTCTCACATGCGATGATTAAAAAACAGAGATTTGATTGCAGCATTTCAGGCACAGTTTCACTTTTTAAAATTATTATACCCTTGGCTCACCCTGTTGCAGGGTATTGCCTTTCAAGCAATGAGATCAAGAGTTGTCAACTGGAAGACAGGATTAGAAAGAAAAGAGAAATTATTTTCAGATAGGCAACATGTGTCTAGTTGTGTGCAAGCCACCATTTCGTACAGAAGAGCACACGTGACCACAGCAGTTACTTAGGTAAATGGCCCTTAAAACATAATCTGCAGTGAGCTTCCTTGGAGATCTTCAAGAGAAGGTGGCTTGCTTTTATCCAGGTGGTGGGCGGCCGACTGACAGAGGTGATAACCTTGTGGACAGCAAAGGCCACTCAAACCCCGAGTAGAGTCCTGACAGGGGCAGCCAAAGGAGGGGCAGGTCTCCCAGCCTCAGCCAGAAGGTCAGCAAGGCCAGTGGTTTGTTCTAACTGTGGGGCTGAAGGATACTATAGACATGCCTGCCAGTGGTGGGTTGCTACCGGTTCGCCCCAGATTGGGCGAACCTGTAGCGGCGGGAGGCTCCGCCCACCCGCCCGGACGTCTCTGCGCATGCGCAGAAGCGCCGCCCGCGCGCGCACTCCCAATAGCAAACCGGTAGCGACGGAATTTGAAACCCACTACTGATGCCTGCCCAAGACTAACCAGACCCAGAAGTCAGACTCAGCTAGAAAACTACAGAGGGCCCCAGGGAAGGAGCCATCTGGATGCCCAAATACACCAGCTAACTCCAGTCTAGGGAATGGCAGAGAGCAGAATGGGGTGCCAGAATTGAGTGAAGATCCACCAAAACCCTACTCGGACACGGAAGCAGTGAGAACACCTTTTACGGGCATGGGTGCAGGTCCACAAGGGTTCGGCGAGGATGGAGCAGCAAGGTTTCACAACAGTTGCTAACAACCCCCCTTGCAAGTCCAGAAGAGTGCCCAGGCACAAACTGCCAGTCCAGTTGCTCTATCTATTCCTGAAAGAGCCCCCAACAAGATGGTGGGCTCCTATCCCACAGTGCCGGTACAAGTGGAGGACGTGTACACGAGGGCTCTGACTCAGGCATGCAAAAGATATGACTCTGCTGTACAGTGACTTCTTTGACAAATGTTTGAAACACCTGCCTTTACAAAAGTTGGACAATCTGGAGATTTGGGGAATTGGGAATGAGAGGTTCTCTTATGATGGTACTTACTTCTCCAGTTGACTTTTGGCCCCCTGGCCATGGGGCACCTCAAAACTGTTGATACCTTGGCCACTAAGTAACCCAGGGGTGGGCTGCTGGGAGTTCGCAGGGGTTTGGGAGAACCTCTAGCTAAGATTCTGTGCAGTTCGGAGAACCCCCAAATCCCACTCCTAGCTGGCCCCGCCCACCCCACCCCTCCCAGGAGTCCCCACGCGGCCTGTTTTGGATGCAGGTAAGTGCAGGACGTGCGCGGAGGCTCGGGGAGGGCGAAAAATGGGCCCACCGGAAGTTCAGGAAGGCTGGAAACGGGCCTGTTTCCAGACTCCAGAAGGCTTCTGGAGCCTGGGGAGGCCGTTTTCACCCTCCCGGAGGCTTGAGGAAAACCTCCGGAGCCCGGGGAGGGCAAAAATGCCCCCTCGCCGTGGTGCAGGAGGCCAACTAGACCACGCCCACCATGGCCACGCCCACCTAGCAGCCGGGCAGAGAACCCCTTGCTAAAATTTTTGAAGCCCACCCCTGAAGTAACCACTCCCCAGGAGATAGCCAGGTTCTCTAGTCGAACACTGACTTAATCAGGCGACTGCTCACACCCCTAATGTCAGGGTTGACACCTAATTCTCGACAATGGCCATGAGTCTGAAGGCATTCATCTGGTGCTGTAGGCAGTCTACCAGTGCTTAGTGAGAGAACAGACCCCTTAAGAAGGGGTGGGGAAGTTGTGGAAGTTGGGCCAAGTGAAGAGGGTGTGACAGCCAGGGAAGGTGGTGTGTTTGTGAACATCTGTCAGGTTGAATTGGAAACAGCCTGGGCCCTACGTCATTTTCTAGGATGACCCCAAGAGGTGAGGGATTGGGGCAGTGGTGGGATTCAAATTTTTTTACTACCGGTTCTGTGGGCGTGACTTGGTGGGCGTGGCTTGGTGGGCGTGGCTTGGTGGGCGTGGCAGGGGAAGGATACTGCAAAATCTCCATTCTCTTTCCACTCCAGGGGAAGGTTACTGCAAAATCCCCATTTCCTCCCGATCAGCTGGGACTCAGGAGGCAGAGACTAGATTGGGGCGGGGCCAGTCAGAGGTGGTATTTACCGGTTCTCTGAACTACTCAAAATTTCCACTACCGGTTCTCTGAACTACTCAAAATTTCCGCTACCGGTTCTCCAGAACTGGTCAAAACCTGCTGAAACCCACCTCTGTATTGGGGTGGAAGTGATCCCTGAAGTCCTCCCCAAAAAGGTATTGCAGCAGACCCAGGAGAGGTTCACGATTGGCATCCAAAATGTTACAAATGGGCCCGTGAGGTTGAGAAACTGGATGCTGTTGGGGCAAGTAAGTCTGGCCATTCCCATCACGCCATCAGGTTCAAGAGAGGAAGCTGAGGGTGAGATCCCAGTAGAGCAGTTTTACCCGAGGGATGCCCATTCACCCTAGAATAGGCAAGAGGGCTAGAGGCCAATTGTTAAGGTGGCAACATTTATTTTGAAAACATCAGTTTGATGTGGGATGTGCCAAGAATGACACATCACTCTACTTATAGAAGTCAGCCAGAATTTTGATATTTGAATTTAGAAATAGTTGAAGTTTTTAAACTGCAAGGGGAGCCTCACATAAAATGGAATCTAACCTACATTGGATACTAACAGATAAGAATGCTAAGAGTTAGAACTGCCTTGCTCTGTCCCTGGAGTTTTCTTGCCTAGGTTTTTCAGAAGTGGTTTGTCATTGGCCCTTTCTTAAGTCTGAGGGAAGTGACTGGCTCAAGGTCACCCAGTTGGCTTTTGTCATGGATCCACCCCTGGACCCTTCTCCAGATGTGAATTCAGAGGAGGAGGGTGAGTTTGAGTCTGCGGAGGAAAGTATGGAGCTGAATATTGGTCAGGATTGGGTCTCTAAGAATGCTAGCCTGATGGAGCAGACTCAACTGGGTCGATTGGATGAGGGACATGCTGAGGCTGAGGGAGGTGAGCCATAGCTTCAGCAAGTTAGCCAGAAAGCTCCAGACAGCACCAGGAGCAGCTGCCACCTGTTTGCAATGAGGTGGAGGTGGATTCTACACTCCTCCTGATCCAACAACACATAGAGCAGAGAGGAGACAGGCCCAACGTCGGTCAGCTAGACTACTCATGAGGAGGCAACCTCACCTCTCATGAAGGGCTGCATTGCATTGCCTACTTAATTCCACCCTGGGGTTTGAGTGCTGAGGGAGCAATGTGCCCATTTCTGTGCCTTGTTTGCTTGTGGTATGTATCCTCGCCTATTTGACTCTTGAACTGCTTTCCTGGACTTTGTGTGTGCCTGTTGGATTTGGTTACCCAGTGACTCTTGCTGTGCTGAGCTTGGAATCCGGACCTGTGAAATAGGGGTGCTTTCTGAGGACCTGTTTGGGGGATTTGAATAAACACCTGTAGAACTCTTGCCATATGTGTGTGTGTGGGGGGGAGCGGGGCAGCATAGCTTTGTGCCCAAGGCAGAACTAGAACTCTCAGCCTCTCAGTTACCTGATACCTATCTCTAGCCCTATACCTTCCCCACTACACCAAACTGGCTCTCATATCTTAATATTAATGTTACTCAAATCATTTGCAGTGAACAAATGGATCTTCTACTGATTCCCAAGCAAATATTCTTTGAGTCTTTTTATCAAAATCTATACTTTATACAGACCTTGCCTGAAATTTCTATCTAGAAGCATATTGTCATCTATTTGAGCTAAATTGATTTTTCTAAATGAAATGGACATGTTCATCTGTTTCCAAAAATATAGGACAGTGTATATGATCCTATATTGTACTTTAAAAATACATGTCCTTTTTAAATTGGCTCAACAATTGATTTTTTTTAAAGGGGGGAATGTTATTCAGTAATATTTCCATGGCACTGAAAATAGAAAGCTGTATTGCTCCTAAGGAATTGAGGAAATATATACATAACTGCATTGCTATCATTAGACCTAAAATTCGTAAGACTTTTTTCTGTTCTTGGGAAATGCTTCTTCCTTTGTGGAAAAAAAAGATATTAATTAGAAGGGAAAATTTTCCTTTCCCTCTTGTTCTTTGTAGCTGCAAAACCTGGAGTTAATATCTGCCAGACTATGCATCCTGAAGACTTTTTTTCAAACAAGCACCACACTAAAACTTGCACATTTGCAATTCTGCTGTTTCTCTTCTAACAACCTTGAAAGTGCCAGAAATCTGGCAGAAAAAATGAAGCCTAGAAAAGATTTGATTTTTAAGTCTCCAGGTTTTTTTTCCCCTTGACATTTCCAAAGCTTCTGCTCATTTCTCATTGTGTTTGACACCAACAAGTTGGAAACTCTTTGACTCTTCACTGAAAACCATCTTTGCTTTGTAGTTAAAGAATTATATCAAGGATATTTAATATTTCCTCTGGGTGATTTTTTTTTTAAAAGTGCTATCAATTCATTCAATTAAGAACTAAGATTTCAACAAATTAAAGATAGTTGAGGAAAAATAAGCACTTTTAAAAAGATATACCTAATATACTAAACGCCTGTGAATTTTTTCACCTATGAAACGTATTAATGGTGAAGCATAAAAGCTATGAATCTCATAGGTCAGTGATGGTGAACCTTTTAGGCACAGAGTGCCCAATCTGGAAGGTGCATATGTGTGCGCGCGCCAGAGTGCCGGAAACCCGACGGCCAGCTGGCCGGCGCGCATGCACACCTCGGAAACCCAATGACTAGCTGGCTGGCACGCATGCGTGCCTCGGAAACCCGACGACCAGCTGGCCGGCGCGCATGTGCACCGTGGAAACCCGACAACCAGCTGGCTGGCATGCATGCGCGCCTCAGAAACCTGACGACCAGCTGGCTGAGCTGGGGCGATGGCGCGCGTGCCCACAAGGAGGCCTCTGCGTACCACCTCTGGCACGCGTGCCATAGGTTCGCCATCACGATCATAAGTCATCTTTCCCAAAAGGAACCAATGCATCTCAGGATTCCCCCTTCCATATTAATGCTACCAGAGAGAATGCTTGCTGTGAAAGACTCTAGGGAGAAAAATGTATTGCAACAGAATTTGTTTACTGTAT
The DNA here is from genome assembly GCA_003457575.1 of Thermophis baileyi. Lineage (NCBI taxonomy): Eukaryota > Metazoa > Chordata > Lepidosauria > Squamata > Dipsadidae > Thermophis > Thermophis baileyi. The sequence goes on along the minus strand of QLTV01003977.1, from coordinate 2,421,032 downwards.
AATTAACCTTATGTTAAAAATGTATGAACAACTTTTACAGGTCAAATACAAAAAGATTGAATCTCTACTCACTCTTGGATGCTGCTTTATGTACTGATTTTCAGCCTTTCTGTTGTAAAATAACTCTTGGAATAATTTTCCTACCGAATGATAGTTGCTATGACAACCATAGCAAATTTTCTTTTTCTGAAACAGATGTCTCATTTAGTTGAAAATTAGAATGTGAAAAACCCATGGGAAAAATTAATTGAAACTTTAACAGAACACTGACTACAATGTAATCTCTTACGTGTTAACCCTTTAACATCTCTTTGTACTCCTATGTAACCTTCAAATAAATTATAATTAAACCATTTAACCTCATATAAATGACCTCTTTAGCTATAATTAGCACTTTAGCTTTCTGTGAAGTATTCATTTCTGTTACCACAAGAGCAGAAATAAGTGATACTAGAGAAAAGAAGTCAAATACAATTGACTTATTAATTGGAATGCCAAATCAGAAGGAATCTGGTAGCACCTTTCTGACCAATAAATGGAACTAAAAGGTATAAGCTTTTAATCCCCTTTAATACAATTTCTCATGCATTTTAATACAATTGGTTAATCAGATAAGGTGTTACCATGCTCCTCCTAATCGGAGACCGTAGACTAAAACAGATCTTCTCCTTAAACCCACAATGTTTAAGGAGGAAGAGTGTGGTGAAAATGCTACGGTATCATACAAATAGTCATTTCACATCTGTGCATGGAATTTATTTTAACAGTAAATCTGATCATGAATTAACTTGAGAATAGACGTTTTCGCCCTCGTATGGTAACCCAGCCTGAAGAGTTAGCTGGATGATGTTCTCCATTTCAGAAAAACAGTGCGAAACACAACTATTTGCATCCCCAAAGAAAATAATACACAAGTCTATTCAGCTACATTGTACAACTGTTCTCTAAATACCTTTTTGTCACCTACAAAAGGTAAATACACCCCAGGCAGTAACTTATTAAGGCATCTACAGCACGGCTGTCAAACTCCCGGCCCATGGGCCGGATGCGTCACCGCCTGGCCACGCCCGGTTTAGCAAAGGGGAAAAAAGTCCCAATACATCATGTGACGACGCCGTGACGACATGAGTTTGACACCCCTGATCTACAGTAAGCTGTTGATCAAAAGAAGCGAGACAAAATACTAAAACGCCATAGCTACCAACTTCCCATATAGCTCGTAGGGTTTGGAGGCTCAAATCTGGGAACAGGACAAGCCCATTATCTTTTTTATTTTTTTAATTTAATTTTATTATTTATTATCTATCATTATCCATCTTAAATAAATCACTGGAGATACGTTATGTCCCTTCTTGCTTCAAATGGTCTACTATCATCCCAGTGCCCAAGAAACCATCCATCAAGGAGCTGAATGACTACAGACCAGTTGCTCTGACATCTTATGAGCCGAGGTGGCACAGTGGTTAGAGTGCAGTACTGCAGGCTACTTCAGCTGACTGCTAGCTGCAGTTCGGCGGTTCAAATCTCACCGGCTCAAGGTTGACTCAGCCTTCCATCCTTCCGAGGTGGGTAAAAATGAGGACCCAGATTGTTGGGGGCAATATGCTGACTCTGTGAACCGCTTAGAGAGGGCTGTAAAGCACTGTAAAGTGGTATATAAGTCTAAGTGCTATTGCTATTATAAAAATACCTTCAAAAGGATACTGCTGGCCCAGCTGAAAATCATCACAGATCTTCTGCTAGACCCTTGCAATTTCCCTACCGTGTTAATAGATCGGCAGATGATGCTGTCAATATGGCACTGCACTACATCTTGCAACATCTTGAATCCCCAAGGACCTGTGCAAGGGTCCTTTTTGTAGACTTCAGCTCGGCATTCAATACCATCATTCCAGAAATCCTTCCCTCTAAACTGACTCAGCCAGCTGTGCCTGTCCACACTTGTAGATGGATTATAAGCTTTCTAACAGATAGGAAGCAGCAGGTGAAGCTAGGTAAAATCACATTGAATACCTGTACAATTAGCACAGGTGCCCCCTCAGGGCTGTGTCCTCTCTCCATTACTCTTCTCCCTATATACCAATGACTGCATCTCAAAGGATATCTCTGTTAAAGTACTGAAGTTTGCAGATGATACAACAATCATTGGTCTCATTCGAGATGGTGATAAATCTGCATATAGATGGGAGTTTGAACAACTAGCCCTGTGGTGCAGCCGGAACAATTTGGAACAGAACTCTTAAAACTGTAGAGATGATTGCAGATTTTAGGAGAAGCCCTCCTATTCTACGTCTTATAATATTAAGCAACACAATATCAACAGCAAAGACCTTCAAATTTCTGGGTTCTATAATCTCCCAGGACTTGAAATGGACACTTAACATTAGAACCACCATTAAAAAGAGCCGAGGTGGCGCAGTGGTTAGAGTGCAGCACTGCAGGCTACTTCAGCTGACTGCTAGCTGCAGTTCGGCGGTTCAAATCTCACCGGCTCAAGGTTGACTCAGCCTTCCATCCTTCTGAGGTGGGTAAAATGAGGACCCAGATTGTTGGGGGCAATATGCTAACTCTGTAAACCGCTTAGAGAGGGCTGTAAAGCACTATGAAGCGGTATATAAGTCTAACTGCTATTGCTATTGCTATTGCTAAAAAGATACAACAAAGTATGTTCTTCCTGCGCCAATTCAGAAAGCTCAGACTACCCAAGGAGCTGCTGATACAGTTCTACAGGGGAATTACTGAGTGTGTCATTTGTACTTCTATAATTGTTTGGTTTGGTACAGCAACTAAATAGGACAGGTACAGACTTCAACGGCTAGTTAGGACTGCAGAAAAAACAATTGCAACCAGCCTGCCTTCCATTGAGGACCTGTACACTGCACAAGCCAGAAAGAGGGCTGAGAAAATATCTACTGCCCCCTCACATCCTGGACATAAACAATTAAACTCCTCCCCTCAGGACGACGCTATAGGGCATTGCATGCCAAAACAACTAGACAGAGAGATAGTTTTCGCCCCCACCCCCATGCTATCACTCTTTTAAACACATAATTCCCACAGCATTGTCTTAGCCTAAGATATCTAATCATGTAGTAGGATTGTATTACTATTATCCTTCTCACCTTTCCTATTTCCTACTCCTATTGATATCTTATGACTATCACTTTGTTGATTGTATCTTATGATTTATGATTGTATCTTATGATCTATTATTTATGACGTTCTTGCTTATATGTATACTGACAGCTTATGCACTGGAAATTCTATTCTATTCTGTTCTGTTCTGTTCTGTATTCTGTTCTCTATTTCTATTTCTATTTCTATTCTATTATTATTCTAAAAAACAGAGGTGAAATGGCTCCAAATTTGGGAAACGTTTCTTTGAAAATGATGATCTGTTTATGCCATGAAGATTGATTGAAGAAATCATAGTATTCTTTTGGTTATTCATCTCATATTTTATTTAATTGCAATTTATCAAACAGAATATTATTAGGTGGACTATGGTTGAACAATAAATTGCATGGTAAATTAAAAACTTCAGAGACGTGTTCATTGTCCTCCTCCTATCAAATTAAATTGCTTCAGCCCTGCACATTCTATCAAGTTACTTTCTATTATTCAGATTCTCAATGTATTAATAATAATTCTCAAGGATATTATCCTGCAGAAGCCCCACTCAGATAAATAAGGTTGCAAAGTCTCTTGCGAAGTTCCTGCTTTAATGAAATGCATCCACCAAGAATGCCCCAAAGAGGCTGTTTAATCAATAGCTGAATTCAGCTGAATCAGAGTAATATTTTATTGCATAAAGCATTGTGGAATAGAATCTGTACTGAAACCTTCCATGAGTATCATGCAAATACATGGCTTTTGCGTGGCACAACAAAATTAAAACAAAAATTTTATTAATATATACTCACTTCTTTTCTATTTCTAGTAGGAAGATACATGAATAAATTTGTATTCTGTTTAAAAATACAGATGTTTCAGTGGAATGGGAACTTCAATTTGCCTTTCAGACTATTATTACAGATTTCCTCAATGTGGTATCAAAAGCCAGACTGGTACAATATAGCTAGAAGATACTGGATTTACACTTGTACCTTAACCATGCCATAAACATGCTCCCATTATAGAATTTTCTGTTAACTCCTTTGTTCCTCTCTGGCCATCCGAAAAGCCAGTTTAAACTCGTTTTCAGTCATTCCGGTTTTAAAATATTGTTTCATTTTTCTCCTGACAAAGGAGCCTACAGTAACTAACAGATTTAATCGAGAATAGCAATAGCATAGACTTATATACCGCTTGACAGTGCTTTGCAGCCCTCTCTAAGCAGTTTATAGAGTCAGCCTATTGCCCCCAACAATTTGGGTCCTCATTTTACCCACCTCGGAAGGATGGAAGGCTGAGTCAACCTTGAGCCTGGTGAGATTCGAACTGCCAAACTGCTGGCAGCCGGCAGTCAGCAGAGGTAGCCTTCAGTATTGCATTCTTACCACTGCGCCACCATGGCTCTTCTGAATGTGGTCAGGAGCTGGGAGATGCCCAGCTCTTGTACTCTAAGCTGCTGTGGATGTGCCCCCTCCATTCCAGTTGCCAGCTCTACCCTCTATGGCTCTTAAGATGGAGGTATGCTGTGTAATGCTCTACTGGCACTTTCCAAAGCACACAACAACACTTATGTGAGGCTCAGAGGTGGGTTCCTCCTGGTTCGCACTGGTTCTATAGAACCGGTAGCAAACCGCTGGTGACGTCACGGAGCCGGTTCTGTCGGTGCTGGTCCGTGGACGCCATCTTTTTTTTGGATTTATTTTTTTTGGGGGAATTTTTTTTTGGAATTTTTTACTATTTTCTTTTCTTCTGCGCATGCGCAGATGCTGAGTCCCCGGCACTGCGCATGCACTGCCATCTTGTTTTTGGCTTTTTTTATTTTTTTATTTTTATTTTCAGCACTGCGCAGCCATGCGGCATGGGAGGAAGCAAACCGGCAGCGAGGTAAGTTAGAACCCACCCCTGGTGAGGCTCTAAGTCAGATGAACTCAGTGGTCTTTGAAGCAACAATTTAATGCTCATTTTGTACTGCTCAGAAAGTTGATTTAACTGGAAAAGAGAACCATGTGGGCCTAGCACTACAATTTTGCTTCTTCTATTGCTACTTCTAGTTTCTGAAGGTGACAAGAAATTGCTACCAACACCATCCTTCTCTTGCCACACAAGTTGAGGACAGCCAAACCCTGAAATGAAGCATCAAATAATATTAACCTACGTAGTACTGATGCAAAAATCTGTGGGTAAAACCTGGCTTTTACTTAGATTGCCAGATGAAAAGAAATAGTGTGCTTCTTATGCTACCTCCCCTATCGAAGAAGCCTGAAAAATACACTTGAAAAGGAAAAAGGAAAAAAAAAGTGACCCCCAAAAATGAAATTTCAAGAGTTCTTTTTTCAAACTTTGCATTGGAATTGATAGTCTCCATAGCTCCCAAGTACATTGTCCACAACATTCTTTTCTTAACAATTGTTAAAAGATATTATTATTATTATTAATTATAATAATTACTATTATTATTACTATTATTATTATTATTATTTCTTTTATTCATTAAACATGAAACTCAGTCAACTGAACATTTAAAGATGTGTCATAAATACAATTGACTGGTGCTAATGGTTGATACGGGTTGCTGCCAGCGCCCTAGGTATCAACCAAGTATCTTCTTAAAATATATGATGTTCCGAGTAGCGCAGTCTTTTGCAGTTCTGCTGGTGTTATTGCAGGAAGCTGCAATTTCTTGGTGTGTTTTGTGAAATTCTTGGATGGCCAGATCGCAATATTTCGTGATTTTTTCCAGTTCTTCGACTCTGGCATCTCCTGGTACAGAGCTATTAATAAACTGTACGCTTCAGCCCTCGACAACCGTGATATCTGGCGTGTTGTGTTCCAAATGACAATCTGTCTGTATTCGAAAGTCCCACAAGATCTTCACCGTCTCATTTTCGGTAACTTTTTCCACTTTGTGCTCCCATGACTTTTCGGATACAGGTATGTCGTATTTTTTACAGAATGACCAGTGGACTAATTTAGCAACTCGATCATGTCTAGCTCTGTGATCAGTTTGCACGATTTTGCTGCACTCACATATTAAGTGTGAAAAAGTTTCAACTTTGTCGTTGCAAAGTCGGCAGTTTGGATTGTCAGCGGATTTTTGTATCTTCGCTTTCATGGCATTAGTTTTGTTGTTGTTGTTGTTATTATTATGTAACCTATCACATTTTTTAAAAATTCCTCTGACTAGCCCATATGGAAGAAATGCTTTGAATTCTACTGAAAACTCCCAGTCCAACAAAACTATGTGAAATATGAAAAAAAATGCACACTGTAAAATAATATAGAATCATAAGGCTGGAAGGGACCTTGGAGGTCTTCTAGTCCAAAACTGCCCCCAAATTAGGAGCCCTTAGGCCATCCCAAACAAATGGATGTCCAGTCTTTTCTTGAAAATCTCCCATGGATCACCCGATTTTGAATTTTGAATACTCCATTTGGACCATTGCCAACCTCTTCCTTGGCTTCCGAATTACAGAATAACAGAGTTGGAAGGAACCTTGCAGGTCATCATGTCACCCGTTCCCCCCCCCCAAGCAGGAGACCCTACACCATCCCCGACAGATGGCAGTCCAATCTCCCCTTGAAAGCTTCCAGTGATCAAGTTCCCACAACTTCTGAAGGCCAGCTGTTCCATTGGTTGATTGCTCTCACTGTCAGAATATTTCTCCTTATTTCTAGGTTGAATCTCTCCTTGATCAGTTTATTCCTTGTCTGGCCTTTGGGTGCTTTGGAAAATAGGTTGACCCCCTCCTTTCTGTGGCAGCCCCTCAAATATTGGAACACTGCTATCACGTTTCCCTTGGTCCTTCTCTTCACTAGACTAGCCATGCCCAGTTCCTGCAACCATTCATCATATGTTTTAGCCTCCAGTCCCCTAATCATCCTGGTTGCTCTTCTCTGCACTCTTTCTAGAGTCTCAACATCTTTTTTTATAGTGTGGTGACCAAAACTGGATGCAGTTTTCTAGATGTGGTCTTACTAAGGTGACCTTTATAGAGCGGTACCAGCACCTCACATGATCTTGATTGATTCAGAGTAAGGGTGGGCAATTTGACCTCCAAAACAGGTCAAAACATGTTTCAGAGCTTGTGGGAATGCAAATGTAACATCTCTATACCATGATAGGCCGGACTTAGAATCCCATTCTGATATTATCCAAATCCCTTTTTGGAAATCAGATCTAAAGTATTGCACAAACCAAGGTTTTTTTTTTTTGGTTTTTTTTAAATCAAAAGCAGTATTCAAATTAATTTATTTCCTTTTTTTTTCCAGGAAAGGAAAATGCAAAGACAGGAAAAAAAATCAGTTATTATTAGCTATTTGAATTTGTTTTTCTTTTCAAACGATACATGGAATCATTCACCTTTTGTTTAACAGAATAATTCATGCATCTCTAACTGGAAAGAAGAAAGAGCTGAGCTGTTAATAATGTGAAAAGATTGTCTCTAAAAATTAATTTGTTATAAAACAATGAAAAATAAAACCGAGTACCTTTCTAAGTAAGAAAGACAAAACATAGAAAGGTGAATATATTATTTTTTCAGTCTGCCAAAAGGATATGGAGGACATAATTCAAATTTAAATAACGAGTCAAATTCAACCTCTAGATCCAAAATCTTCATTGAGAAAGAGAAGACCATCCCCAGGGCGAAGGTGATTGTGGCTGCATGGTCAAAAGGCTGCCCCTTTCTAACATGTGATGCAATAACTCCTCCTGACCAATTTATCCATTCCTGAGCATATGCGAATCATGTTAAATTCAGGCAAACCTAAAACTAAAAAAGTAAGGGGATATACAGTTTTAGTACTCACATTTCAGATGAGCTATTCTTTTCTCCATAGATTTATAATGATGAGAGTAAATAGTATAAATCTCACCTGGTATAGGAATGGCTAAACTAACATAAGAATAATGATTCTAAAGTTAGGACACCTTTCCTCAACCTGATCCTTAGCTGGAGTGGAGTGATGTCCTCCTTCTGACTCACAGCCTTTATAGACAGGTCAGCATCCTAAATAAGAGAAACCAACCTGAGAAGAACATCTCATGTAATAATCAAAGATGATTAAAGATGATTAGGGGACTGGAAGCTAAAACATATGAAGAACGGTTACAGGAACTGAGCATGGCTAGTCTAGTGAAAAGAAGGACCAGGGGAGACATGATAGCAGTGTTCCGATATTTGAGGGGCTGTCAGAGAGAGGAGGGGTCAACCTATTTTCCAAAGCACCTGAAGGCCAGACAAGCAATAATGGATGGAAACTGATCAAGGAGAGATTCAATCTAGAAATAAAGAGAAATTTTCTGACAGTGAGAACAATCAACCAGTGGAAGAGCTTGCCTTCAGAAGTTGTGGGAGCTTCACCACTGGAAGCTTTCAAGAAGAGACTGGACTGCGATCTGACAGAAATTGTGTAGGGTCTCCTGCTTGGGCAGGGGGTTGGACTAGCTGACCTACAAGATCCCTTCCAACTCTGTTATTCTGTTATCTCCACCAGTGCTGTCGCTACCAGTATTGGTGGCTTTGAGAAGGCCCAAACTGTTCCTTGCCTGTTGTTGTTGACTTGCCCCACATGCAACTCCTGATGTGAAGTAGCAGCTGGTATAGGGTCTCCTGCTTGAGCAGGGGGTTGGACCCCCCAAGTCTTCTTCCAACTCTCTTATTCCGTTATCCCTTGAAAACTACAGCTATTATCAGCACAATCACTCATTTCTCCCCCACCCCTAATTTCCCCTCCTTCCTGACAGCTTGTCACCAATTTATACATGTTACATTCTCTTTTTTTATTCTGGCCAGTTGCAAGAAAATTTCAATAAGACAATAAAATGATGAAAACAATAAAAACAAAAGCAGGCAATCAGCAATAAGACAAAAACCAAACAACCCTGGTAATAACAATAGAACTAAGACAAAGTAATCAATGCTTAATGGATTCTACAAAGAGGAAAGCACAATTTTACAGCACTTAAAAAGACAATGTCATTCAGATTACATGATAAATAGTGAAGATAAAATTAATCTGAGTGGCCCAGGAATTTAACTAAAAGAGGATTTATGCAACATATGTAAAAATCCTTGTAAAAGTGAGTGATGGATTCAGTGACATCCGCTTTGCACAGACAAAGCCAGGCTATGTAGAGAGTTTTCTAAAAAATCTAATTCCTTTTTTTTTTTAAAAATAAAAGCTTTTATTAAAATATTTAATACAGAATAAAAACTAACAGGAACTAATATTTAGAATGAAAAAAGAAGAAAGTTGAAAGAAGAAAAGAGGGAAGACAAATATGGAAAAATCAAACAAAAGGGATTATAAAGAAGTTACTTCTGATTTCCTTGTAGTTAAACAAGACAAAAAAATTGAATTTGCCAATAAACCAAGGAAGTAGCTGGCATATATATATATATTTTTTAAAAAGGAAAACAAAACTATATTGAAACGGAAAGAGAGAGATACTATAATAACGGATAATATGGCAAGAGAAAAAGCTTTTAAATGTTTAATGTCAGTGCAGCTGAAGGTACCATTTTGCAATGCCACAAATGATCAGGCTTTTTTTTTTTTTTTTGGCACCATAAAGTTGACTATGGAATGTTACCTCCAAATCTCCTTTTGTAGAAAGGGAACAAAAAGAAGGACCTGAAAGATGCAGAAGGAAAGGAAAATGTGGAGAAGACTGGGGAGGTGTGACTCTGTAATATATTGCTTTAGCAAGTGTTGATTTGAATAATTTGCATTAAAAGAAAAGGAAATGACTTCTCCCTCCGCCCCTCCCCAGTCACAAAGAAGGATTGGGCCAAAGCTATCATTTCTCAGCTGCAATTTAATCATCTGGACCACTCAGCTATCTAAAGAAATATACAGTGACAAGATTTGTGTTCAAGTTTCTGGAGCAATAACTGCATCCAAACTCGATTGCAGAAAATACGACTTCAGCAACAGAGTGGTCAATGCCTGGAATACACTACCTGACTCTATGGTTTCTTCCCCAAATCCCCAAAACTTTGATCTTAGACTGTCTACTGTTGACTTCACCCCATTCCTAAGAGGTCTGTAAGGGGCGTGCATAAGCGCACCAACGTGCCTGCCGTCCCTGTCCTAATGTTCCCATGCACTCAAAACCGTCTCATGTATACATGTTTATACTTTTACTGTAATCTTATATATGCTTGACAAAAATAGTGGTTTAGAATGCAGTACTCGACATAGAATAACAGAGTTGGAAGGGACCTTGGAGGTCTTCTAGTCCAACCCCCTGCATGAGCAAGAGAGTCTATACCATTTCAGACAAGTGGCTGCCAGTCTTTTCTTGAAAGCCTCCAGCGATGGGGAACCCACAAGTTCTGAAGGCAAGCCATTCCACTGGTTAACTGTTCTCACTGTTAGGAAATTTCTCCTAGGTTGGTCCTCTATTTGTTTAGTTTCCATCCAATGCTTCTTGTCCTGCCTTCAGGTGCTTTGGAGAATAAGCTGACCTTTTCTTGTTTGTGGCAGACCCTCAAAAATTGGAACACTGCTATCATGCCATCTAGTCCAACCCCCTGTGTGAGCAAGAGAGTCTATACCAGTGACGGCTAACCTTTTCGACACCGAGTGCTGAAACGGGAGCGCGCGCAAATCTTTTCGGCACCGAGTGCCGAAACGGGAGTGTGCGCGCGCACGTGCACCAGAAACCGGAAAAGCAGATCTTTTGGTTTCTGGCACGCACATGCGCGCCGACCACCTGCTTTTTTGGTTTCTGGCACGCATGCGCGCCTGAAGACCAGCTGTCCAGTGCGCATACACCGGCTCCGCCTGGCCTTTCGGGGGTCCTCGCGCCTCCTGCTCACCCCCCTGCCAGCCCCCCTGCCCCCCGTCGGGGTGATGGGACATCCCCACCGACAACCTGGTTCCGCAGCCTCGGACAGGGAGAGAAAGTTGGGCAGGGAATGCCGCCTCCCTCCGCTGGAAAGCTAGAGCCCCTTCCCGGCCTCGGAGGTAAGGGGCATCAGCATTCCTGGGGTCAGGTTGGGGGGACAGCAGGCAGGAGAGCTTTGCCCCAACTCTGGCGCGCCTCTTACCCCTCGGTGGCGTCTCCATGCTGCACTCTCCTCCGGGCCTCCTGGGGCAGCTCGCCTCCCTGACAGCGGCTCCTCCTCCTTTTCCTGCTCCAGCATCCCGGCCAGAAGCAGTAGCGTGAGAACCGCCCCTGCGCAGCGGCAGGAGCAGCGGTTGGGGCGGCCAGCCGCCCAGCCAGCAAACCGTGCCCCACTGCCCCTGAGCTGGCCAGGCGCTCCGGACCACAGACGCCGGCAGTGCCGCGGGCTGGAGGGCTGGGGCCGTGCAAGAAGCCCGCTCGGGTGGGGAGGGAGGGAAGCCTTGGCCCACCCGTCCTGGCTGGCAGCTCTGCTCCCCTTGCTCTTGCTTCCCTTGTGGGTTCCGGCGTGCGCATGCGCACTGGCGAGCTGGTCTTCGCACACTCACGCGTGCCAGAAACCAGATGGCCAATGCACATGTGCGCGCTGGAAACCGGAAGACCATCTTCCCGGCACGCACATGCGCACTGGGTGACTGCTCTTCCAGTTTCTGGCACTCCCGCGCACGTGAAGACCAGCTGGCCAGAACACCGGAACCCGGAAGAGCAACGGGGATGGCTCCGCATGCCCGGAGAGATGGCTCTGCGTGCCACTTCTGGCACGCATGCCATAGGTTCGCCATCATGGGTCTATACCATTTCAAACAGAAGCTACCTCTATTGACTGCCAGCTACCAGCTGCCAGCAGTTCAATTCTCATCAGCTCAAGGTTGACTCAGCCTTCCATCCTTCTGAGGTCGGTAAAATGAAGACCTAGATTGCTGGGGGCAAGCTGCTGACTCTGTAAACAGCTTAGAGAGGGCTGTAATCAGAGGTGGGTTCCTCCCAGTTCGGACCGGTTCGCCCGAACCAGTAGCGACCCGCTGGTGATGTCACGGTGATGTCATGGAGCCGGTTCAGTTGGTGCCGGTCCGTGGGCGCCGCCATATATTTTTTTGGATTTTTTTTTATTTTTTCTTCTGCGCATGCGCAGAAGCTAAGTTTCTGGCACTGCGCATGCGTTGCCATCTTGTTTTCGGCTTTTTTTTGGAGGGGGTGTTTTTTCGGCACTGCGTATGTGCGTGCGCCCACATGGCACGGGAGGAAGCGAACTGGCAGCAAGGTAAGTTAGAACCCACCCCTGGCTGTAATGCACTGTGAAGTGGTATATAAGTCTAAGTGCTATTGCTATTGCTATCCATGCAGTCAAAATGAAAAGACAAAAAAAGTGGATCCCCTGAAGACCAGAGAAATCCTACATTCTTCTGCCATTTTTCTTCTGCCTTCAGTGCCATCAAATGGCAGAGAGGAAAACATTTCAACTCTTCCAAGCAGGCTTCGAACTGCTATATTTCTCTGCACTGAAGGTGACCAAATCATTCATTCTGAAGTCTGAAAACTAAAACTAAACTGCTCTGTTAAGCTTGCCTGTTGTAGCTCTTCATAATTTACGGATTCTCCATTAAATAAAGCCGCCTGAGAAGAATGCTGGAATGATGCTCCACTATAATCCAGCTCATTCCATTTTCCACAACCACATGGAAAGCATTTCATGTGCGATTGTGAGACCTACCTCTGTTTTCATTCCGAGGAAAATGTGCTTTATTAAATTGGAAACTCTACCTAATCTAGAATAAGCCAAGCCAAGTGGCATATGAGAAATATCTTTCTCTCCCTCAAGATTAACCTCCAAGACTTTGTAGTTCAGGAATTTGATGGGCATCCAAAATTCTAAGGAATGGTGGATATTTATGTAATATACATATTTAAAATGCAAAAGGAAAATCTTCACTGGATCCATTTTCCAATTTAATATCACTCATAAAGCTTTCTTTTTTTTCTTAAAAAATACTAAAAGTAATTAGACCATATGGACAAGCTGCCTGCCAAGTTTTTCTTCTTCTTTTTTGTAACTCAGAGCTGGTTTGAATTAAATGAGCAAAAAATATATTTGAAGCCATTAAAGTTCATGTCGGATTGAATGCGTGCATGAATATGTGCATGCATGCATACACACACATACAGACATATGAATGTAATATGAATGTATGTATGATTATGAATGTATATATGCACAATAGCTAAAGAATTGAAGCTTCCACTGAAGGAATGATGAACCCTTTGCCGAGTTTCTGTTTTTAGTTGCAGTCTTCAGCTAACTATAAATAACTAGCATTAATAATTCACTTGCATTTTATATTCACTCATTATTGAAAGCAAACACACACACAAACATGCTGTCATGCATCGAATTCAGACCTGCAAAACTCTTTGTGGTGGCCAAGAGAGATTTGATAAAAGAAACAACTTGCAAAAATAAACTAACGGTACTGTGCAGGCTACAACATTTCATCCAAACTTTTGGGGTATTGTAGAATGATCAAGATGGATATCACTGCCAGGAATACAAGTATCCTGTTAGGAGCCATGGTGTGTGTGTGTGTGTGTGTGTGTGTGTGTGTGTGTGTGTGTGTGTGTGTGTGTGTGTGTGTGTGTGTGTGTCAAAATAGGTAGGAGAAAGAGATCACTGAAATGAGTCAACCCTCCTTCTGTCTCTCTTTGAGGCCTAGATTTATCTGACTCAATAACCTCGCAGGGAGGTGGAACCGATTAGGTGGTTCCGCCCCAGACGCCTGATGGACCCGGAAGGGTTCCAGAAGGAGCTTGGGGAATTACCTGAATCCCTTGTCCACAATTCATCTGAGGCTCTAGTAGCCGCCTGGAACAGGGCGGCCTCTGGGGCTCTAGATCGGATTGCGCCTGTGCGACCTCTACATGGCAGTAGATCCCGTAGAGCTCCCTGGTTCACCAATGAGCTCCGGGAGATGAAACGCCACAAGAGACGTCTAGAGCGACACT
>QLTV01003977.1:2381509-2405711 GCA_003457575.1 Thermophis baileyi | reverse complement strand
TGCCGGCTGGCGGGACCGCGTGGTAGGGCCTTCTCTGTAGCCACTCCGACTCTGTGGAACCGGCTTCCCCCCGAGATCCGTACTACCCCCACCTTACTGGCCTTCCGTAAAGCCCTTAAGACCTGGCTTTTCCGGCAGGCCTGGGGCCAATAGTTGTTCTGATTGGCCCATGCATGGTTGTGTGAATGTTTTATTTTAAATATAGTTGGGGGGTTTTTTTTCCCCTTTCTTTTTTAAATTGTTTTTATATGTTTTATTTTTTATGATGTAAGCCGCCCAGAGTCCTTCGGGAGTTGGGCGGCATATAAATTTTATAAAATAAAATAAATAAATAAATAAAGCCTGAGTTCTACCCATGTTTTTTTTAAAAAGTCAAGATGGTGGCCTTAACTGCATGGCTACAGAAGCAATTTTGACCTTTTTGAATCTTTAGACCAGAGGTGGGATTCAGCAGGTTCTGACCAGTTCTGGAGAACCGGTAGCGGAAATTTTGAGTAGTTCAGAGAACTGGTAAATACCACCTCTGACTGGCCCCGCCCCCATCTATTCTCTGCTTCCCGAGTCCTGGCTGATCGGGAGGAAATGGGGATTTTGCAGTAACCTTCCCCTGGAGTGGGGAGGAATGGAGATTTTAAAAGTATCCTTCCCCTGCAATGTCCACCAAGCCACGCCCACAAAGCCACACCACGCCCACAAAGCCACGCCCACAGAACCTGTAGTAAAAAAAATTTGAATCCCACCACTGCTTTAGACACCACTGCAGGTTCATCTAATGTGAGTTCTTCTCTTGGACACAAATTGTTTTCATAAAACACAGCTGGAGATATCTCTTGTTTAACTGGGTTTAACTGTTTACCAGTAAGTCAGGAGAGGGACTCAAGCTATGGAAGATCTATTACCTCTGTGGGTTGATCTGACATTGGTCTTTAGATTGTATCCTGCTAATCTTCCTAGGAATGTCTCACGTGTTCAAGATTCTTACTTTCTCTTTCTGTCTAATTCTATAAGGTTCACTTGGCATATTCTTGCAAAATTAGGCAAATCAATTATTTTCTTAAGCTCCTTTCACACTTCTTTCCTTCCCTGAGCAAACTATTCATTTTTCAATATTTTGACTTGCATGACAAAAAAAAATGGACTTTTCTGCAGGAGGAAAAAAACTCCCTGTGCATAGAAAAGGGAGTGGGGTCGGAAGGATGTGCAAATCAGATTTTTAATCACCATGCAGTATAATGCGGAATTAAAGTCAATCATTCATCTGCAGCAAAAGCCTTTAACCCATGCCCTATTGAAGGCCATTAGAAAAGTAACCCAGAGCCTGGGACAAGTTAATTGTGACTTAATTTGACATAGAAACAAAGACCAACTAAACCCTAGTTGGTCTTTGTTCCAGTGGTTCCCAACCTTTTTTTTGGCCATGCCCCACCTAAGCATCTCTAAAATCCTGATGCCCCCCCCCCCGTGACATATAATTCTTACTATTCAAAAAGTTAACTCCTACTCACGCGGAGGAAGCCTAAAAGGCCATTCACTTGGTTTAAACAAAGTTCCAATTGCCCCCATTAAAAATCAAATTGCCCCTCTGTGGGGCGTGGGCCAGGGATGGGTTCTGCTTTTCTTCGCTGCCGGTTCACTCAGTGACGCGCCACGTGGGCGCAGGCGCGCTTTGTGCGCACTTCGTGCATGCACAGTGCTTTAAAAAAGCTTCTGCGCATGCGCAGAAGTAAAAAACAAAATGGTGGTGCCTATGGCACCGCCGAAAGAACAGGTTCGGGGGCGTGGCAGGCCTGGGTCGCTGCCGGTTCTAGCGACCCAGGCTGCCAAGTTACTACTGGTTCTATAGAACCAGTACGAACCGGGAGGAACCCACCTCTGGCGTGGGCCCCACGTTGGGAACCACTGGTTTAAACTCTAGTTATATGCATGTTTGCTGATAAGTCAACAGAATTTCCTGGATCTTGTTTTCTGGTAAATGTGCAAACTATTCTGTGATGCTCTATAAAAGGGGGCCCCAACTCCTGGTCCGTGGATCGGCACTGGTCTGCGGAATGCCACAAATCAGGTCATGCAAACAAGCGAATCCCCATCAGTGGGATGCAGGCAGCACACAAAACCACACTCTCTCCAGTCCGTGGAAAAAACTCTCTCCATGGAACCAGTTCCCTGGTCCCCAAAAGGTTGGGGGGCCACTGATCTATACTTTTATTTTTCTTCCATTCAATTGCGTCTGATTCTTGGACCACTGCCTCAACAAGTCCCTGTAGTTTTTCCTTGGCAAGATGTGTTCAAAAGTGTTTTGCCATTGCCTCCTTCATAGGACTGAGAGAAAGTGGATGGCCCAGGATAATCCATCTGGCTTCATGCCTAAGGCTGGACTAAATCTCATTGTCTCCCCATTTCTCGCCTGATGCCTTAACCAAATAAACCTCACTGTATACAGGTAGTCTTCAACTTATGACCACAATTGAGCCCAAAATTTCTGTTGATAAGCAAGACAGTTTTGCCCCATTTGACAACCTGTCTTGCCACAGTTGTTAAGTGAATCTGGCTTCCCCATTGACTCTGCTTGTCAGAAGTTTGCAAAAGGGGATCACATGATCTTGGGACATTGCAACCGTGATAAATAGATGCCAGATGCCAAGTGGCCAAATATTTTTTAATTTATTTAATTGATTTTCTATTAAATACATCTCTTACTGCTTAATAAACATCGGGTTGTCTGGATATTTAATTTGCTTAACAATACAAATTACATTCTTAATCTCCACCCCTTTTTTCCAACCATTGGTAAAATAAATTCCATGTTTGATAATATCTTACATCCTCTTTCTGTTTAATTTTCAATGTCAATCTATCCATTTCTGCACAATCTAGTATCTTCTTGACTATTTCTTCATCTCACGGTAAATCTTCATTTTTCCAATATTGTGTGAAGATAACCCAAGTAGCCGAATTTTGATCATGCGACCGTGTGGAAAATTATCATAAGCCACTTTTTTTCAGTGCTGTTGTAACTTTGAACAGTCATAAATGAATGGTTGTAAGCTGAGGTCTACCTGTATAATGAAATTTAAATCTAAATACACAGGTTACATTATATATCTGGATTCAACCCATTAGTTTTTATGGCTTGGGATTGCACTGTTAAGAGTGCCATTATTCTGTGGTTATATTTTCTACTGAAATAAATGGAACTTAAATATCCGTATCTATGGATTGGATTGTACCCTATGGCAAAGCTTATGGTAAGTAAATGGGATTTATCCATGCATACATAACGATAGGACTGTACCTCAAGAACACTAATAAGAATAGAGGTCTTATTAAATTAAGAGCAATTGATAGCAGAAGTTCTTTATAGCATAAACACAAAAGTATAACTTTAACTTAAAAAAACAGATGTCTCTCATAAAATTAAACTTTTAAGGAAATGAGGAAAAATAAAAGTGAAATAAGTCCTTCTGGCGATAGTTTTTTCATTGTTGTGCTTTATTAAGTGCTTGGAAATGACGCAATTTCTGATAGTGAAATTACAGATCTTATTCTGAATGCCTCTCATTCTGCAAAACAATGTATTCGTTCACTTTGAAAACGAAACTCATTTTCTTTTATAACTTAAAACTGAAACTACATAATGCTAAATGTGAAAGTAACTTTGTATACTGCCACAAATGATTTAGATGTGTGCTGTTATTTATTGTAGTGAATTCAAAACTCATCTTTAATTTTAAAATTAAATTACAGTTTAAATGTTTGTGCCACTAAGCTAGGAACATCCATGCTACTGACTGACTGACTGACTGACTGACTGACTGACTGACTGACTGACTGGTCTGTCTGTCTGTCTGTCTGTCTGTCTGTCTGTCTGTCTGTCTGTGTCTGTCTGTATGTCTGTCTGTCTGTCTGTCTGTCTGTCTGTCTGTCTGTCTATCTATCTATCTATCTATCTATCTATCTATCTATCTATCTATCTATCTATCTATCTATCTATCTATCTATCTATCTATCTATCTATCTATCTATCTATCACCATCACCACATGGATTCACAGTTGGCTGACCATTCACACTTAGCATATAATCCTCAATGGAACTACATCTACATGGAGTGCTAGGGAACTACCTGAGGACTGGAAAAGAGCTGACATGGTCCCCATCTTCAAAAAAGGAAAGGAAAAGAAAAAGAAAACAGATCCAGGAAATTACAGACCAATTAGCCTGACATAAATACCTTGAAAGATCTTGGAAAAGATAATCAAGCAACAAATTTGCAAGCACCTAGAAGCAAACCAAGCTATAACCAGAAGCCAACATGGGTTTGTCAAAAACAGATCATGCCAAACAAATCTTCATTCTGTGACTAAATTAGTGGATCAACGAAATGCTGTGGACATAGTATATTTAGATTTCATAAGGAATTTGACAAAATAGACCACAACCTACTTCTTGGTAAGCTAAAAAAAGATAAGCTCAAAATCCAAAAGGATCTTGACAGACTTCAACACTGGGCCCTATCTAACAAAATGAAATTCAATGTACATAAAAGTAAGGTTTTACACTAAGGCAAGAAAAACCAACTGTACAGGTACAGACTAGGTTAAACTTGGCTCAATAGCAGTAACTGTGAGCGGGATCTTGGAGTTCAAGTGGACAATCACTTAAATATGAGCCAACAGTGTGCAGCAGCCGCCAAAAAAGCTAATGCAATCCTAGGTTGCACTAATAGAGGAATAGAATCAAGATCATGTGAAGTATTAGTACTGCTTTACAAAGCCTTAGTACAGCAATACTTTGAATACTGCATCCACTTTTGGTCACCACAATATAAAAAAAGATGTCGAGATTCTTATGTCACAAGCTGTCCCGTTTGCTCATCAGCAAAAGGCCGACCAGGGAAACCCCCTGGACTCATGCAGCCAGTAGCCAGACTCAAAGCACCTTGCAAGGAAATCTCCATGGACTTTATAGTAGGGCTGCCAGAGAGCTCAGGGAACACGGTGATTTGGGTTCTCACTGACCTCTTCTCCAAGCAAGTGCACTTCGTATAGGGAGGGGGGATGACAGGAACCAGAGGTGCCAATCAGAGACAACGGTTGAACCATCCAAAGACACAGGCATGGGAATGGAATGGAATGTGAACACCTATCAAAGAGGCAGCAAACTGTAAAACTGTTACCAACCTAACTAATTCAAACTTTACTGGACACTAACAAGAGGACCTGGGGGGGAGAGCTAGGGAGAGGGGAAAAGTAACGACTTTACGCAGGAATCTTCAGATCTGGTTTTTCTTACACTGTAACCACTTGGCTTTAGTAAAAGTATATCTTTTACTGCAAAATGGAGTCAAGGGTCTTTCTTTCTTAACTGCCCAAGCTGAGACAGGCCTGACAATACCCAAAAAAGGAAAAGGAGGCGAAAGAGGGAGGCGCATAGGTGTTCTTGTCAGTGTACATTCTTCCTCTAACACATTTACATATTTGTGTCAAGGTATCCACATATTCACCAGGATTTAGCTCAGCTGGGAGAACATTTGCATCACTTAGCTGACCAGAGCAGATTCAACATGAAATTACAAATTGTGCATGCTCTGTGGATTTCCATGTTCCTACAAGATGACACAGAAGCCCCATGTGCATCTCATGCTTATGGTTCATGAACCTCTGGAATGGGTGTCTGAAACAGACTCTGCAACATATTTCAGGGATTCATAAAATCCATTTCAAAAAGTTTCTCAACCTTGGTGACTTTAAGATGGGTGGAAGTATTCTGGAAGTTGAAATCCACCCATGATAAAGTTGTCAAGTTGAGAAATATTTCGCTAAAGCCTTTTGGCATTTCTTCCACCAGTTTTACTATTTTCTCAACATACTATCAGTCCTTTTCCTTTTCTATATATTTCTCAGATTTGTGGTCACAGCTACCAAATTCTTCCTTCTTTCCTTCTTCTTTCCTTTCCTTTCCTTTCCTTTCCTCCTTTCCTTTCCTTTCCTTCTTTCTTTTCCTTTCCTCTCTCCCCTCTCCCCTCCCCTACAGAGATTTTTGGCACAAAAGAGAAGACTTGAAGAACAAAAAGAATTCCATTTCTTACTATTTTCATTCTCATTTAATTGACATTCCGTGTTCCTTCTCTGAAGCCTTGCTCTCTCATTCTCACTCTCATAGCTTCATCAGTCTTTACTGATATAAATACTGTATATAGCAAAATCTGATTATCTATATAAATACTATTTATTTATTTATTTTACTATTTATTTATTTATTTATTTATTTATTTATTTATTTATTTATTTATTTATTTATTTATTTATAACTCAACGTGGCATACCTATCCAACACACCTCCCTCCTCTTATTTTACCTACAATAACAACCCTATGAGGTGGGTTGGGTTGAGAGAGTGTGTCTGGCCCAAAGTCATCTAGCCGGCTTTCATGCCTAAGGCAGGACTAGAACTCATGGTCTCCTGCTTTTTAACCTGGTGCTTTAACCACTAGACCAACTGGCTCTATCCTCTATTAGGAGGATAGGTAATATTAAAAAAAAAAGACATTGATGCTAGCTCTGCAGTTGATTGAATTTGAAAACTCTCCTGCTGCAGCCATTCATTCTTGTTGACCAAACAGATTTCTCAAATGCCATAAAACCTTCCAATCTGCAGGAAGGATGAAGGAAACAATCTACTACAGAATGTGAACGTTTCTATTTTTTTTTTTTTTTGCAAAATGTGATCTCTTATGCTGACATGGTTAAAATGAAACAAATTTAATTCCTTCCTAGTAATTTCAAAGCCCATTCAATGTAGTATTCAGATCAATATTTAGCATTAATAATCAAAATACGTTTCAAGAAAGATTTGTTCTTTGGAAATCCCTACTGTGGGAAGGACCACAAATATTTAACATGTCACATGTGATGAAATAAATATTTGACTTTAATTGATGCACATTTCAGTAATAGTCAAAATCTGTGCAATGTTGAGAAAATAAACAAGACACAATTAATTAATGACAAAAAATGAAATCAAGGCCTTATTCCGAAATGAACCTATCAATCTTGAGGTTATATTTATTTTTTTGGTGGAGGTAATCTTAATGAATAATGAAAGAAGCCTGAGGTGGGTTCCTCCCGGTTCGGACCGGTTCGCCCGAACCGGTAGCGACCCGCTGGTGACGTCAAGATGATGTCACGGAGCTGGTTCGGTCGGTGCCGGTCCGTGGATGCCGCCATCTTTTTTTGGATTTTTTTTATTTTTAAAAAATGAATTTTTTTCCGTTTTTTTTTTCTGCGCATGTGCAGAAGCCGAGTTTCCGGCACTGCACATGCGTCACCATCTTGTTTTCAGCTTTTTTGGGGGGGGGGTTATTTTTTTGCACTGCGCATGCGCGCGCGCGGCCACACGGCATGGCCACGTGGCGCGGGAGGAAGCGAACCGGCAGTGAGGTAAGTTAGAACCCACCCCTGAAAGAAACATTAGGGAGAAAAGGGAAAGGAAGAAACACAGTGGACTAGCAAGTAAGACTTGATTTGGAGCATTTTAAAGCAAACTGGCCTAATTCACATTTCTTGGACTTCTATGCAAATTAGATCCTGGTTATTCCCAAATTCTGCATTTTCCCCCAGATTCTTTTTCCCTGCAGTATTCCGCTCAAAACTGATATCAAAAATTATTACATTGGGGAACTCCAAATAGAATAATTTATTCTATTTGGAGTCCCCCAATGTAATAATTTATTTATTCGGGAAAGATGCATGTGAAAATGCATATTACCTAGAAACCATTACTTCAAAACGCATGTTTTGGTAAAGCGTATATGACAATTTGTAGATCCCCCCCCCCTTTGCTTTTTAAGCTGCAGAATGAGGCAGGTTGATGGAATGTCTGGAAGTTCAGTCACGGCAGCTGAACTTTTCTTGTTTGGTTTGAAACCTTTCCCTGCTTATCCAAGTAGGTTAAGTGGGTCTCTCTTTAACGAGCTTCAACCCATTGCTTCTTGTCCTGCTCTTTGGAGAATAAGTCAACCCCCCTTTCTCTATCACAGCCCCTCAAATACCAAAAGACAGCTATCATGTCACCCCTAATCCTTCTCTTTGCTAGGCTAGACATACCTAGTTCCCTTAACCGTTCATCATATAGTTTAGCCCAGTGGTGAAATCCAATTTTTTTTACTACCGGTTCTGTGGGCGTGGCTTGGTGGGCGTGGTATGGCTTGGTGGGCATGGCTTGGTGGGCGTGACAGGGGAAGGATACTGCAAAATCCCCATTCCCTCCCTACTCCTGGGGAAAGGATACGGCAAAATCCCCATTCCCTCCCTACTCCTGGGGGAGGGATACTGCAAAATCCCTATGCCCGCCCCACTCCTAGGGGAAGGATATTGCAAAAGCCCCATTCCAACCCTACTCCATTGGGAAGGATCCTGGAAAATCCCCATTCCCTCCCCACTCCAGGGGAAGGATACTGCAAAATCCCTATTCCCACCTCACTCCTGAGGGAAGGATATTGCAAAATCCCCATTCCCACCCCACTCTGGGGCCAGCCAGAGGTGGTATTTGCCAGTTCTCCGAACTACTCAAAATTTCCGCTATCAGTTCTCCAGAACCTGTCAGAACCTGCTGGACTTCACCCCTGGTTTAGCCTCTAGATCCCTTATCATCTTTGTTGCTTTTCTCTACACTCTTTCTAGAACCTCAGCATCTGGTCATCATGGTGCCCAGAACTGGAGACTGTATTCCAAGTGTGGCCTCAGCAGAGCAATATAGAGCGGTGCTATCACTTCTCATCATCTTGATTCTACCCCTCTATTGATGCAGCCTGGGACTGAATTGGCTTTTTTGGCAGCTGCTTGCTCCTTGCCACACCACCACACTCAAGGCTATAAAGGCCAGAATGGCCTTGGCCCTAAAGGGCTGCATGTAAGGACTAGAACAAGCAAGGCCAGAAGCAGCAGGCCTGGGACCAGGCCAGCCCATTACAATGCACAAAAACCATTCTCTTTGCCACTGTGAAAGCTGTCCATGGCACAGCAGAAGAAAGAAACTGCAAGATTTCTTATAATCTATGGCTTGAGTCTAAGAGGTCACACGGGCTGTTTTTATGCTCTGATCCTCACTTTTTCAGTATCTCTACCCTATCAAGACCTGTGTGCAGGGGTGAAATCCTCTGAAGTCTGCTACTGGTTCGCTTCGCGCACGCTTTGTGCACGCATGCACGCTGCGCACGCATGTGCGCCGCAGGCACTACTGTGCAGCACTGAAAAAGGAGCATTTTGAAGCCATTAGTCTGCAAAGATAAGTAGAACGGCGAGGGGGGGGATCAGCTATGCCACACGAAAGCAGGAAATCCTGCTTTCTAGCTAATCTAGATCACGTGGCACAGCTGATCGTCACACAGCTGATCGTCGGATATACCGATTGGCCTGAACTGGTAGCATTTTTTACTACCGGTTCGGGCGAATCGGTCCAAACCAGTAGCATTTCACCTCTGCCTGTGTACTAGAACTAAACTTTCCAGGTGGGATATATATGACATGTAAAATACAGGGATAGCACTTCACAAATTGGAAGATTGCTACCATGGTCTCTTTTCAACCCTCTTCTTTATGCTAAAATCCTTTAGGCTTTAACTATTCTTCAAGCCCATCTCCACTTTCATTGGTCTTCTCCACACTATTTTCAGTTCCTCAGAATCCTTTTTGAATATGGTGATGGACGTACCAGTCCTAGTGTGATCAGACCAATGTGGCCCAGAACGGAATTATCACTTCTCATGATCTTGACATCGTACTTCTCTTGGTGCAGAACAAATTTGTACTGACTGTTTTGGCAGCTGCATCACACTGCTGTCTCATGCTTAATTTGTGATCCATTGTAGGACTCCCAGTTCTTTATCACAAGTACTACTGCTGACCAGAAGCTATCTATATTGTAGCTGTCCATCTGGTTTTCTCTATCTAAATGCAGAATCTTAAGTTTCTCACCACTGAACTCCATTTTGTTGGACAGGAACCAGAGTTCCAATCTATCATAAACCCTTTGAATCTTAAGTCTTCTGAGGTCCAAACATACCTCATTTTGTGCCATTTGCAATCTTAATGAGTATCTCATCTATTCTCTCAGGCAAGACATTTATTAAAATTTGAAAAACACTAGCCAGAACTTGAATCAGAACCTACTACATGCCTCTCTCCAGGTTGACAGAAAACTACTACGGTAAGGACCATGCAATGTTCAAGCAGGTGGAAACCCATCTGGTAGTAGACTATCCTATATTTTTCCACTTTATCAAGAAGACAGCTAAGGTCAACTTTTCAAATGCCTTACTGGAATATAAGTACACTACATTTGTAGCATTTCCCTTGGCCTTCTAATCCAGTCACTTTGTAAAAAAAAAAAAAAGCAATGCAATTTGTGCAGCATGATCTGGTTTTAACAAACACTTGGCTGACTTCTAACAACCATCTTGTTCCTTTCTAGGCATTTGCCAACCCACCATATTTTCTAGAATTTCTTCCAATACTGATGTCAAGTTGACCATACTGTATTTGTATAAGTCCACTCCTTTGAAAATGGAACAAAGATTAGCTCTTCTCCAGTCTTGAAGGTCTCCAGGCTTGAGACTTCTCCAGAAGGTCTCAACGATTACAATCAGTGGTTCTGAGATGAGCTAGACCCGTGATGGCGAACCTATGGCACGCGTGCCAGAGGTGGCACGCAGAGCCCTCTCTGCTGGCACGCGCGCCATCGCCCCAGGTCAGATCTCCGTGGCATTTCTTTTGTGAGCTTCTGTTTCCCTGCAAACGACGAAACAGAAGCTCACGAAAGAAAAAGATCTTACCTCTTGCTGCGCTGCCGGTGTTGGGATGCCCTGCCTCCCGCCGGCCAGCTGGTCTTCGGGTCTCTGCTGTGCATGCGCGCGTGCATGTACGCACATGCGCATGTTCATGCATGTCTGCGCATGCACACGTTCATGCATGTCCGCACATGAGTGTGCATGCACACACACACACACCTTTCTGTTTGGGCATGCGCGCAAGCGCAGTTTGGGCACTCGGTGTCTAAAAGGTCCGCCATCACTGAGCTAGACTCTAGAGCATCTAGAATTCTTGAACAGCTAGAATTTCTTTTGTTCAGGTCAGGGGTGGGTTCTAACTTACCTTGCTGCCGGTTCGCTTCCTCCCGTGCCACGTGGGCGTGCCTCGTGGGCGCCCGTGCGCATATGCGCAGTGCCGAAAAATCCAAATTATTTTTTAAAAAAGCCAAAAACAAGATGGTGACGCATGCGCAGTGCTGGAAACTTGGCTTCTGCGCATGCGCAGAAGAAAAAAAATAAATAAAAAAAATTCCAAAATTTTTTTTCTTTTCAAGAAAAAAAAAATCCAAAAAATTAAATTATATTCTTAACATAATTTAGCCTCCACAAGTGGTATCAAATTCTGAAAGATGGCAATAAACTCCTTTTAACATCCCAAACAAAAGCCTGGTCTTCAGTCAAATTTGCCAACCTCTCTTCCTTGAACTTCTAATATATCAGCCAAGATTGCTTACACACACACAATGGCCATAACCTTACACTGATGTAAATCCAAAGTCTGAGCAGAACTTGTCAGTTAAAGAGGAACCACTGTTTTATTGATAGCAGGTCAGATGTCACTTGAGAAAGAAGTCCTTCCTCATCGTATCTGCCATCATTACTCTATTTGAAGAAACTGAAGTTGTGTAACATTTTCTATTCTTCTAGTAATGCAGACTATATTATTTAAAGTAACTTCAAGTTCTATTTTTGATAGTGCTTTTCTCTACTTCTTTCTGCATTTGTATTTCCATGCCCCATTATTACAAACTATGGAGACGGCAAGAAAGATACCGGAATACTCACAAATATTAATTTAAATCTATTCTACAAAATTAATACCAAGCATTAAGTAGGTAAAATTATATCTGAGGATGGTACACATTCTCCTCAGAATTGGGAAGCCAATCTTAACTTTGCACTGAAAATCAGTGCACAGAGACAGATACACCACCAGCTTGGAATGTGGAATTGCCACCCAGCAGGTATATACAGAGAAAATACAAAACAATCTGGCTAATTGAAATAAATGGATACATTTAATGCCTACAAGGTTTTAAATTTACACTATGCAGGTCTATGAACAGGTGGGGCACCAACAGTAGGATAGTGAATGCCAAATTTCAATCTTGAAAATTTCTATTGCATTTCAAGGCAGTGGTGAAATCCAAAAATTTTTACTACCGGTTCTGTGGGCGTGGCTGGGTGTGCATGGCTTGGTGGTCAGGTGACCTGGTGGGCGTAGCCAACTTGTAAAATGTGGTGAGACGCACTTAACAACGCTCTTGCTTAGCAACCAAAATTTTGGGCTCAATTGTGATTTTCTCCCGATCAGCTGGGACTCGGGAGGCAGAGAATAGATGGGTGCAGGGCCAGTCAGAGGTGGTATTTACCGGTTCTCCGAACTACTCAAAATTTCCGCCACCGGTTCTCCAGAACCTGCTGGATTTCACCCGTTTCAAGGTTTACTCTCACTTAGAGAACACATACTGAGATGTATCCATGAGGTCTGACCACAGATGTCCACAGGATGTGATTTTTTTAAAAAGTCAAAATGGTGACTGTAATGTTGCTATTGAAGCTCATTTTTAAATGCGTGTCATATGTAACACAGAAGACCTCTGATTGTTGTCATCGTGGTCACCATTTGGACTTTCGGACACTCTGGGGTGACTGGGATTTCTTTCTGCTTCCTAGTCTTTTGTGGCTTCCAATTTAACTAAAAAGCTATTGTAGAACTGTCTTAAGTTTACATTCTGTTTATTTATTCCTCATAACACACATATTCACACTGGCGAAAGACGCCACCTTCTCCATAAGTGGAAGCGAAGCTGAAGTGTTTCATGTAGTATTGTCTGTAACAAGAATGGAAACAGCAGAATAGATCTAGGAAGGGCTTTGTGGAAAACTCTTTGGAAACCCCTCATTCAATGGACTGCTTCAAACCAGGTCTCCATTTTGATTCACAAATCTGCTTTGTTGTGGTGGTTTGATCCATGGAAGGTCCATGGAATTAAGGCATTCCTTAAACTTTTTGCACACAATTTCTGGTGTAAACTTTAGTTATCCGGACTTGGCACTGTATAGATACTGCACTAAAAGAATCAAGGCTGGCTCCAAAGGGGGAGCTGTATTTGCCTGCAATTTTCATTATAACAAAGCTGAATAATTTTGTCAGGCGAAAGAACGATGAGTAGTGCATTTAAGCCCCATCTCATGATCACAAGAAATTTTATTTAATCACGGTTCCAGCTCCTGAGATTTTTACTAGCTACTTCACAAAGGCTTTTGTGTCAACTTTATCAGCCATATAATACTGTAAATTGGATTGTTTTTAAATGGAATTTGGTCATTGAAAAAGGATCAAAATTCTTCATTCCGTAGAACAATCTGTACTTTCTTCTTTTGGGCACTGTGTGGGCTATAAATTGCCTGAATTTTTCCATTTGTTTCATGAATTTTTTGTTTTAAAGAGCAACATACATCTTACAAACTGTTTTATTACACCACAGATCTTTCTAAAGTAGAGCCCGCTGCTTTACAGGTATTAAATGTTATTTTTAATTGGGAAGTTGGGCTTAGTACAAAATTCCCCTTCTGAACAAAAGGGATTAATGGAGAGATTTCTTCCAGCAGATGCTAATTTTAAGAAAGGAAAATCACTACATGATTCCTCTCAGTCTAGAAAAAACAACTACAGAATTTTTTATTTAAAAAAGCAAGCTAGATAATTTCAGGGTACTCAGTGCAGAAAAGAAATATCTGAGAAATATCTGTCATGCAACAGATAGCAATAGCAATAGCACAGAGGTGGGTTCCTACCGGTTTGGACCGGTTCTATAGAACTGTTAGTAACGTGGCGGCCTGGGTCGCTGGAACCAGCAGCGACCCAGGCCTGCCACGCCCCCGAGCCGGTTCTCTCGGCGGCGCCGTAGGCACCGCCATCTTGTTTTTTCCTTCTACGCATGCGCAGAAGCTTTTTTAAAGTACTGCGCATGCGTGCGGCGCATCCCTGAGCGAACCGGCAGTACCTGAATCCGGAACCCACACCTGCAATAGCACTTAGACTTACATACCGCTTCACAGTGCTTTACAGCCCTCTCTAAGCTGTTTACAGAGTCAGCATCTTGCCCCCAACAATCTGGGTCCTCATTTTACCCACCTCGGAAGGATGGAAGGCTGAGTCAACCTTGAGCCTGGTTGGTGAGATTCAAACTGCCAAATTGCAGGCAGCCGGCAGTCAGCAGAAGTAGCCTGCAGTACTGCACTCTAACCACTGCACCACCGTGGCTCAATACCTTCTTATAAAGATCCAGAAGATAGCATCAGGATAGCTGAGGGTACATTTTAACCAATCCCATACAGATCACAGATTGCCGCATTTCATGAGTTTGTCGTTCAACTCTACACTCCTTTTCCTTCTGAATTTATGGACATTTTGGACAGGTGTTCTTTTGGACGACTCTCAGTATTTGAAAGAGGCCTTTCAGAGTGTATTAGCATGAAGAAACAGCTCTTTTCAGATTATTAAAGCAGCCATATCCTTTTTCAAGAGTTGTACAACTGTTTTTCATTTATATATTTGTAAAATTTATTAGCTGCCCATCTTACCACACAATAACTCTGGGCAGCTTACAATATTAAGTAATTTAAGTTTAGAATGTA
This sequence comes from Thermophis baileyi, assembly GCA_003457575.1. NCBI lineage: Eukaryota > Metazoa > Chordata > Lepidosauria > Squamata > Dipsadidae > Thermophis > Thermophis baileyi. The sequence continues at coordinate 2,390,981 of QLTV01003977.1, read as the reverse complement.
GCCCTGGTTATCAGCATGTGCAGATTCAGATAACTCTTTCACTGGGTCTCTCTGAAACAAATCAGCAGCTCATGGATGGATATACAGAGTTAGCCAAGGAGAACATTTGATGTGGCCACGCAGGATTTGCAAAGGATGTGGCTGGAACTGACACATTTTGTTTCAAAGAATGTGCTTTGCAAAGCCCCTTTATCAAAGGCTTTGCACAACCTTAGAATCTATCAACAGCTGTGTCCATTTAGAACAGCTCTTGAGGATCGTGGGAGAGGATGTAAATCTCTGACATAAATTCCTTCACCCAGTTATAGCGATAAAAGGATATAGTAGCTTTATCCTGTCTTTGCTTCCATAGCTAATAACCATTCTAGGAATGGATCTTCATCAAGGAATGATTGCAGGCAGAACGTTTAACCCGTCTCCCTTCCATTGAATTTAGCAAAAGAAGACATTGTAATATTGGAAGGTGAATTTCACACATAGCAAATATCTCATCTACTTTTGCCTAGGGGCATGATTAATAACATCCCATGCTTATGCCATAATAAATCTCTTTTTGTTTACCATAATATGGCTTAATGTGCCATTGACTTCATATGGACTGAATTCCACGTAAGCTCTTGGAATCAAACATTTTTAAAAGTGAGAAGCGCAATCTGATTCAAAGGAAGTATTGTATGTACTGTAGTATTGGATCACTGGCCTCTCTCATTACTCATCGAAGCACTTTCAGTACTGTTAACAGATTATATGTTAACTTTGGTCTAAATCAACAACTCTAGAGTTTCTACCGGGAATTGGCTATGGTTTAAATCTGGGACTTTTAATGAAGTTGGCATTACATTCTACCTGTGAACTTCAGTTAATTTCTCTTTCCTTCAATGAACTAATGAAATGGCAATCAATTAAACGCTCCTTTTAATTTATTAGTTAATGATTTAAACTAATTTTAATTGATGTCTGGAGAGAGAACAATTTCTCTGAAGTTCGAAGCATACTTTCAGATGAAACACAAATTACATAACAGGGCATTATCACTTCAAAAGAGACACATTTGTGCATGTGAAAGAAGGAAAAACAACTTTTGAAAAATGGACTTGCCATTTGCAATTAACGGTGTCTATGTGTGTCTTTGCTTGATTCACAAAGGGGCATCTTTTCAGTTAATTAAAAGTGTTTGATTACTTTACCAATCAATATGTTACATTCTACAGTGTGGCAAATGCCATTGCTGTTGTATAACCATTGAAATACAAGCAGGACATTTCTTCATTCATCAACATTATCAAGCTTTTAAATGCTTACCATGGAGAACCATATATCCTGAAGCCTCTCACTGTTACTTCTGAATCCTGCAGGTATATGCAGTTCGTTAAGAGAGACTGCACATTTTCATAACTTTCTGGCTTCAGTTTTGATACTGAGGGAAAATAATAAAAGTCCTGCTTGATTAAGTCTGCCATGAACTCTTGGTCGAATGTCAGCTCATGATTACCTGCTATCACAATCTTGTATTCATATGGTAGGCTACCTAAAAAGGAGAAAAATAGACATTTGTTCAGTGTTGCATTTGTGTTTTGTTTTTTTTAAATGACATCAAACCATGCCAAGCTTTCCAATGTGCTGTGTGATAGAATAAGAACTTTCAGAATAGGCACTTTACCCAGCCAGGAAATTCTAGGAACTGTGACTTAAATTCATTTATTCTGAATTGTGCTGAAGCTGTATCTGGACACTCTGAAGAAAGACTAAAGATGGAACCCACCATTCTTAGAATTAGGATTGCATTGGTGAAGTTAGGCAACTGTTTTGCATTTATACCTTGCTTTTTCTCTCAAGAACTCACAGTGAATTATGTTGGAATCCCCCTTCGGTTTATCCCTGAGCATGAGTGGCCCTAAATAGCTTTAGGGCTGAGTCAGAAAAAACCTGGGTCTTCCTCATCCATGCTTTACCATATTTAATTTGAGCTCTCATACAATGAGCCAGGCTAAAGTCATTGTGGTAATTGTATATTTTTAAATACGTGATCAACCTACTTCACCTGCATATTGGCACCACTCTTATTCAAATTCTATATCAACATGGTGGCTCATCTCCTCGACCCAAATGTTCACTTTCCAACACTTGTTGGAAGTCACATCTCTATTCTACTCAATGCAGAGGTTGGAGTAACACTTTCAAGAGCATCTACTGACCTTAAAAGACCACTGGGAGAACTAACAGTATACTGCAAGGAAGACCAGCTAGAACTCAATTATCAGAAAACTAAAATCATGGCATTTGCTAAAAGGCCCAAGAGCCACTCCTGTAGCATAAATGGTCCCATGAGTGAGCAGGGCTCCTGTTTCAAATCTATGGGAATAGTTCTTCATTCTGCTAGCAGCAGGAAACCCCATGGGGACTACACTGCTGAAAATTCAAAGAGGAGAATTTGTCTGTCATCTTTAAATCCCTCAAGACTTGAAGAGTGTTCGGAGACTACGGTTGGTCCAGAATGCAGCTGAGCGAGCTGTTATGGGTACACCTAGGTACACCCATATTACACCAATTCTCCGCGAGCTGCACTGGCTCCCTATTGGTCTCCGGGCACAATTCAAGGTGTTGGTTATTACCTTTAAAGCCCTATATGGCTCAGGACCAGGCTATCTTCGAGACCGCCTTCTACCACATAGCTCCCAGCGACCGGTAAGATCCCACAGAGTTGGTCTCATCCGGGTCCCATCAGCTAAACAGTGTAGGCTCGGACTGCCCCCACCCTATTGGCCTTCCAGAAAGCGGTGAAGACCTGGCTTTTCCGGCAGGCCTGGGGCCGTTGATCTCGCTGTTGTAATCCTGCGAGATCCGGCCATGAATGGTGTGCATGGGTTTTTAAATTGTTTTTTAAATGTTTTTATAATGTTTTTTAATGTTTTTTATATTTCTGTTGTAAGCTGCCCAGAGTCCCTCGGGAGTTGGGCGGCATAGAAATTTAAATAATAAATAAATAAATAAATAGATAGATAGATAGATAGATAAATAAATAAATAAATAAAACAAGATGGGAGCACTACAAACATGCAGCATTCAAATTATTTGAAGACAAGCCAATAGTACAACTTCCTTATGGTGTTCATCTGGGCCTCTTCCCCAATTTTGCGCAATTAGAACTTGTACAATCCAAATTTCTAAGATCGGCCCTTCAATCCTCAAAATATATTGCTAATGACACCCTGAGCACTGGTGACAGGCCTCATGAACATGGAAGCTAGAGTGTGGATGAGCCGCAGTGGCGCAGTGGTTAGAATTCAATATTGCAGGCTACTTCTGCCGACTGCTGGCTGACTGCAATTTGGCAGTTCGAATCTCACCAGGCTCAAGGTTGACTCAGCCTTCCACCCTTCCGAGGTGGGTAAAATGAGGACCCAGACTGTTGGGGACAATATGCTGACTCTGTAAACCGCTTAGAGAGGGCTGTAAAGCACCGTGAAGCGGTATATAAGTCTAAATGCTATTGGTATTGGTATCATACTCAACCACTAGCTCAAACTATCTCTTTTTCCCCTTACCATCTCCCAACTATGATGAAAAATTTTCAGTCTACATACAAGAAGGCCCCGGCAACTAAAACCTTATCCTTGGACTTCTCTCCAAGTCTTTTACTCGGCATGGGATATGAGCAGATCAAAGCACTCATTAAAAAGAATGTAGCAGACACAGAGTGCCAACTGGATCTAGCCAGATTCCCAACCTTTATTGCCACAGAATCAAACAGGTACTCTCATAGGTACCCTATGGTGAACTTAACTAATTTCGAAGTAACCTAACCATCAGCAGACCTTAACTCTGACACATTCTCATGCCTTTCCCTCATCTGAGAGACATTGCCTTTGTGATTTTAGAAACAATAGAACATAATGTACTCCTCCAGTGACTGTATTGTACAGACTTTCGAAATAGCCTCATCTCACAATTATTGCATAAATATCCAGGGCACACAGGATAATTATATCACAAATTTAAATATTTAAATGAATTAAAGATGCTTTGCAGCAAATGTTTTCTTCGCTGCAAATCATCACGTTCCTTTTCAGATACACTGAAATTACTTGAGTACTTTTTAAACTTCAACATCCCACAGTTTTTCACATATATCTAGGATACAGGTTTTGAGCTGCTATGGTTTTGAGCTGCTATTCTTAAATCTCTGACATACGTAAAGAAACGTGCTAAGTTTATGTTCATAACTTTATCCCCATTGTTATTTCTAAATATTTTTCAGCCATCTAAGATACCCATCCATCCATCAAACATAACTACTTCAAGCTAGCTGGTGTTATTGCTTCAGTGACTGTGTTTATGTAGGTTATTTAAATAAATTCCTCTAAACACACAGTTGCTGTACATTTATTATAGTGGCAGCTGCAATCAATATGGTGGTTACAGATATGTCAATTAACAACTCTGGTTCTGATGACTTTGCAAAATAGTTCTCCTAGTCCCGTGATGGCGAACCTGTGGCACGCGGAGCCGTATCCGAGGGCACGCAAGGCGTTGCCCTGTCAGCTCCAGCGCGCATGCACGCACTGGCCAGCTGATTTTTGGCCTTCCGGAGAGGGGAGGCCATTTTCGCCCTCCCCAGGCTTCAGGAAAGCATTCTCCAAAAGCTGTGTGCGTGTGCCGAGCGGCGGAGTGCCAGAGCTGGGCTGCCCCACCAGAGGGACGAAGCGAGGCGATGTCAGCCGTTTCCTGGCGCCAGAGCCGAAAGGGCCCGGCGGAGCAGCTATGAAGGCGCACCAAAGGTAAGGGGTTGGGACGCCAACAGGGCTGGAGTCGGTCTGCGAGGGAGTGACAGGCAAACTCCATTTTGGCTGAAACAATGGGTGTTCATGGGGGCCTGGGTTTTTTTGGGGGGGAGTTCGATAAAAATGGTGGAGGTGCAAAGTCAACCGCAGATGGCGCGGTGCCCCCGCCCAACCCCCGCCATGCCTGCCGCTGTGCCACCAGCCGAGCCGGGGAAGGATCAGCGGGCGGGGCAGGTGGCTGCCCAGCCAGCAAATGCTGCCCCGTGTGCCTGAGTCGGCTCCCAGCATTCCTTGTGTGCAGCCCCGCCACCCCAGAAAAGCAGTGGCAGCTGCGGGGGGAAGGGCAAGAGCTCAGGCGCACCTCGCCCTCCTCCCGGGCTTCCCTCGCGTGCCCCATCATCTTCTTATCCACCTTTGCCACTGCTGCTGCTTCCACGAGCGCACGTGTGCCTGACCGCTGGCCAGATCGCTCGCCTGCCAGCCTGCATTGCGGTTGCCGCAAGGAGAGCGAGATCCGAAAGGCTCCGGTGAGCACCTGGTGCAGATGGAGGAGGAAGGGAAGGCTACGGCCAGGCCTGCCTGCCTTTCGGATCTCGCTCTCCTTGCAGCAACCGTGGTGCAGGCAGGCAGGCGAGCGAGCTGGCCAGTGGCCTGGCGCGCGTGTGCTTGTGGAAGCAGCAGCAGTGGCGAAAGCAGAGAAGATGGGGCGCGCGAGGGAAGCCCGGGAGGAGAGCTCTTGCCCTTCCCCCTGCAGCTGCCGCTGCTTTTCTGGGGGGGTGGGGCTGTGCACGAGGAACGCTGGGAGCCAGCTCAGGCATACGGGGCAGCATTTGCATGGCGGGGGTCGGCCGGGGGCGCCGCACCGCCTGCAATTAGGCCCATTGCCCGCTGCTGTGGCCGCAAACAGGCTTCCCGCTGCTGCTTCCTTCCTGGAGTGGGGAAAGGAGAGCGAGATCCGAAAGGCTCCGGTGAGCACCTGGTGCAGATGCATCACGCCCAGCCTTGCTTGCTGGCCAGCCAACCAACCAGTCAGGCAGCAGCTGGGCAGGGCTCCCTGGCTTGCTCCGCTCCTCCTGTGCGCAGAGAGAGAGAGAGGAGGATGGGAAGGCTACAACCCGGCCAGGCCTGCCTGCCTTTTGGATTTCGCCCTCCTTCTCTCCTCGCCACTCCAGGAAGGAAGCAGCAGCGGCAGGCAATGGCTGGGAGGCTCGGCTCCGGCTCCTTTTCTCCCTTTTCCTGCTTGGGTTTCGGGACACCCTGCCTCTGGCTATGGGTGAAGCAACCAGGAAGAAGCAGGAGGCGAGAGGAAGCACAGGCGGTGCTCGGCAGCCCGGATTCTGTTTCGCCGCCAGTTCAGGAGCTCTTCGCCTTCTCGTGGCTTGGAACTCCAGCTGGAAGGAAAGGGGAGGTGGTGGCCGGCCTGAAAACGGAGCCAGAGCCGCGCCGCCGCCTTCTTCCTCCCCCCAGTGCCGCCTCCACCCAGTAGGAGGGAGCCTAAAAGCTGAGTCGCTAGTCAGGCTCCCTCCCAAGGTGGGGAGACACGCCGCCAAAGCCCACCATGGCCACTAAGGTGAGGAGACCACCCTGGCTGGCCTCCCCACTCGCCCGCCCCTGGTTTCGGGAGCGCTGGCTTGGCCGCCCCCGCCCCCTTGTGTTTTGTTTGTATTTTGAAATGAGTCGGGCGCGTGCACTCGTGGAAGCAGCAGCAGCAGCGAAGGTGGATAAGAAGAAGATGGGGCACACGAGGGAGGCCCGGGAGGAGGGTGAGGTGCACCTGAGCTGGCCGGTAGCTCTTGCCCTTCCCCCTGCAGCTGCCGCTGCTTTTCTGGGGTGGCGGGCCTCCACAGGAGGAACGCTGGGAGCCAGCTCAGGTGCACAGGGCAGCATTTGCTGGTTGGGTGGCCACCTGCCCCGCCCTCTGCTCTTTCCCCGGCTCGGCTCGGCTGGTGGCAGGCATGGCGGGGGTCAGGCGGGGGCGCCGCACTGCCTGCGGTTGACTTTGCACCTCCGTAGTTTTTATCAAGCAAATTCTGAATGGTGAGGCGTGCGCGGGGGCGTGTTGCATTATGGGTACTGGCACGCGCGCTGCCATTTTTGGCACGCAACAACAAAAAGCTTAGCCATCACTGTCCTAGTCTTTCCCACAGTCATTAGTAACTTGGAAAGTTTCCTTATAACATGGAGAATCATGGGATTAATTCCCCTTACCAAAATATTTAGCCACAATTTTTCAAATGTTAATAGTCTTTGTGCAATTTATTTTTATCAGGATTTTTATAATTGTTTTTACATTATGTTTTGTTCTTTCTTTCTTTGCATCTGTTTGACACTTAGCACCTTTCTCAATCTGGCTGAATAGAAAAGATGAATACTAATAAAGTATTATTACTTCATTCTTAACTATAATTTGAGTTAAGACAAGACAGTTTCCTATACTTCTGAGGGCTCATCCACAGATGCTCCTTGTTCAGAGTTGAGAACAGTCCAGTAATGGTTTCTAGAAGACAGTAATACACAACATTGTTGTTCAACTAATTCCTGTCCTTGAAGAAGACATTCTGTCTCTGTTCTATGTCAAAAATACTTCTGCAGGCATAAGCAGAATGAAAGGATTCCTTCCCACAGCGGATTGGTGAAACGCTGACATATTTTTACAAGTTTATCTTTAGATTAGAGGAAAACTGGTCCCCGTCCCTTTCCTTTTATTTACATGAATTTCATCCAATTTCTCCTTCTATGCCAACTGATATGTCTAAAGTTGAGTGGTGCAGTGGCCTAGAGATGGAGCTCTCGCCTCACAATCAAACAAACAAACAAACAAACAAACAAACAAAATTCCGCATTGCTGACAGGAAGGGCATCCGGCCATTAAAACACTCTGCTAGCTCCATTCAGTTTCCCAGACTCCACCCCGCAAGGGATTACGGGGTCATTAAATGAAGATGATTTAAATGTCTACAAGTTCCAAACTGAAAGTGTCCAACCGCAAAGGGGAGTTAATGGGAGGGGGGGGGTCATTAAAAAAATTTATCAATGAAAACCACCATCTCAAAGACCTAACTCATGGAAATGAAAGCCACTGGTGCTTGCTTTCCTAGGATAGGTGGGAAGAGCAAAGAAGCAGATGAATTCACCAATCGGGGCCATGGCAACAACCATCAGCATGGAATGATTGGTCAATGTTGAGGAATGGATTGAAATCTAGACCACAATTCACAAACTGTATTCATTTCCATCGGGTGCCAGTTGGAGGCAAACAAACAGTTTAAAACTGCTATGCAGAACAACCCTACTGGAAAAGTATGAGGAAGCCTTTCAAGAGGCAGAAAACAAATCTTCACTTATCCAGACAGTCTCCAAGAATCAGACACGACTGAACAAAAGAAAGAAAATTGTGCAAAAATTTACTCAAAAGTAATTCCATTAGGCTCATCGAGATCTACTCTTGGATATGAACACAGACATTCGGCCTTAATGTTAATGTTTTAATTTCAATTAGTTATGTCCTGATTCCTGTTATGTTCATTAAAATTGGCAGCATTTAATCTGACCATGACTGAGTTTTTCAGGGGACTTATTCTAAGTGTGGCTAGTGTGACTCTATCTAGTATACTGATGGGAAAATATAAGAATCCATTTTACTGTATGTAAAATGCTTAAAATCCAAGTTAGTATTTTACAATACTTTTGATAGAAGCTGTGACCACATTTTCTTTTTTCCTTTTTTAAAATAAATATATTTATAATAAATATATTATGTTTTATCAATAGGAATAAAATACAAAACAGAAAAACAAAACAGAAAAAACCATCCATCCAACAGTAACAATAACAAAAAAGAAAAAAAAGTGTACATAAAAGGAAAAAAAGAAAAAAAAATGACCCAAACTTCCAACATTAAATATCCAACATTAAAAAAAACCATCCTTCCTGCATGCTGACAAGAAAAAGAAAAAAAAAACCCTGATAAAATTTCTTCCCCTTACATAATGGATCTGTAAATAATTATAAACTTTCTCATCCTTATTTAGCAAGAAAAATATATAAACAAATATTTCGGATGAGGTCTCTATCTAATAATCGAATCGGACCAACATCTAATATATGTAAAAAAAATAATAATTAAAAAGCAGTCAACGGGCTATGGCTGAATTTTCATCACATCCAATATATGTCAACCAATTAGTCTGAGGATGGAAAAGCAGGGATGAAATTTATGGGGACCCCCATTTCTACAGTCTTCTGTGCTTTTTTCCTTCACTCACTTTCCATGGCTGACTCAGCCTGATATCAAATCATTTTCAGGATGTAAATAAATGGCTAGCATGAATCACTTCCCCTTGTTTTGCTTTGAGAAACAGTGAAACTTTCATCAAAAACTTAAAAGCTTAAGTAATTTTCTAAATTTTATATTTAGAGAATAACAGTATTTGTCAGGCAGCGGTTTTTCTTTTTACAGACAAAGTTAATTCAAGGATAAAAATACTTTTATGTTGGTGGATTGAAACGAGAGTTGTGAGATGAAGCAGTATTGTAAATAATTATCAATACAGGTAGTTCTTGACTTATGAGCACAACTGGGACCAAAATATCTGTTGTAAGCAAGGTGGTTGTTAAGTGAATCGTGCCCAGTTTTATTACTTTTTTTGCCACAAAGTGAATCACTGCAGTTGTTACTGAAAAATAAGGTC
>QLTV01003977.1:2327952-2374650 GCA_003457575.1 Thermophis baileyi | reverse complement strand
TCCCCCCCCCCTACATTAAGGAGAGAGCAGGTCACCCTAAATAAGGTGGCTGGGCGTGAATCAGCGGATGCAATAAGTGCGGAAAAATGCAAACATTTTGCCGCCCGTATCGCCACTAAATAAGTCCTAATAAAGGCTCTTAAAAGTGTTCAGTCAGATTCGGAGTTACTGGCCCTCCAGCGTCGCTCTAGATGTCTCTTCTGGCGTTTCATCTCCCGAAGCTCCTCGGTAAACCAGGGAGCCCTCCTGGATCCATTGCCATGGAGAGGTCGCAGAGGCGCAATCCAGTCCAGTGCCCCCGATGCATCCTTATTCCAGGCAGCCACCAGGGACTCTGCCGGATTGTGGACAAGGAGTCAGGTATCTCCCCAAGCTCCTTTTGGAACCCTTCCGGGTCCATTAGGCGCCTGGGGCGGAACCATTTAATCGGTTCCGCCTCCCTGCGATGGGGGAGTAGCGCCCTAAAGTCTAACCTCAGCAGGAAATGATCTGACCACGACAAGGGAGAAATATCTATACCCCTTAATTCCAGATCATGTCTCCATTGCCCCGAGAGAAACACCAGGTCAAGTGTGTGTCCCCCCCTATGAGTCGGTATATGAATGACACACTACCTCCGCTGGAAGTTGGTTCCAAGCTTCCATTACTCTTTCTGTGAAATAATAGTTTCTAACTACTTTTGAACTACCCTCCTGTCAATTTGAAGTTATGCCCCCGTGTTCTTGATTTTTGCTTAATATGGAAAATCCTGCCTTCTAGAGCCTTATTCACACCCTTAATATATTTAAAAGTTTCAGTCATTCCCCCCTTTCCCTTCTGTCCAGTATGGTTACCCGGTATGGTTAGCAAATGTTGCTGCAATTTTACATGTACTTAAAACTCCTGTAACTGCCTGTTACTTTATGACATGCATACATGTGTACCCACAGAGTTATCCTTTGCTTTTATTCATAGAAATATTTATTTCACTTAGGAATTATTCTCGAGGGTTATAGAGTGGTGACTGCTTCGTGAAATATCACATTGACCCAGCAATAACCATTTAGTAATCCGTGATACCGCATCAGCTGAATGGTAGGACTTACATTTGTACATGTGGTGGTTGGAAACGTCCCTGATTAATGTTGTAGAAGGTGAAGGCCTGTGTTGGATTGGAGCTGTACTCATCTACTTCGATTATGAGTCGACTGTGTTGGTGCCTTCTAGCTGTCATGATGTGTGATTGGGCAAATGCCATTGCTTGCTCTCTGCAGCAATCCTCCTCTTTCACAGAATCATCTCTCCATATTGGCTGAAAACATCCCCTGGTTTCTCTCTAGCTTAATCATATAAGGTATAACTTCCCTTTCTGGATTCTGAAAATGTAAAATCAGATGGAAAACAATGATACTGGATACAAGTGTTTGACAATTCACCTGCTTGGGATACATCTTATTTATTTGCTGTCACAAATTTATGAGAGGAAGATAAAGGCTAACAGCTGAAGTATCTCATTACAAATACCTCCAGTTCAGTAAGTTGATGAATATTATCTAGATCAGGGGTGTCAAACTCACGGCGTCACAGCGGCGTTACGTGACGTATCGTGTCTTTTTTCCCCTTTGCTAAACCGGGCGTGGGCGTGGCCAGCACATGATGCATCCGGCCTGCGGACCATGAGTTTGACACAAGGAAGAAAACAAACTTGTTAAAGAAGACATGCTAAAACAGGTTCCAATCATTAAGAGACTTAATGACAGATCTATTGAATAGGGCCAAGGTCCCTATATACAAAATGCACAGGTACAGTATATGTGGTACCTTGCTCAACAGTAGTAACTGTGAGAGGGATCTTGGAGCCCTAGTAGACAACCATTTAAATATGAGCCAGCAGTGTGCAGCAGCTGCCAAAAAAGCCAACACAGTTCTAGGCTGCATTAACAGAGGGACAGAATCAAGATCACGTGAAGTGCTAATACCACTTTATAATGCCTTGGTAAGGCCACACTTGGAATACTGCATTCAGTTTTGGTCGCCACGATGTAAAAAGGATGTTGAGACTCTAGAAAGAGTGCACAGAAGAGCAACAAAGATGATTAGGGGACTGGAGGCTAAAACATATGAAGAACGGTTGCAGGAACTGGGTATGTCTAGTTTAATGAAAAGAAGGACTAGGGGAGACATGATAGCAGTGTTCCAATATCTCAGGGGTTGCCACAAAGAAGAGGGAGTCAAACTATTCTCCAAAGCATCTGAGGGTAGAACAAGAAGCAATGGGTGGAAACTAATCAAGGAGAGAAGCAACCTAGAACTAAGGAGAAATTTCCTGTCAGTTAGAACAATTAATCAGGGGGAACAACTTGCCTCCAGAAGTTGTGAATGCTCCAACACTGGAAGTTTTTAAGAAGATGTTGGATAACCATTTGTCTGAAGTGGAGTAGGGTTTCCTGCCTAAGCAGGGGGTTGGACTAGAAGACCTCCAAGGTCCCTTCCAACTCTGTTATTCTATTCTATTCTATTCCCCAACCACTAGTCCATGGACTGACACTGGTCTGCAGCTTGCCAGAAACTGGTCTCCGCAAACAAGCAAAGCCCCATCCGCGGGATGCAGGCAGCACATGAAACCACACCCCCTCAGGTCCGTGGAAAAACCTCTTTCCACGGAACCAGTCCCTGGTGCCCACAAGGTTGGGGCCGCTGGAATAGGGTATCACTTCTAGAAAATGTATGTCACCTTTCAATGTTTTGCAAACACAAATAATTTTATTTTCTTCTGCCCTTCATGTATTAGAAAATGTTTGCATTATTGTTCCAACTGTCTATATGACTTTGTACGAAATGTTTGTATTTCAAAAGATCTATATTATGTCTTTTTTCTGTATTTTATTGATCATGATAAATCCATGAATTATCTGAAATGGCTAGAACCATTAAAATGTTAGTCAAATTCAGATAATAAAATATCAGAAGTATATTTCCCTTTCATGATTTTCCCTAAAAATTAATAAGTTGAATATAGTATTCAACATATTATTTCAATCACCCAAATGTCACTTAAATGATGCATATCCACATTTCATTTTGTTGAAATATTGATTTTTGTAAATGTTTCTATAGGCCACCAATCAGCTCACAATTATTTTAGCTCTCTAAAAATCAACACAATTGCATATTCTCCAGCAATCTTTGTCTCTCAGGCAAGCCATCCATTTGTATACTTCACAGATTCTTTTATTACTTTATTTATCAAACTTTAAACTTTGAGAGATTTTCAATGAAATAGTGCAAATTCTGTGTACAGATAGGTGATTTTATCTCATTGCTTTTTAAGAATTCCTCCATAATTCCCAGTTTTGAATGTTTTAAACTGATTTTTAACTGTATTTCCACATTTGCCAGAATTTCTTATACAGACTGAGATCCAGGGTGAGGGGACACTCAATTCTTTAGTTATTTATAACAACTTTCATTTGAGGTATAAGCTTTTCAGTGGAAAAAGTTACTTTTCATATTATTTTCTAGCTTCACAATATCTCATTTCTAGGGCAAACCAAATTGTGTGTACTTAAAAGCACTCTATTTAATGAGCCTTACTTGCATGTAAATGCAGATCAGTTACCAACCCAATTTTGTGCATTTTTTTCAAAAGATCAGAACTTACAGTGTTTAAACTCCGGAGTCTTTTTGCAGTCCATGTTCACCTTGATGAAAGTGCAGCTTCTGAAAGACACCAAACAATAGGGGTGGGGTGGGGTGGAGTGGGATTGTTTATTTATTAGCAACAAATAATTTATTAACAACAAGTAGGATACATTTACATTCCTCCTAAATAGAAGTAGCTTGGCACAGGAAAATCACGTTTAATTCTCTCAGTTTGTCTGTTTTGAAATAAGGGAATGCTGAAGGCAGAATATATTCATTGTTTAATTCGATTTTAAAAGATTAAGGGTAACATTTCATTTGAGTCAAGTTTGGGAGGACAGGAATGGTTGATGGGAGGTTTCTATCCTCCCATCTCCTCACCATCCAGTCACAACTGATTAATATTTTTGGATGAGAAGCAAAACGATCCTCTTCTTCCTCAAAAAACAAGCCAGTTGCCTTTTGGGTGAAAAAAAGCACCTTTGAGACAGTACCAAGTGATGGTCTTCTAGCTGTTTTCATTTTTTATCCTGTCTGTGAGTTGAAGGGTAGGTGACAATATCCTTTTATATGCTACATTTTTTAATTATAAGAAAGTTGACTCTTTCTTAAGTTGACAAGCAACTGACTCTCACTTGCTCTCTTATCATTTTTCCTCAGAAGAAGAAAAAAATATTCCTTTGAGCTTTAGCAATCTGGTAATATTTTTTCAAAGTGGGTCCAATACCATAATTTGGCAAATATCAGTTTAATAGAACAAGGCAAGTTTTTAAAATGCCTTTCCATTTCTCCTGATATTGGAGGGAGAAAATTAGGTCAGTTAGCAAATGGATGGACTGAAGTGTTACCGAGTTCCCATTTATTCATTGGGAGGCTATTATATTATACCAGCAGCCATTACAATCTTTACAGCAGAAATAATCTCACAGGTGTTATTTGGCCCCAAATGTGCTCCTATAACAAGTTAAATCCAAGAGAAATCACTAACCAAAGTTTTAAAGAGTTATTTCAGTCTGCAGGAAATGAATCTGGAATGGATCCCTTTACAGCAAGGTCCTGTATTGGTTGACTTAATTATTGCCTCAGATCTAGGGATTCTAATGTTGATTCAACTCAACGTAGAAGATCTAGTTCCAGAAGGGCATAAGCCAATGTGGCTTTTGCACACAATTTTTGCTACTCCTAGTGCTAAATAGGGCTATTACTGAAATGGAAACCCATGTTAGACTTAGAATAACTTTATTGTCACTCTGAATGTACATTAATCGACATACATTAAAATGAAATTTCGCTGCATACAGCTATCAAAGAGTCACCACCTCCAATATACACTACATAAACATGACAAAATAAATAAATTCCAGGCAAGATATGAGAAGAGGATGTCAGAGAACCTTGTCAGACTGTCACCTGCTTTTGTCTCACCTGCTTTAATATTCCACCTGGCAGTATCAAAATCAAAGCAAATATTTATTATAGCATTGAGTAGTTCAAAATAAAAGATAACCAGCAAACAAAATATTGGAATAAACATGGTGGCAAGACCCCTAAAAAGCTTAGGACTTGACACTAAATCTGATTCTTAAACAGTTATGGTGAACCTGAAAAGTCACAATACAAAAACTGGGCATGCGAAGAATAACAGCAGGAACTATATCTGCCAGTTAGAAGAAAATACTAAACATATCACATCTATATCTCAGCTATAAATTAAAAAACGGAGCAATCTGAGTGATACCAATATCCTTAGCCAATTTCAATCGCCCCTGAGCCAAAAGGGCTGATTTGGCCTCAGTTAGTTTGTTGGTTTGTTTATCCAATTAATTTATTATTGCAATCTACCAGGTGGTTAGCAATTAAAAAAATCCAATAAGGGAATAAAACATCCATAGCAAGAAAAATAAAGCAAATTAAAACACCCACAATAAAAGTAACAAAATAATAAGCAGAGCAGTAAAACAAGATAGCATAATCTCAGCTGTTCCCAAAGGTCTTATAGGAAGCTCTGCCTTAAATAACTCCTAAAATGATAAAGGGGAAAGGGGTAGCTACTCCATAATGTGAGCACCATGATTGAAATGCTGGAATAGAGAAGGTTCACCTCAGCAGTGGGTTGCTCCCAGTTCGGCCCGGTTCTTAGAACCGGTAGCGGCGATGGCGGGAGGCTCCGCCCACCCGCCCGGGACGCTTCTGCGCATGTGAACCGGTAGCAACGGGTTTTAGAACCCACTACTGGTTCACCTTTGATCTAGATCAGCTCCTGGAAATCACTAGAAGAGATAGAATATTTGTATCCCAATTTAAGAATCTCAACTTACTATAATGATTTTAGTTGAAGTTTTTTTTAATTAAAGCATAATGTTCTTCATTCCATGATTATTTTGAATTCTTTTTTAATAATTTGATTTTTCTGCATAATTCAATCTATCAAAATAAATTCTTACCGCTATGCTTATAGTGTTACTTACATAGTATGAGAGAAATACAGACATTTAAAGACCTTCTGGAATATTTCTATCCAAAGTGGCATTTCTACATTTACAAAGAGACCGATAAGGGGTGGGGCACCATTAATAAATGGTTATCAAATCTGCCTGCATTTTACCTTCACAATAGAATTTTTCAACATTCTTTGTTAAATTTTCAACCTCAGCAATTTTCCATATTTTTAAATACCACTGGTCCCATTAAATATGGACTTGGTTTTCCAGCGTTTTTCAATAATAAACAAGCTAACAAAAATACTGAATTCATCTTTTATACTACATTAACGTATCTACAAACAACAAATCCTTATATTTCTATCAATACACGCTAGAAATATTGAAATGTACATAGTATAAATGTCATTTTTACATGTAATTTTATGTGTAATGCTATCTTTATAATTAATGCATAAAGCCTTTCATTCTCTTTAATCTGAACAACAGCAGTGGAAAGAATATATGGCAAAGTTATTTTTTTTCTAAGTAAGTCCTTGTCTTTTATACTTTTATACAGAACACACACATATATATATATATGCATGGAGCTAATGGACTGTATCAATAATAGTGTGCCAAGTTTTTAAGTTATTAAGAGCCGAGGTGGCGCAGTGGTTAGAGTGCAGTACTGCAGGCTACTTCAGCTGACTGTTCAGCAGTTCAGCGGTTCAAATCTCACCGGCTCAAGGTTGACTCAGCCTTCCATCCTTCCGAGGTGGGTAAAATGAGGACCCAGATTGTTGGGGGCAATATGCTGACTCTGTGAACCGCTTAGAGAGTGCTGTAAAGCACTGTAAAGCGGTATATAAGTCTAAGTGCTATTGCTATTGCTATTAAGGCTTAACATTTTTACAATTATCCCAACTAGGCAGAAATATGTCAGGTTGCCATGCTTGATACACACTGCATGGATGTTCTCAGAATTTCCACATTGAAGACTATGAAACCTGAGCACATAAAATTGGGTAGATTTTCTTCTGTGGCCCGATCCTTCATGAGTTATGACCAAAGAAAAGAACTTTTCATGGTATAATCTTTCACAGATTCATCCAGCTAATCTCATACCCCAGAATATGCATATGGGAGGGGTTTAAGTTACAGACTAATTTAATCATATGGGTTCCTTTTTTTACACACATACAGCAGGAGTGTCAAACTCAAGGCCCACGGGCTGGATCCGGCCTGTGGGATGCTTAGATCTGGCCCACGGGGCTGCCCTGGAAACAGCGAAGGACCAGCCCATGGTGCCTCTGCCAGCAAAAACGTAGCTTGGGAGCCTGTTTTTGCTAGCAGAGCTCTCGGGCCATCACAGGTGCCCCCGACACGAGTGATGAGCTGGCCACGCCACTCCAGCCATGCCCCCCAGCCCCCCGAGGTCAAACACAACCCTGATGCGGCCCTCAATGAAATTGAGTTTGACACCCCTGCACTACAGAAAGAAAGATTAATGGTCTATTGGTATTCCTTGTTTGCAAAAAAAAATATGCTGTTTTTAAAAAAGATTTACAAGTTGTGTATAAAAACGCAACACTTTGTGAGAAGTTGAAGACAAAATCAACACATTTTGGGGGAAAGCTAAAAGTAGAATAATAAAACTAGTTGGGTAATATAAATGATGTTTAAATTATGGAAAGCCGTATATGAAAATGTACCTTAAATATACAGTACTGTGCAAAAGTGTAGGGCAGTTGTGCAAAAATGCTGTAAATTAAGAATGTTTTCAGAAATAGAAGTGTTAAAAATAATTGATAAAAATAAACTATTATCAATTAAGCAAATGGAAAGTAAATGAACAGAAGAGAAACCCAAATCTAATCCATATTTGGTATGACCAAAATATTCATTTACTTTCATAACATCCATTTACTTCCCATTTTGTTAATTGATAAAAATAAACTATTAACACTTCCACTTCTGAAAGCATTCGTAACTTACATCATTTTTGCACCCCTGCATAACACCTTTACACAATACTGTATAAGTAATAAAACAAAAAATTACGGATAACTTCATATAAAAATGCTGCGGACATCCATGTCCAAAATACAGCACCATTTTTTTTAATTATATGAAGAATATAACAGACCATTACTCTATCATGACCTCATTTTACTCCAAATTTCCTACCTGAACTCCATTTTTCTGACCCTGTGCTCTTGCTTTTTATTACATCATTTCTTCCCCCTTTTATCTGCTGTTTAAATTAGGGGTTTCCTATTCATGTTTTCCTATACAACTTTATGCTGATATGCAATATGCCTATAGAAGATGAACATCAATTTCTCACTCTCTTGTAAATTTTCACCCTTACTGAACCAGTCAACATCATTATCAATAATTGTAAACATTAAAAATAATAATAAAAAGGTGGAAATTAAGCTCATATTTCCATATGAGATTTGCAAATCCATGATGAAATGCTGATAATGCAGGGAAGTATAAAAAGATGCAGATGAAGACAACTGAAAATACTGCACGTATATAACCAGATCCATAAACTAGTACTATAAGAAAGGTTAAATTGATAATCTAACTTCATTTCAATTTCTTATTTTGAAACCACTATGTGATGTACCTGTTTGACTTTTAAGGTTCACTTAAATGGTTAAAGATGATTTGAAACATATTAGTAAGACAAATAAATAGGTTTTCTTACAAGTGAATGTTTTGAAATAAATCTTAAGGGTTGGAGCGTAGCTTCTCCTGCACTGTTCTTATCTATGAGAAAATGGAATTCATACAGGGGTGGGTTCCTCCCGGTTTGGACCGGTTCTCCCGAACAGGTAGCGGCCCGCTGGTGACGTCATTGTGACTGGATCGGTCGGTGCCGGTCCGTGGGGGCTGCCATCTTTTTTTTCTTTTTTTCTTTTTGTGAATTTTTTTTTTGAAATTTTTTTTCCTTCTGAGCATGTGCAGAAGCCAACTTCTGGCACTGTGCATGCGGTCGCCATCTTTTTTTCGGCTTTGGTTTTGTTTTGTTTTGTTTTTTGGATTTTTTGTTACGAGGCGCGTCAACGCGGCGCGGGAGGGAGCGAACCGGCAGCAGGTAAGTTGGAACCCACCCCTGAATTCATATTAATGTACCCTTGCCTTTGTCTTCTCTGTCTTTCACCTGGAAGCCAAACATACTTGACTACTGTAGTTATGAAGCCTCTTCACCAATTGTATCCCTTGCAATTCCATAGCAGCCTACTTCTTTTAGGACATCGGCCTTGAGGACTACAAACCCATCTCAGCAGGTCAGGGAGGGACTCAAACCACAATTTTAAAACCTATCTTCTATGGTCAAATATCTTTTCCCTAGCTTGAAAGGCTAACATCATGATGCTAGCATGCAGAGTTCGGGTATTAGCAGGTTAGTTAAATACAGGTAGTCCTTGACTTATAACAGTTCATTTAGTGACCGTTCAAACTTACAACGGCACTTAAAAAAGTGACATATGATCATTTTTCACACTTATGACCGTTGCAGCATCCCCACAGTCATGTCATTTACATTCAGATGCTTGACAACTGACTCACATTTATGACGGTTGCAGTGTCCCGGAGTCATATGATCCCCTTTTGCGACCTTCTGACAAGCAAAGTCAACGGGGAAACCAGATTTGCTTAACAACCGCGTTACTGATTTAACAACTGCAGTGCTTCACTTAACAAAGGTGGCAAGACAAGAAAGGTTGTAAAATTTCTCACTTAACAACATAAATTTTGAGCTCAATTGTGATCGTACATTGAGGACTACCTGTATATGCATCAATACCACTAGATTTACAAAACCACCTTTAAGTAAAATGAACAAATTAACTTTTTAATTTTTAATTTCATTAAAAAACTAAATGAAAGAGGATTTTTATGTGCTGTAATTTTAAACCGAATCTATGATTAGCACAGAAATCTACCTTTGACCTGTGTCGTGTAAGAAGGGTTTTTAAGTCAGTCTTGTATCCTGAAGACTTACATAAATAAGTCCATGCTTTTGATAACACATAATTTGTCCTTGGTTCCTCCTGGAGCTAAGGGAAACTCACTAGTGTCAGGGGTGTCAAACTGGTGGCCTGCGGGCCAGATGCGTCATGCGCAGGCCACGCCCACGGTCCACAAAGGGGGGAAATAGCGAAACGTCCACGAAGGGGGGGGAATAGCGAAACGTCATGTGACGACAACATAATGCCATGAGTTTGACACCCATGCACTACCCCAAAGTCACTTAGGTGAGGCTACAACTCAGTTTCCTAGTTCTTTAAACCATTATACCAAACTGGCTCTCACCCTACTTGTTAGATGGAGTTAAATAAATACATATCCGAAATGGAGATCAAATCCAACATTCAGATCAAATATTTTCAGTGGCAATCTATAGCTTCTTTTCCTTAGCCTTCAAATTGGAAAAAGATTTCCAGCTGTAGGTGGAATTTCAATATCGTTTTGCTTTATAAGGATTTAGTCTTAAACCGCAAGGAAATTTATTGATGGATTTGTAAACCAAGTTATTGAAATCAAGCAAAGAATTCTCTGGGCACACAGTCAAAATCCACAGATAGAATCACACCATTATAGCCAGTACTGGGTTCTAAAACCCGTTGCTACCGGTTCGCATGTGCGCTCGCGCGCGATGCTTCTGTGCATGCGCAGAAGCGTCCCGGGCGGGTGGGCGGAGCTTCCCCCCATCGCCGCTACTGGTTCGCAGAACCGGGCCGAACCGGGAGCAATCCACCGCTTATAGATTATAAGATTATAGATTATAGCTATCATTTTGACTATTTTGACCAAATGCTGTAAATACTCCTGATATCTATCAGATAGAAATGTCCCAGACTTCAGAGGATAATCAGAACTGCAGAAAAAACAATTACTGCCAACCTGCCTTCCATTGAGGACCTGTATACTGCACGAGTCAAAAAGAGGGCCATGAAAATATTTACTGACCCCTCGCATCCTGGACATAAATTGTTTCAACTCCTACCCTCAAAACGTCGCTATAGAGCACTGCACACCAAGACAACTAGACACAAGAACAGTTTTTCCCCGAATGCCATCACTCTGCTAAACAAATAATTCCCTCAACACTGTCAAACTATTCACTAAGGCTTCATAACTATTACTATTAGTCTTCTCATCGTTCCTATCACCCATTCACATGTATATATTTCCAATAAAGTCTTACACTTAGGCAAGAAAAACCAAAAGTACACATATATATTTTTATGTACACTGAGAGCATATGCACCAAAGAAAAATTCCTTGTGTGTCCAATCACACTTGGCCAATAAAGAATTATATTCTATTCTATTCTATTCTTGTGAAAAAGAGCATCGTGATTTTTGAGAATAATGTCAGCATTCAAGGTGCCCTTTGGTCATCTGCAATGTTCAGAAACAGAAGTTCAAACCAAAGATCCTATCGCCTAAAGCAGCTTCTTTTGGCCTCCCAGATCTCTTCAGACACAGAAACATTCAGGGGCTTATGCACATGCACCTCTGGGGTCTGCGAATAATAAAGGATTAGCCATACCAAGTATTAATAACATAACTAAGAGCAAGTTGAAGGTCTATGGGCCGTATGAGATTTCATTCAGAGCTCAAATCAATGTCCCCCAAACCAGAAAACTCACACTCCAGCCTTGAGATTTAATTATTCTCACCCTTAGCTGTCGGCTGATCCTGATAATCAGATGGGAGGGAGGGAGGGAAGATCATTGTGTTGTTAGTGGTGGCAGTTTACTCATTAGCAGTTAGCTGAATTTGTTCATTAAGCTCACCTTTCCCTATGCAGGAAGCAATTGCTACCATCTGTCTACAGCCTGGAGCTTTCGGTATCCCCCAAAAGGCATTGCCACAAACAGCTAGTTAGAGAGGAATCAGTGCCTGCTTAACAAGGCAAGTCTGTTCTTCATAAGGCAAAAACATCCCTTCTGTAGGAAGCCTTCCTTTGGCTGCTTAGTTGTGTCACAATTTTATTGCCAGTGTCAGCAGTTTTGAATCTATTACTCTTTCTCTCTTAATGCCAGGCAGGTGTGGTTGAATTCCCCAAATTGGGAGCAAACCAAGGATGTTTTTCCATTCCTCCAAAACTTTCTTTTTGCCAATCTTTTGAAAACCCACCTTTCTTTGGTACTGTAACTTTTTACTTTTTCAGTTTTCTTCCTAGTTCTGATATCTCTGGAAATAACTTCAAGAGCACTCCTTCAAGAGCATTTCCTACAATTGCTCCATTACCTATTTCTCCATACTTTACCTAGTGTCCATTTTGTTTTATTTTTAAGAGACTTTTTTAGCTCTCCCAGAAATTTCACATTTGAAATGAACACGTGTCATTTTATATTGTTATTTTCCAAATCCTTTGTCTAACATATTCAGGTTTTAGGATGGAAATTCATCATTTTATAATTTTAAAAAGATCAAAGCTCTAATTTTTAATTAAGTTCATATGGACAAAAATATTGCTATAGGCTTGATATAATAGGATACAAAAAAATAGTGCCTCTTTATTGGAAAAACTAAGGCTTGAAATAAATTTCCTAGATCTCTTACCAAGTACTACTTGTTATCTATTTATTGATTTCAAACTACGTTTTACCTGTTTTTGAAGAATCATTCTAAACAACATCCAGATTAGGATAGAGTAAATTTCTCCCTTTGCCTGAACTAAACATTTTTGCTGATTTGCTAAAGCTCAAAATCAATGTTGAAAAAATGGTCCCTTTCCTTACTAAGCACACTTATGTAATTAAAATATCAATCAGTCTTTGATTGTTTCCTATTAATTACATATCTACCAAATAATTCTTATAGGGCACTGATAGCATAGATAATGTCCTAGCATACTCGTGGCAGGAAATGATCCTGTTTTTAGTCATGAATTCCACAAGACAGTGTTGAAAATCTATAGTAGGCAAAAAGAAAAGCAAAATAATTTGGGGTTGTGGTAAGTTCTAAACCACAAAAATTCAGCCATGAAACAAAGATAACAAAAACATTCATGCTCTTTTTAAAGAAGCTAATGTTAACAATAATATAGGGTTTTGTTAATTAAGCTCTACATGTTTTTTTTATGTTTATCTTAGATAAATCTTCCTGCTCCCTACAAAACTTGCTTTTGAGAAGTTGTCATATGTGTGAGGATTTAACCAAGTAAACAGCAAACTTCACAGAAAAAGACATAACTAATTTGATCTAATTGTATTTTTAAATCATTAATGGTTCTTTCCAATAAAGTAAATGTTAAAATTAATGCATGACAATTTTAAAACTGAAATCAAGTACACATTATGCCTGTCTCTGTTTTGAGAATAGTCTTTGTTTCACAACTTTAATTGAAGGATCCAAACTGGGTCGGTCACCGGGACAAGAGGTTTGATCTTTCCAGCTTTTGGACTTGTGCTGGAGCCCATTCTGTATTTGACAAACAGTAATATTTTAATATATATTGTATGAATTTATTCCCCGGGGAATTATCTACAATAGAGC
The DNA here is from genome assembly GCA_003457575.1 of Thermophis baileyi. NCBI lineage: Eukaryota > Metazoa > Chordata > Lepidosauria > Squamata > Dipsadidae > Thermophis > Thermophis baileyi. The sequence continues at coordinate 2,361,080 of QLTV01003977.1, read as the reverse complement.
TCCTACAAGAATGAAAAAGAGGAAATGTGTTGAATCTCTACCTAAATGTGTTTGTGTAGCTCCAAACTTTCCCACAATTTATAAAAATCTCATTAAAAAAAGTATAATTTCATCGAAGTAATTTAATTAGATGTTAATGGTTTTTTTTAAAAAAAATAAGCATAAGAAATTAGGAGCATAAAATTCTGCACCCTGGTGAAGAAGCCATCTCGGGACACCAGATGTTCGATCCATATGCAACGGAGGTTTCAAGAGGATGAACATAAGAGAGGAATAATAAATAAATAGGCAAAGGCCACCCTCTTTGGCTTTATAATTGAGCTGCTTAAAAGAAAATTTCTGGGGCACGAGATTTTTATATTGGACACAACAGTATTTATTGCTGCATAATATCAATACTCTTATGTCTAATGATAATGACTAGATATTGGTTTCTTTCAATGTGTAAAACACTTCCTTACCGAGGAGGGATCAAAAGCAAATATTGACCTGTGCCTTGAAGTCTGATGGAATGATTGTGATTATACGATTAAAATTAGGTGCCACAGTAAGAGAGGAGACTGAGAAATTTCTCAGTCTCCTCTCTTACTGTGGCACCTAATTTTAATCGTATAATCACAATCATTCCATCAGACTCCAAGCTTCTGCTCTCTATTTTGTTCCCTTCAATTCTACCAACCTAGGTTTCATTTAGTTCATTATTTTACTTTTGAAATGTAAATGAAAAGGGAAACATGAATCTGTTCCTCATTATAAAAAGAGTTCTAAATCTATCTAATAACATTAACTAGTTTCAAAGGGCCAAGGGCAGTGCCACAGACATTTTTTTCCTCCCTCTTAGGTGAACAAAGAATGAAAAGGTTCTAGATTTTTTTAATACTGAAATATAATTGTAGTTTAATAGAAATGCAGAAGCATCTAGTCTATAAACTATGTTTTCAGATTTTGGGAACCTATTATTTCAAAATTTTGACCTACAGATTGTACTTTATGATGTATAGATAGTATCTAATTTGTCTAGCAGATATATAGAAATATATAGAAATATTTAAGCAAAGACTTATCATCTTTAACATTAAAACTATCTCCTATATCAATTTGGCCTTCTATTACATAATATCAAAATATGATTTAGCAAAAGTAAAATACTGACAGAAGCCAATTTTACATGTTCTTTATCTTGGTTAAAAGATGTGAATCTGTCTGCAAAAACCAAAACAGGTTCTGAGTCAAAACAGGTTCTGGGCCTGAAAACTCACCATCTACAAGTCAGAAATATATAATGATGAATTTGATTATAAAGTAAGTATTGTTTCTAATAACGTCCCATAATATCTGCTCTTGTTTCCTCTGTGAGGTTGCCTGAGATGAACAAGCCAAAGTACATTAAACAGTGAAAGTGAATGCTGTAGCACTATGCTCAAACTGAAAAATATATTGAATAAAAAGTTATTTCTATGTGTTATGCAGCTATTTTTTTTATTATGGGTATAGCTTTCCATTCTGATCATTCATTGGAGAATTGAAAGAGAATTGACAGAGCCCTTATAGAAAATATACAATATGCTTCTTCTTCCTATATTTAACATATAGATGTTTACAATGCAATTCTCTAGGTCCACTTAGAATTTAAATTCTGCTAAATTTATTGGGGCTAATTAAGTAAAAGGTTTTGATCTAAGGTGGCTGCAATTTTAGGTAATATTACTGGAAATAAGACCCAATGAACTTCAGTGAGGTTCATTCATTTTGAATAGAAATAAATAGAAGTGACATTAATGCAGTAAAACTGCTACTCTTACCAATAAAACTTCCCATGAACAGAAAGACTTCATCTACAGAAATAAAAAACGAGGCTCCCTTCATAGCTATGAATTCTTAAAGAATAAAAAGCTACCTTAGAATAGCTGTAGCAACATTTTGAGAATATCTCTCAGTCACACTGTAAACAGAAATTTTAACATATTTTATGGACTTTCTCAACAGATACTGAACTTCTTAGATTTCGGGAGAAACAGCCCATGCACATAACTATTCAATGCATTAACCTGTACATCCATCCAAGAAATTTTAAGGTTCATTTTCATTTTTCAAAACACCCAGCAGAAAAGATAGACATTCCAACATTGGAAGTAATTGTTTATCTTTTAGCTCTGTGGCTAAATTATGGTGCGGCCTTAGAGTATACTGTAATTTTACTACGCCTCACATACGACACTACACATAGTAAGAAAGCTGAATCATTGAAAAAGTGCATGCGTATACAAGTCCTACAGGTACAACGTCCTCCAAAATACTGATCACCTATATATCACCCTTCCAGATTCCATTATAGGCCTCCTACGCAACTGCAAATTATTAAAATTGTACGTTACCTAGAAGATTCCTCTGAGTCTTGCAGCTCCCATATGCAGATCCTTAGAATTTTTATTTTATTTTATTTTTTTTAGAAAACCTACTCAACAATCTCGATTGGGCTTTTGGGGAAAGCCCCTTTCCAAAGGTGATCCTGACATGTCTATAGGCTTCAAGTCTTTCGGAAGACCAAGAGAGGTACCTGCTCCATCAGAGGTTAATTAATCTCTGGCTTCATTAAATTAAACTTCAACGGCCTTTCAAAGGATATGGGGAAATCCATGCCTTTCTGGTAGGAAAGAGACGCAGGACGTCTCAAAGAGAGACCAGGGTTGGGGGCTTCTCAGCTGATCCTTTTTTTTTTCCCCTTTTCTTTTCTTTCTCGTAGCCCGATTTTCAGGTGTGGGGTTTTGTTCGCGTTATTGGGAAAGGCAAGAAATCCTGTCCATCCCCAACCATCCCCGCAATCATTTAGCCCCGAGGAACACAGCCACGTCCGCACCATCCCCAGGTAGAGCCGGTCACGTGAGAGCCGGACAGCAAGGGCAAAGGAATCCCACGATTTGGGAACGCGGAACCCCGAAGAGAAGATCTGCCAGAGACTTGACACGAAAAGGGGCCAGTTCTCCCTCCAACATTTTGAAGTTAACCATAAAAAGGGAAGCTTTTTTAAAAAAAAAAAAAAAAAAAAAAAAAAAAAAGCACCTCGGCCACCCAAGCCGCATCCCTAACGCCGACGACCATGGCCCCATTTCTAGCTCAGGTGTGCACCCGGGTCCGCGTGCCCGCCCTCCCTCCCTCCCACGCGCGCACACACACACCCGGCGGGTGGGAGGGGAGGTGGAAGAGGTCAAAAGGGGGCGCTAAGTGCCCGTTTGCCAAAAAAAAAAAAAGTTGTTGGATCCTGGCACAGAAGACGGAGTGTCGCGCCTCGCGCGGCCCGTGGAAGCTCTTGCCTCTCCAGGGACTCAGCCCGGGGACTGAGGGGGAAGGGAGAGGGGGAAGGGAGGCTCCAGCCTCGGCGACGGCGATGAAGAGGAGAGCCGGCCAGGGATTACCACCGCCCCCCCCACCCCTCCGGGCCAGGAATTCGCCAAGAAAGTAACTTTCCGCGAAAGGGCCGGCCGGGGAGAGCCCCCCCCCACACCTCCCGCGACCCTCCCGCCTCCTCGGAGCTTCAAGCAAGCTAACTGGGAAGGGCGGGGAAGAAGCGGCGGCGCGGTCCCCTGCAGCTGCCGAGCCGGGAAGGGCGCTTTGGCGGGGGGGGGGGGCGTTTGCTCGCCGCTTCCGCAGCGCCCCCAAGGACCGCCGCGCGAGGTCGGCGGCTGCTGAGGCGGCGACGGCGAGGAGAGGCGGAGGGACGATGCCAGCCCTCCTCCAGGGAATCGTCCTCCGCAGCATCCTGTGTGGCGGAGCGCGGTCCTCGGGGCTTCTTCGCCTCGTTCCCCGTTGCAGGGCTCCGGCTGCTCGCCCTGCCTGCCTGCCTGGCTCCCCCCCCAAACCCCCCCCCCCCCCCTCCCCCGGGCCCCGCCCCGCCCGCTGGGAAGGGTGCCAGTCTGGGCTTTGATTCAGCTTTTTCTAAGTTAGGATTAAAACTTGCAGTGAGCATCAGAAGGGAAAGATAGACAATGAAATTTCAAATAATTTTTTCCCCTTGTGCTCTGGTTTTCTTTAAAAAAAAATATTTATTTTAGTAAATTTATTTTTTAATTTTCTTCTGTGCATGCGCAGAAGCCAAGTTTCCGGCACTGCGCATGCATCGACATCTTGTTTTGGCTTTTAAAATTTTTGTAATTTTTTTAAAAAAACCATCCCGCGGCCCCTGCCCTGCCTCGCCCTGCCCTGCCCTGCCCTGCCCTCGTCGTCGAGGGCATCCCGGCCTGCCGCCCTTTGTGTGCTGCTTCTTCTGGGACCCCGGCCGGTCCCCGCGGAGAGGGCGCCCAACTCACCCTCGCCTCTCCCAGCCAGCTTCACCCTCTCCTCCGCTTCTTCCAAGCGGCAAGCAACCATCTCTGCCAGCCCGGCGCCGGCTTTTCCCTCCCCATTCCCCGCCTTCGCCCCCACCTCCTCTGGGCCCAGGCGACCGGCGCCCCCCCCCCCGTCCTCCTCCCCAACTGTTCCCCGCTTGCCGACGGAGGAGCCGTGCCCGGCGGAAGGGAACGCCGGCTGAACCGGGCGGGCCCGGGAAGGCTGGGAGGCGGCAGCCCTGAGCAGAACACCGGGCCACCACCTGGCCCTTTCCGGTCGGAAAGGCTGGACTGCTCTCAAGAAAATTTAAATTTAAGCAGGTTAGGCCCCCTTTAGCACTTGGGCAGGAGACCATCTGGAGATCCCTGGCCTGTAGGAAGCCCAATAACCAGGGCAAACCTTCTTGGGAACATGGGCAAGAATCCTGGCTGATTTTAAGGGATGAAGGCATTAGTTGAGCTTAGCTGAAAAGCAAAAGCTTGAATAGCATTAGATAGGAGACCACCAGGAGATCCGCTAAGTTTTTGAGAAACATCCTGGAAGAAAACAGAAAATACTTCCACAGCATTGATAAGAAAGTTGCAAGGATATGTCTGTGTAGTCCATGAGAGAGGTAAGATTGACAGGGCCTAGCAAACTTTTGCTGATGAGGTAGCCCTGCTCTCTACCTGGAAAGGAGCTTCTCCAAAGAAGGTCAAGGCCATTTCCTAATGCTTCCAACCTAGCTGCATGGAGGGATGACAAGGAAAGATGTTCCATGTTTTTCCTTTTGGGGGGGGTAGCAACTCAAATGACATCTTTGCTGAATGTACATGGGGACCCCAAGGGACAAGAACACGCTTTTGCATTGTATAATTTTCTCGGTAAATCTTCATCCTGGTGCATATGCGTGAAGATTGCTCACTGCCTTCTTCTACCTTGGCTAGGAACCACACCAGAAAACATTCCAGCTTTTGGTGCATGTGAGGAAGAAGTTGGGTGAAAAACGCCCCCAGTTAGAGACCATTTAATCTTCATCAAGTCTTGACAAGCCTTGTGTCCCCTGTTCCCACAACTGTGCTCTTATCTTGTCCCCAATTCATGAACCAGCGAAATTTAAATTACTCTTATCTGTGCTGGTATAAAAGTAGCTTCCCACCCACCCACCCCTCCCCTTATTCTTAAAGCCATCCAGTAATCTGTTTTATGGGTGTTTGGGAAGCTCAAGAAAGGGGCACTTTCCAGTCCCTCCTGGCATTTGCCTCCTGCTTGGTTCTTTCTTTCTGGAGTTCCTTGAATGCCCGCTGTGCCCCTCGATGTCATCTTATTTATTTTATTTACTTATTTATTTTGTCAAGCATATATAAGATTACAGTAAAAGTATAAACATGTATACATGAGATGGTTATGAGTACATGGGAACATTAGGACAGGGACGGTAGGCATATTGGTGCGCTTATGCACGCCCCTTACAGACCTCTTAGGAATGGGGTGAGGTCAACAGTAGACAGTCTAAGGGTAAAGTTTTGGGGATCTTCTCCCCAGCCTTCTTATAAGGAACAGGTGCCAATCCTTTGAGGTAGGCGAGGCCAACAGGCAGACACTGCAAGAGTTCTATAAATGATAGAAACTGATTATACTCCTCCCTCCCTCCCTCCCTCCCATCTTCTACTCAACAAACTACATGTGGGGTTACTTTGAGTTGCTTCCCAACACTGTGCACCCACTTCCCCAGGCCCTCATTGGCTGCCCCTTCCTTCCCATCTCTTTCCCGCCTTCCCAAATCAACTCCAAATTCCTTTGTAATGAGAGAACAAGCTCTCCCATTCATTTGTAGAAAGTGGGGTGGGGGGGTGGGGGGGAGAGAATCCAGTTCGAGCCCACCGTTTCCATGATATGCTAAAGTTTTGGTTGCCTAATTTCCAGTTTCCCTGCATTCGAAAATCATGGGAAGAAAGGGATCTTGGGAAGAAAGGGATCTTGAAGGCCATTTAATTCAACCCCCTTCCCAAAACAGGGCTCCACAACTAGAGGATCTGTCCCTTTCAACTGCTGAGCCAGCATGATCAAAGTTCTTTTTTCCCCCCCAAAAAATGTTTGACACAGATAAAGAGGCAGACCACCGATTCAATGATTTTCTGAACAGAGATTTGGCCAAGGAGTTGTCTAACGGTACTGAAACTTCCTAACAGTGACAATTTTCAGAGTTACTATATTGGGATGATCCCAGCTGATGTTAGTATATTCTAATGTCGCAAAGAAGTCAAAATCTTTTTCAAATGGAACTCAAATCCCAGGGACTCAGTAGACACGTCGTAGATGTCTTCTTGGCAACACCAGGTAGGGGTTAACAGTGACTTTTTTCTATGGGTTTACTGTCTGTAGAGTAGTCTACAGCAATATTTCTGAATCTTAGTAGCTTTAGAGGCATGGACTGAGGAATTCTGGGAGTTCATGCCTCTTAAAGTTGCCAAGGTTGAGAAACACTGATCTACAGCTTTGGGATCTTACGGTGGGCTTTTATGTAACCTTAATTGTTCAGAATTTGGCCAAGGGGAGCTTGGTTCTGTGAGAGCTGGTTTTCATAGAGTCGGTGAAAAACCAAGAAAGAGCAAATCAGATCTCTGCAAAAGAAAAGATAGAGGGACTTAGGTGAGATAATGCAAAAGGTGTGTATATGGGGAAAAGTGTTAAACAGAGCAAGAAGAAGAAAAAAAAATCTAATAGCAATAGCACTTAGACTTATATACCGCTTCACAGTGCTTTACAGCCCTCTCATTTTACAGAATCAGCATATTGCCCCCAACAATTTGGTACCTTATTTTACTGAACTCAGAAGGATGGAAGGCTGAGTCAGCCTTGAGCCAGTGGGGATCGAACCCCTGGCAGTCAGCAGAATTAGCCTGCAATACTGCATTCTAACCACTGCGCAACCATACTGGCTTCCTCTTGTCTCAAAGGTGCTTTTTTCTTCAAAAGGCAACTGGACTGTTTTTTTCTTGAGGAAGAAGAAAACGTTTCACTTCTCATCCAAGAAGCTTCATCAGTTCTGATGGCAGGGGGATGGAAAGATAGGTACTGACAGACGAAACTGGATAGTGGGTAGGCAGAAGGATGGGTTCTGATAGGATGGTGGTGGGGGGATGGAAGGATTATATTTCTTTGCAGTTATCTGGTTGTTAGCAGTCTGAGAGCTGTTGAGGCCACTTGGGGGTTTATCTGTACCCTCATGGTCACCTGAATCAGGGTGCAATTCAAGGGTGGGTTCCGGATTCTGATACTGCCGGTTCGCTCAGGGACGCGCCGCGCGCACACGCATGTGCAGTACTAAAAAAAATCTGCGCATGCGCAGAAGCAAAAAACAAGATGGCGGTGCCTACGGTGCCACTGAGAGAACCGGCTCGGGGGCGTGGCAGGCCTGGGTCGCTGCCGGTTCCAGCGACCCAGGCCGCCAAGTTACTAATGGTTCTATAGAACCGGTCCAAACTGGTAGGAACCCCCTCTGGTGCAATTGGTTGTGGAATCTTCTTGGAATGGCTGCAAGGACTGCATTGTAAACTGGAGATTGGTGTCTTATTCCCCCACCCCTTGAGGGAGGGGTGTTCAATTCTAACATAGATGGATTCTTTTACCCCTCTTTCAAACCAATGGTCCTCTCTATCCAAAATGTTACCCTGATTCAGGTGACCCTGAGGGCGCAGATAAACCCCCCAAATGGCCTCAACAGTTCTCAGAGAGTGCTTACAACCAGATCAAGGAATCAAGTCAAAGAAACGATTGGTCAACTAAAGGGAAAAGGTGGCAAGGAGGTGATGGGTAGTGGGCAGAAATTACTTAATTTATTCTATGAATCTGTCCTCACACAAAAAATTGCCCAACCTATCAAAAGCAGCACTGTAGGAGACAGAACAGGAATGCAAATCAAAACAGGCAAGGAAACGGTAAGAGAACACTTATCCACTCTAGACAAGTTCAAATTGCCAGGGCCAGATGGATTACATTCCAGGGTTCTGAAAGAGCTGGCAGACGTGATCTCAGAACCAATGAACAAAATCTTTCAAAACTCCTGGAGCACCAGGGAGATACCAGAAGACTGATAAAGAGCAAAGGATGGAAAATGGATCCACCAGTAGAAGAGAATTATTTGTAGCTTGGGGTTGAACTGTGTGGTCCCTGGTGCTCTCTGAGCTTGGTGGTAATTTGGTAAACTAGTTTGGTATGAAATGTCTGTGATAAAACCACCAAGCTCAGAAAGCAACAAGGACCCCAAAGTGGATTGTGGAAACTACAGACCAATTATGCAGACACCAAAAACTGGGAAAATCCTGGAAAAGATGATCAAGCAGCACAGTTATCAGCACCTAGAAACAAAGAAGGCAGTTACTAGAAGCCAGCATAGGTTTATCAAAAACAAATCATGCCAGACAAACCTTATTGCCTTATTTGATAAAATGACTAAATGAGTGGATAAGGGAAATGCTGTGGACATAGTTTACTTAGACTTCAGTAAGGCATTTGACAAAGTAGATGACAACCTACATCTTGGTAAGTCAGAACAATGTGGGATAGATGGTACCACCACCAGATGGATTTGCAGTTGGCTGACCAACTTCATTTAGCACGTTATCCTTAATGGAACTACATCTACATGGATGAAGCATGCAGTGGGGTACCTCAGAGTTCAGTCTTGTGCCCAGTACTCTTCAATATTTTCATTAATGATCTGGGGATCACTGGGGAGAAAAATAAGGTCCTACACAGAGGCAAGAAAAACCAAATGCGCAGGTATAGAATAGGTGATATTTGCAAGGCTAAACAGTAGTAACAGTGACAGGGATTTAGATGTCCTAAGTAGACCACCGCCACTTAAGTATGAGGCAGCAATATGCTGCAGTTATCAAAAAGCCAATGCAATCCTACATTGCATTAACAGAAGGATAGTTTCAAAATCACATGAACTGCTTTATACCGCATTGGTGATACCACACTTAGAATACTCTGTCCAGTTCTGGTCACTATGATACCGATGTTGAGACCCTAGAAAAAGTGCAGAGATGATCAATAAAGATGATAACAGATCTAGAGGCTAAACCATGCAATGAACAATTGAGGGAACTAGGTATGTCTAGTATAACAAGGAGTAGGGGTGATATGATAGCAGCCTTCTACCACTTGAATGTCTGTCACAGAGTGTCTCAACCTATTCTCTAAAGCACCTGAAGGTAGGACAAGAAGTAATACGTGGAAGATCTTTAAAGAGAGATCCAACCTTGAACTAAGGAGAAATTTCGTGACAGAACAATTAATCAATAGAATGGCTTATTTCCGGAAGTTGTGGATGCTCCATCACTAGAGGTTTTTAAGAAGAGACTGGATAGCCATTTGCCCAAAATGGTATAGGGTCTCCTGCTTGAACAGTGGGTTGGACTAGAAGACCTCCAAGGTCCCTTCCAACCCTATTATTCTATGTTCTAAGGAAGGCTCTAGGGTTCCTGTCATCAGTGTGCAACAAATACGTTGTTACCAGAGGTGGTATTCACTTACCTTCCCTACCGGTTCGCAAATGTGAGTGCACGCGCCACCTCCGCACATGCACACGGCCACCCACGCATGCGCTTTACTTGCATGCACGCTTTCTGCGCATGCGCACGGCCTCAAAAATGTGGCTAAATAGGACAGCATTATGTCCAGATGGGTGGGCGGGGGCGGGCCCACCTGCAGTCGCCGCTACCGGTTCTCCCAAACCAGTCCGAACCGGCAGAATACCACCTCTGGTTGTTACTGCTGCCAGCTACCACCTTACACAGCTAGAAACACTCTGCCATCCGAAAGCTTTCTCTCTCGCCCAATGCCATGCTCTCCCTTCTGCAGTATTGGATGGTAAATATGAAAAAGCACAATTAAAAAAGGGTTTTCCTCTGTGATTCCACAGAAGTGGAAGGTATTCTTTGTTGTTCCTTTTACAGAGACATCCAATTCAGATTCAACCCGTCTCTTATTAGGAGATATCCTGGTTGCCCAGATTCAGCCTAAACCCAGATTTTGCTCATAGACAAACTAACTTTTATTACAGAATAGGTAGCTAGGTTTTGTGCAGTGGCACAGAAGGTTTGTTGGAACCGTGATGGGACAATTTTCCACAAGGCATTCTATGTAACTATAATTCATTGAAATTCTTCATATTACCACTGTTGTAATTTTAGATGTTATTTTATTTCATATAATTATAATGTCTATGTTATATTTTAATACAGTATTGTCTGCATCCTCGATCTATAGCCGTGATGGCGAACCTATGGCATGTGTGCCACAAGTGGCACGTGGAGCCATATCGGTGGGCATGCGAGCTCAGGTCCGGCGGGCATGCGCGTGCCAGCCAGCTGATTTTCGGGCCTTCTGGGCCCACAGGGAGTCGGGAAACAGGCTGTTTCCAGTCTCCGGAGGGGGTGGGGAAGGCCTGTGTTTTGCTCTCCCCAAGCTCCAGAGCCTTTCTAGGAGCCTAGGGAGGGTGAAAACGGCCTTCCCCACCCCCCGGAGATCCTCCGGGGGCCAGAAACGTTTCCAGTTGGACTGGAAGTCCCGTATTTTTGCTCTCCTCGGGCTTCAGAGCCTTTCTAGGAGTCTGGGGAGGGCAAAAACGGCCTTCCCCCCCCCCAGAGGCCCTCTGGAGGCCAGAAATGGCCCGTTTCCCAACTTGAAACAGGCCATTTCTGGCCTCCGGAGTGCCTCGGGGGGGAAGGCCGTTTTTGTCTTCTCCAGGCTGCTAGAAAGGCTCTGAAGCCTGGAGAGAGCAAAAAAATGGGATTTCCGGTTCAACCGGAAGTCGGCAAACGGAACATTTCCGGCCTCCGGAGGGCCTCCGGGGGGGTGGGGTGGGGAAGGCCGTTTTCGCCCTCCCCAGGCTCCTAGAAAGGCTCTGAAGCCTGGGGAGAGCAAAAGGGTGTGCCATCGCGTGCCGGGAGCGGGGGGGGAGGTGTCACGGGTGCATACGTGGGGGGGCCACATGGAATTATGGGTGTGGGCACGTGCACACACGACCCCCCCCGCGCTCCCCCCCTTTTGGTACGCAAACCAAGAAAGGTTCGCCATCACTGATCTATAGTCTGTATCCTGGTGTTTCATAGATACATTTTAACTTCGTCTTAAAAATTATTTTGTTTATCATTTACTGATGAGAGAGAGAGTGAGACAGAGAGACAGAGAGAAACAGAGACAGAGAGACAGAGAGCTCTGCTTGTACTATGTTCTATGAATGCAATAACTGAAAACTGAACACTACAATAGTATTGTGCATAAGGACAGATAGAGAGCATAATAATTGTTCTGTGTTTGAAATTTAATTTATCTTCTATCCTGAATCATTAAAATCAATCCTTAAATTGATTTTACAGTTCCATTCAATGAATCACTTAAGATGTAATTACATCTTAAGTTCATTAATTACATTAGCGTGCACAGTAGATAATGAATGTAATGTGAAATGCAGGGGGAAGAGAACCCTCTATCGTACATTGGGTGTCCTGATATCATTCCTGTTCTCTGGTCTCCACAGCAGCACCCACAAATTTTGAGAGGAATTAAGGAAATGTGGGATAGTCAAGGAAACAAATTGTGCTTGACATTATGGGAACTCTGAATTTAGTGTTCCTTATTTATTGGGAATAATAGCTTTGTATTTCTCAAACCATTCTGTTTTTCCCTTAACAAGAGTTTGGGCACTTTGTTAACCGGGATTATGGTCCAAGATTATCAATAACAGTGGGATGAAAAGCATATTGAAATGATAGTCTTTTAAGATAGTCTTATAAGAAGAGGAAATATTGTATTTGGGGAGAGATTCCTTAAATCCACAGATATTTCAATGTTACATTTGCTTGCAGTTAACATTACACGTTCTGCATATAAAATTTGAGTATGGTATATTAATTGTTTACACTTGTCTTAATTACTGTCATTAATTTCAATTCTGTTTCTTTCCACCATTTGAACTCTTATGAAGAAATAATTCAAAATTAAATAGCACTTCCGCTAACTGGATTTTAATAACTTGCCCTCCATATACAAATATTTAAATTTAATTAAAAAATACTAGGTGGTGAGAAATGTGTTGCATAGTTATGACTTGGACTACCTGTCCCAAATTTCAGAAACCAATTAACAGCAATGTTATTTACACTATTATGGCGCATATGATACTCATTTATCACGTAGTTAATTTTTATTTATATTCTCAAACCGTTCCCGAACTCTGTATCACAATGAGAATGACAAGCGGAAGTTCCCTAAAGGTAGCTAATGCATTGCATGCAAAATAGCATGATTACGAACTGAACTGAACTGAAAATACATGTCAAGTTAACTAGATTACTAGTTAGATTACATACTCGTTAACAAAAGATGGTATCAGGTAACGTCTTGTATTCCTACATTCAATTGCAACTTTCTTCAGTCTAGTGTTCCCAACCTGATTTAGGTGAGAATGTTTGGTTTGAAGTGCAATATATTAGGAGGAGAATGGCTAAGGGAGGTCTATTGGGTCGTAAGAATGGAGAACCTGACTTGTTCTGAAAGAACTGCATTGGATACCTATGGAGTCAGTACAAGTTTTATATTTGGTATATAAAGTCCTATTCAGACACTACTGTAGGTCTCTTAGAAGAGCTACAATGTCTTGAGAAAGGTAAAGAAACGGAAGTGTAGCAAAGTGTAATGGTGATGGGTGCAGTGTTGGTAGACCAAAAGGACCAGGGACCCCAGATTGTGCTGTCTGGGGTCTGTCTGGGGTTGTGCAACCACATCCAGAACTAAAGATGGTCCAAAGGGACCAAATATCCACAGTCACTCCATCTTGCTAGAGTTGAGTTAAGGGCTGGGGTAGAGATAAAAGGCTGGGTGTCCATCTGCGTATTGATGACATCTCACCTCAACTGATGGAACATCTCACCAATGGTCTCATCTAAATGTTAAACAGAACAGAAGCCTGAGGCACCCCACAAAGTATGAGCTGGATCTCTTTTCCTGCATGAATATTGACTGGAATTGGCCTTAGAGGAAGGCAGAGAACCAGCACAATACAGTGCCGCCCGCTCCCAAATCCTGAAGCCATCCCAGAAGGATACCATGATTGATGGTATGGAATGCTGCTGAGAGGTCAAGAAAGCCAGGACCGGTGCACTACCCCCATCCCGTTCCTGCCAAAGGTCATCCATAAGTGTAATCAATGCCATCTCAGTCCCAAACCTTGGTCTAAAAAGGGGTCTAGATAATCCTCTTCATCCAGAGTTATCTGAAGCTGCCATGCAACCACTGTCTCAACCATCTTCCCCAGAAAGGGAGAATTGGAGACTGGATAAAAGCTGTCCAGACTTCCTGGGTTGAGCGATGGTTCTTTGAGGACGGGGCGGACCACCATTTTTTAAAAAGTTGGTGGGACCACTCCTTTTCTCAAGGAGGAATTAACCACCACCCAGACCCACTCATGAGCACTGTCCCCACGGGGGGGAGGGGCAAGGATCTAACACATTGGGGACAGCACATCATTTTACCGTGACATACTTTTCTGCCAACTGAAGGCCTGGTGGATTATCTAGAGTCAAAGTCATCTGGCTGTGCCCTATGTATATGCAAGTGCATATAACATGGAATACTGGGAGAGATTTTTTGAGTTCAGTTGGCATGAGCCAGAAATCAACTTGAATAGCCATTCTGTAATATATAGGGAGTATTGGTGATAAAACTCAGGCTATAAAAATGTTCAAATATAAGGTAATATTATTACGTATAGAAGGGCTGAAAATTTACTTGTAGTTGGAACATCCCACCCACTACAGTGACTCATCTCAGGAACTCAGGTTTAAATCATTTCCTGCCAGTATAAGAAATAAAAATTGTGGAGTAGTGCAAGTTATTGGAGACTGGCCAGTGCGCTGAAACCATCATTTTCCAGTTTCTTCTCTGATTCAGCAAGTTGCCCATCACATATCCAATGACTGGAGCTTTTGACTAGAGCTGAAGAAGCTTCTTGGATGAGAAGCGAAACGTCTTCAAAGAAAAATCAGAAAGTCCAGTTGCCTCTTGAAAAAGCATCTTTGGGACACCAATGACTGGAGGGTTTCTACAGCATGTGGCATATCTACGTGAATTCCTTTGATCATTTTTTTTCATTACGAAATCTAATTCAGATTGTCACAGAAGGTGGAGGTATCTAGTTTGGTCTAACTGAACTTGGAAACACTAAGTGAGTTAGACCAGAATCCATAAGGCTGGACTGAAACATTGAAAAGATACTCCAGAGGAAACAATAGTGAATCATTTCTGGGTATGTCCATGAAATCATAAAATCATAGGGCTGAAAGGGATCTTGGAGGTCTTCTGGACCAACCTTCTGGCCAAGGCAGGAGTCCTTATATCATCCTAGACCAGGGGTCGGCAACCTTAAACACTCAAAGAGCCACAAAGGTCCTAACCGGAAGCCCACTGTTCAATTCTGGAGCCAACTGGAAGTCCACTTCCCCCGCCATAGAGTCTCCTCCTAGCGTGGCATCCTTTTTCCTCTGCCGACTGGAAGTCCGGTTCCTCCACCATAGAGTCTCCTCCTAGCACGGCATCCTTTTTCCTCTACCTGTCCTAACTGAAAGCCCTATCAATTGTGGAGCTGACTGGCAACAGGGAGCCGCAGCAGAGGGATGAAAGAGCCACATGTGGCTCCAGAGCCGTGGGTTGCTGACCCCTGTCCTAGACAAATGGTTGTCCTATCTTTCCTTGAAAGGGAGCACCCACAACTCTGGGAGGCAAGCTGTTCTATTGATGAATCATTCTCACTGTCAGCAAATTCCTCCTCATTTCCAGCTTGGATCCCCCTCTGATGAGCTTCCACCCATTGCTTCTTGTTCTGCCAGTATTCCCAGTGAGAGCCCTTTAAGTATTGGAAGATATCAGGTCTCCCCTAAGCCTTCTCTTTATTAGGCTAAACATACCTAGTTCCCTTAAACTGTTCATCATATGATTTTTGTCTCCAGATGCTTTGTCATCTTTGTTGCTCTTCCCTGCACACTTTCTAGGATCTCAGCATCTTTTTTATATTGTGTTGACCAGAACTGGACACAGTATTCCAAATGTGGCCTCACTAGTGCAGTATAGAGTGGTACTATCACTTCCCATGAATTTGATGCTGTCCCTCCGTTGATGCAACCTAAGACTGCATTGGCTTTTTTGGCAGTTGTAGCACACTGCTGGCTCATACTTAAGTGGCTGTCCACTGGGACATATAGATTCCTCTCACAGTTATGCTGTTGAGCCATATGGATTATGTGTATATATATTCATATGGCCATATGGATCCAGCATATGAAATTCTGTAGTCTAAATCTTCACATTTTGTTCCCACTGCTTTGTGTACAGTACCCACTGCAGCAAACATTAATACATCACTTGTAAAAATGCAATCATGTTTGTGAATACTTAATGGAATTTAGGAAAACTTGGGGGCTAATTCAGTTTCTGTATTGAAGGGAAAAGACAGTCTTCTTAGAATCATGATGATAACAATCACAGTTTTATATACATAAAATCAGGAATCAGGATCAGGAAGCTGGGAAGCTTCTCTTTAGAAACCTAAAACCTGATTTGGCACATACAAACAAAGCAGGAGCTGTTTTATACAGGAATGCCCAATGAAAAACAGAATGTAACCTGAAATCTCCTTGCCATTATAATCATCTTCCACGGTAGAGATTCTCAGTTATCCAGGTCATGATTCTCCCGAAGGTGCTTTTTCAGGAGGCAACTGGACTTTCTTGTTTTTTCTTTGAAGATTCTCATCCAAGAAGCTTCTTCAGCTCTGACTGGATGGTGAGGAATGGAAGAATGGAATTCTTCCATGATAGTGCTACTTTTCTTGTCACTCAAGGACCAGAGAAATGCACATTGCTATGAAGGTGAGGAAAGTGGTGCAGGAAGAAAGGGGAATGCAGGTTTTCTTCATACTGGGACAGATAACAGCTGGAATCAAGGAGATTGAGGTATGCGGGCCACACCCCTTTGTTAGCCGAAGATAAAGACAATCTTATTCTAAAATTAAAAAAAGGAAAGTTAAAAAAACATCTGTGTTGATATTAGGCATTAAGAAGACAAAACTCATGTTAAATGGTATGCTTAGCAGTTGATGGCAAATAAGCAAAGATGGTAGATATTTTTGTTCTTCAGGGCTCAAGATTTGGTGACATTGAGATTTGTGATGCAGAAGTAAAGAGATTAATCTTAGGAGTGAAGGCTAGCTCAATCCTAGATAAGATCGTGAAGGATAAGGATATTTCTATGAAAACAAAAAAAAGCAATGGTCCTTCCAGTGATAATGCTCAGTTGCTTCTTCTTTGTGCCTAGATGAAACTTTAAATTGCCAGAATAAAGCCACCTTCTTGGTTTTGTCTTTGGTCAAAAATAAGTCATTATCAGTACATGTTTCTGGTAGTAGCTGACATACCAGCAGATGGACCAGGCTCTGTGTCTCCCCACATTGACATAGTGTGTTGTTATCCACTAAGAGCCTCCACTTGAGCATATTGGTTTTACATTTAGGCCCTCCAATTCTCAACCTAGTCAGGGTCCTCCAAGTAGTATAAGGAAATATAGTTATAATGTAATGTAATAGTTATATTATAATCATCATCCTCCTTTAATGACCCCATAATCCCTTGCGGGGTGGAGTCTGGGCAACTGAATGGAGCTGAGTGTTTACTGGCTGGATGCCCTTCCTGTCGCCAATGCAGAGTTTTTTTCAGCAGATATATTCTCAATGTGCCCAGAGAGAGAAATATCTGCCTCTACCTAGGATTGAACTCACAGCCTCCTGATAGTGAGGTGAGATCTTCATCCCTAGGCCACCGCACCACTCAGTTATATTATAATTATAATATATTAATATTATATTAATAGTAATGCTCGGCTGCGAAAGCTGAAATTCAGAAAGAGCAAGAGAAAGAAGGGTAGATGCCTTTGAACTGCCAAAGGACAGAGTCAGAAAAGCTAAGGCTCAGATTGAGCTAAGACTTGCAACAAAGGCCAAAATAATTTTTAAAAGTTTCTTTCAATATCTAAGGAACAAGAAAAAAAGCCAAGAAAATGATCAATCCTCTAGTGGGGGAAGATGGCAAGGAGGTGATGGGTAGCAAGGAGAAAGTGGAACTGCTTAATTCATTCTTTGCATCAGTCTTCACAGAAAAGTAAAATATAGTCCAACCTATCAAAAGCAGCACCGTAGGAAACAGAACAGGAATACAAATCAAAGGCAAGCTGTTCCACTGGTTTACTGTTCTCAATGTCAGGAAATTTCTCCTTAGTTATAGGTTCCTTCTTTCCTTGATTATTTTGCAACCATGGCTTTTTGTCTTGCCTTCTGGTGCTTTGAAAAATAGGCTGACTCCCTCTTCTTTGTGGCAGCCCCTCATATATTGGAACACTGCTATCATGTCTCCCCTATTCCTTCTCTTGGAGTATCCCACTGCTTACTTCCCTCCGTGTAAATATAGTTCCATTAAGGACGACATGTTGAGTGCAGTTTGTCAGCCAATTATGAATCCATCTGGTAGTGATGCTTCTATCTCACATTTTTCTCACTTACCAAGAAGTAGGTTGTCGTCTACTTTGTCAAATGCCTTACTGAAATCCAAGTATACTGTGTCCACAGCATTTCACGGGTCCACTAAGTTAATCCCTTTGTTAAAGAATGAGATAAGATTTGTTTGACATGATCTGTTTTTGACAAACCCATGTTGGCTTCTAGTTATAACTTTGCTTGCTTCTAGGTGTTTGCAGATCTGTTGCTTGATTATCTTTTCCAGGATCTTCCCAGATATTGGTGTCAGGCTGATTGGTCTGTAGTTAACCTTTATGTGGGTTTTTTCTTCTTCTTAAAAACTTCCAGTGTTGGAGCATTCACGGTTTCTGGAGGCAAGTTCCACTGATTAATTGTTCTGTCAGGAAATCTCTGCTTAGTTCTAGGTTGCATCTCTCCTTGATTAGTTTCCATCCATTGCTTCTTGTCCTGCCCTCAGATGCTTTGGAGAATAGCTTGACTCCCTGTTCTTTGTGACAAGATATTGTCACAAAATATTGTGATATCTGAAATATTGGAAGACTGCTATCACGTCATCTTAGTCCTTCTTTTCATTAAACTAGACATACCCAATTCCAGCAACCGTTCAACCAGGAATCTGAAATTCTCTTGGCAGCACTAAACTTTTGGCCAGTTGTTTATTTCTAAAATCCTTTATTCCCTCATTGCATGTTGACCTTTTGTTGGAAGTATAGATGAAAACATCTCTTATGCTTCTAACTCCTTAACTTTCTTGCTGAGCTGCTCGTAGTCTCTTAATATTGTTTTCGAGTTCGAGTACGTTTCTCTATTCTTGCTCTGGGAAGAGGCCGGAGGGAATGCCCTCTACAAGCAGAGCAAAGTCTGCAAGAGAAATGAAGGGGAATACTTTGGCTAGCTCTTTCTGCTCTGTCTGAGCCTCATGGTCAATGAGATAACAGGAACAAGGAGCTGATTCTCCTGGAGCTGCATTGCCTTATGAAAAGGACTGCTGGGTGCTCCAGTGTTACTCTGATGCTTCCTTCACTGGAGCAACATGCAAGAGTAACTTCAATCAGGGTGCATGGGAGATACTTTAATTGCTGAAATCATTGGGATTTAATATGACTTTAGGCTGCACTCTAGTGTTCAAGAATAGAACATTATAGAAAATAATGTTGGTTTTCTCTAGGCGGCCAAAATCTCCTTCAAGAAGATGTGCTTGTGCTTATTTGTGTGACACACACGAGGAAAGGCTTTTTCTGCTTGGTGGAAAGAAGGTTTCATCAGCTCTGACAGAGCTCTTCTTTCTGAGCAGAACATTGAATCTGTCAGGAAGAGGAAAAGTTTAAAAGAGAAACTTCACATAAGGCTACACTTGCAAATCAGAAGCAAAAAGGACAATTGTGCCTTTTCAGACATGTGCAAGACATCCTTATCACTTCTCCCTCTTGACTGATAATTCTGTCCCAGCTGGCTTGGCCTTAAATGTTAAACACCTACACTGATATTGTTCAGAAATATCCTCATTTTTCCTTCTGCATTTGCATAATTATTGGATTGCTTTCTTTCCTCTGAACAAGTGAGCTATTTCCCCCCCCCTACTTTATAATGCACACACAAGCAGAGGATGTACTGTACTGTATATACATACATATGTATAAAACTACCTTCACACCCACACATTTTACCACGAGGAGGCAGCAATGTCTTTGTCATCTACCTCAGAGGGGGGGGGGAGAGAAACTTTTTAAAGAATTAAATTAGACAAGAGGTTGGGCCATGAGAGGTCCCCGTGGATTGCTTGTTGGCACAAAAAAGCAGGCCCAGTTATCTGCAGTAAATTTAGTAGCATTTTTGCAATTCTAGTAGTTGATTTGTGTAGGAGGCAAAGGCAATTATATAATGTTTTAGGTATAATATTTCATGCTCTTCATTACACTGGCTAGCACTTTCTCTCATAAGACTGGTTGAGGAATGACTAAAGTTCTATTTCTTGATTCACTAACCAAAATTATATTGGCACAGTAGTATCAAAACTATTGAACATAGAACTTAGAATAATAGAGTTGGAAGTGACCTTGGAGTTCTTCTAGTCCAAGCCTCTGCTCAAGTAGGAGACCCTATACCATTTCAGACAAATGTGCAGTCTCTTTTTGAAAGCCTCCAGTGATGGAGCACCCACAACTTCTGAAGGCAAGCTATTCCATTGGTTGATTGCTGTCACCATTAGGAATTTTCTCCTTAGTTCTAGGTTGTTTCTCTCCTTGATTAGTTTTCATCCATTGTTTCTTGTCTTGCATTTTGGGGCTTTGGAAAATAGTTTTCTTGCTTTTTATGTGTTGAAAGAAACTTTTAAAAAATATTTTTGACATTTGTTGCAAGTCTTACTTTGCTCAAAGTCTTAGCTTTCCTAATTTTATCTTTGCAGATTTGGGCTATTTGTTGGTATTCTGCTTTTCCATTTTTTGTACTTATTCTTTTTCTCTCTCTCGGTTGGTCTTCTTTGTGCAACCATGCTGGTTTTTTCTTGGTTTTCTTGGTTTTCTTGTTAAGTGGTATTGAATGGACTGGGCTTTTATAATCATGGGTTGTTTAAATTTGGTTTTAATGCTCTTTTTAGCGTTGTTTTTAACTATGTTGTTCTATATCAGGGGTGTCAAACTCACATCGTCACGGTGGCGTCACATGACGTATCGGGACTTTTCCCCCATTGGCTAAACTGGATGGGGGCGTGGCCAGCATGTGACGCATCTGGCCCGCGGGCTGGGAGTTTGACAGACCTGTTCTATATGATTATATGGTTTTATTTTTAAACTGCCCAGAGTCATGCAGATGAGATGAACAGTGCAGAAATTTGATAAATAAATAAAAAGTTACTGTCTTTTTTCCCATTTTCACTTAAGTGTTTGAATGTCTTTATTTTGTGTAGATTGCATTAGGACACCTCCTGCACATTTTTATTTGCAAGGAAGTCCTGAATAAATATAACAGCTCAGATCCATGCAACCTGCAAGTAAGATGGGGAGGGCATCATGAGTGATGGGCAACAGAGTGATCAATGCCTGGAATTCACTACCTGACTCTGTGGTTTCTTCCCCAAACCCAAAAAACTTTAACCTTAGACTGTCTACTGTCGACCTCACCCCATTCCTAAGAGGTCTGTAAGGGGCGTGCATAAGCGCACCAGCGTGCCTACCGTCCCTGTCCTACTATCCTATTGTCCTCATCTATCTGTATTCACTTTGATTATGTTTATGTTTATACCTATACCTGCTATCTTGTACATGTTTGACAAACAAATAAAATAAAATAAATTAATGTTGGTGGAGAAAATGGTAACCCTTTCCCAGGGACAGGGCAAGAAATAGGAATCTCAGCTCAAGCATTATGTTGTCTCTCAAAAACTGGCAGGGTCCCACATACCAACTATGAGTGGCCCAAAGTCCAAAGGGGGTGAAACATGACTTTGACCTTTGTTCTTAAAAGAATGGACTATTTAGTTCCTTTGGGATGGGATGGAAACAATTGTGAATATTACATAAAGGCAGAAACACTGGAATAACCATATGGTCATTCCTATTGGCAAAGTCTTCTTCGAGTGATACTTGACCATGTGGTTTTTGTGAAAGCAAAAAGACAGACATGATTTGCCTTTTCCTTCTCCTGGGATATTTTCTTGACTTTCCAGTCTAATCTACTGTTCTGGGATATTCTGGTGGTCTTCTATCGATGTTTTGATCCTGCTTATGAGCATGATCACATTTCAACGATCCATTGCAACAATGCAAAGGATTTTCCACTCACATTTGTTCGGCCTGCTGTTGTCAAGTCCATCTTTCTCTTTTCTTTTTTTTTAATTTTATTTTGCAGCCAGAAAAACAGAACTGTTTTTTTGCTTTTAGTGTCCTTCTCCAGAATTACCTGCTGATATCCAGCCAAAGAATCATCACACACCAAAACTACATTGAGAGAGAAAAAAATTTTCATGAATCTTTTAAACATTTTTTCTTCTCAAGCCCTCCATAAAGAAATGGAGGATAAAAATTATAGCCAGGCTTTTTCCTTGCCCATTGATAAATGTTTCCTTTCCTATTGGTCCCTTTGAGGGATTTCTACCTTTCTCCCAACCCACAATTTGCTTACGTGTTAAAACCTTTAAAAAAAACAACAAATCCGAGGCACCATCTAGTTAACTTTGCCTGATCTTGGGAGCTAAGCAGAATTGGCCATGCATAATATTTGGATGGGGGAATCATTAGGAAGTCTCAAGACTATTAGCTGGTCTGGGAATTGAAAAACTACCACCCATCTGTCAAGAAGGCTGCATGATTGAATTGTCTAAAAAGACATTCAGAAGCAGATCAATGGAGCTGCCCAAGCAGAGCCCACAACTGTTAACTGGCATTAGCGGCATTAGAGCAGGGAGACTCAAAGAAGTCAAGATGGTGGCTGTGATTATCTGGGCTCATTTGACATCCCACCCCATCCCCCAACTCCATAGACAGTTGCAGGGACAGTTTCCTTAAATCACAACGGGACCTAATAAGGCTACACCTGAACAAAGTTTTCTTGCTTGCAAAGAGACAGAAGGCCAAATGCAGAGGAAGCATAGGGTGCAAACACTTGTGGTCCTCTCCCCACTTATTCACACATACATACACCCCTACACACAGATTCCATTTTATGCCACTGTGATCATTGGGGATTATGTCTGCAAGACTGTCTAACTAATTTTTGAAAATGTGAGAATCCATCAGAAGTCCTGTACATCAGGACTCAATGATTATCTTTAGCAGTTCTCGTCAGATTGGTGTTATTACAATGAGCAAACTCCATGGAACCATTTTAAAATAACTGATGATTTAGTGCATGGGTGTCAAACTCGCTGCATCACGTTGCCGTCATGTGACATTTCATGATGTTTTTACAATTCGCGGAGCTGGGGTGGACGTGGCCTCCGCATGATGCATCCGGCCCATGGGCCGCCAGTTGACACCCCTGATTTAGTGTGATCTATGAATCCAGCTGTGGTCTATAAAAATATTGTCATATGACATAGATAGTTAAATATCCAGAAATGTAATAATTAGTATCGGTATTATCTTTTCAGGGACTCGGGACCTTGTTTTTTTCCCCGAATTAAAATTGGTGTATAAAAATGTTCGATTTTCAACATTTTATATTTATATTTATACCGGTTTATCAAAACATGTTGAATTATAAACTTCTATATTTTTCTTTTTTACATAACCATCTACATCACCTTTAACTGAGTAATGAAAGAAAAAATAGCTAATTGCCCACAGGAGGCTATTGAAGCTTTAATATTTCATTTCTGAAACATCAGTCAACAAAAACTTAATTTAGGCAAATCTTTCAAATTATTTATGGACAGTTGGACAATTTATGTGGCCATTTTATGTCATCTGTTTTCTTTCTTTTCCACTTCCTGAAATTGAACTCTCCATTCAGTTAAGTGCTTTGCAGAAGACAAATGTGTCCATTGGGCTTGGTACTTGTCTTTGAAAGTTTAAAAATCCTTGGCCTTTTTTCCCCCCAACCCTTAAATCACAGTCATATATCTTTATATCTTGGAGTGGTGTCTTAACATCTTATTAAGAATGGAATTACTTGAAACTTCTTTGAGAGTCTCGCCACATATATCTCCAAAGAGTGTGGGAGCGGTGGAAACATTTAGTAAAGCAAGCAGCAGGAAGACTAGTACTAACTCATTTCACATGTTTCTTGTCCGCATTTGTTATATTCCTTGAGAACAATTGAGGGGAAAAAGAACTGAAATGCAGTAGAAACTTGAGACAGAAATCTATTTTGTAAAGCAATTTTTTATTATTATTTGCACATGTCCGTTATTATCTGTATGTCTTGCCCCATAGGAACCCCAGAAATTTAGGTCTGGTGCTAAAATATTACTACTTTATTACCAGGAACAATTGAATTCTCTGTGGGTGAGCTCTATTGAATTGTGCAAGTAGTCCTATCGGTCCTTCTTTCATTTTGCAATGAAAAGTGGGTTTTGGGTTGCTTTTTGGCCACTGATAGTCCTACTGAAATTAAGCGTCAAGTGTCAATTTAGAAGAGAGGGTCTAAACTCCATCAGATTGCAAAATGGAAAATAATGGACATCCAGAACTTAATGAACATTGATGAACATTCCAATCTGGATTGAATCACAGAGAATAGATTGGACCAGGGAATAAATCTCTTGCAGCAGAAACCAGAAAAGGCCTCTCAAGGATTAGAAAATGTGGGTCAGAAAGATGAAATGGCTGTCTTGTCATCTGCTGACCTAAGATTCCATACCCAAATCCTACAGGTTCTTGGGTATTCCAAAATAAATGTTTATTAAAGAAAGCTCTCTTCTTAAGCTAGCCAGGATAGTCTTGGGACAGATTGTGAAGTATCCCATGTTACTGGGTTGGAAGATGGTGTTATATAACTGCTGATATCCTTCTTGGCTTCCATAGAGTTTAGATGAATGTACTCTGCAAGTATGGAGGAACTAATTAAGAATAATTTTACTCAGAAGGTTAAGCAATTAAACTGGTCTCCTTATAACCTCCATTGGCATATCTGTCAAAACTTTGGTTGGCTTGAATCCGCTACAATATCTTCTAAAAATAATGCTAACTCCTTTGGTTTTTGAGTAGCTAAAGTTAAGAAAAAGGGATAATAGACAACTGGAGCCTCCTTATTTAGTTAGTTAATTTTATTTCTGTGGCTTCCCAGTCGTACACAATTCTGGGCAACTTCCTAGGTCATGTTTTCCAACCTTTGACAACTTTAAAATATCTGGACTTCAACTTCCAGAATTTCCCAGCCAGCATAAGTACAAACTTATTATCTGTCTCTCCCCCCCCCCCCGCAAACAAAAGCTCTGACTTTTCTGTTGATGGTAATCAAAGTATCTAAGACCAAAACAATACAATTAATAAAAATGCTGAACTAATACACAAACTGTGAATCTCATAATGATCTTGCAGTACAAAGTTTGAAGAGTGAAAGCCTCTGAGAATGTAGGCATTGCAACTTTCAAACTTCTCTTCGCTTTTCATGTTGTAGTTAGTGTTTAACATCATTCTACTTAATAGAACATAGTTAAAATACTAAATTGTATTTGTCTGAGAAAGTCTAGCCATCCATGGGGTTTGTTTGTTTCAAGTTCTCTAAGTAAAAAGAAAGGCTTCATAGCACTACAATCCAACATATGTCTATTCAGAATAATCTCACTGAGCTTAGTGAGGGTTATTTAACTGCTTAAGTAGGTACATTATTGCAGGCTATATACAACTGTCAGTCTTTTGTCCACACACTTCAAATCCACTTACTCTCAAGTAATCTTGTAGGCTTCCTACAGTCTTTGAGACATCCTCATGCAGAACAGTGTTTTAAGTGAATGGTTCCTATTCCTTGATGCAGATCAATATATTTAGCAATGTCCAACATTTGGGATTTTCAATATTTAGCCCAGTGACTGATATTGCCCAGTCAAGGAATCTAGTATGGCTACTTCAAGATTTTTTTTAAAAAAATACTGAAGTAAGCAAGTAGTATTTAAAGGATTCAGCTTTGATTGCTTGCTTATGTATTAGACAAAAAAACATGTAAGATAGTTAGTTTATTTTTTTTTAAGTGCTAAAGCTTTGATCGGTGTAGATAATGGGTGAGGTAGTTGCCGTCCAAAATGAATGAATACAAATAAAATATTGTTTTGTTTGAAGCTGCTGCAGAGCTTTATAGATCTATCTTGAAAGAAACTTTTTTAAAAAAGTAATTAGTAAATGCTAGGATTCTTTTCCCTCAAAATCCTTAAAAATAAGGAAAATATCATGCCACAATCAATTTCTATATTTGATGAATCTCCAGAGAAATGTATGGGAAGCTTATTTTAATACTTTCATCATCCCTGAGGATTTAATACTAGTCTAACTTTCCAATAACTAGCAGATTAAGTGTTTCAGTTCCCTAGTTCTGGCTTAGAGCCTTTAGAAGATTTCTTCTTCCTTGAACTAAAAGTATCAAGAACAACTTGTACTAAAATACATAAGGTAAAATTTAAAAAGTGAAAGGAACGAATTTTAGAAACGAGCAAGGAATTGGGGGGAAAAAAGGGATGTAGTAACATAAAGAGAAACACACACATAAAGGCAGAGGGAACTAAGCCCTTCACAATAGGAGCTGACTGAAATAACCACGGTTTCTTCTTTGAGTCATGAGAATAGCTATTTTCTTCCTTAAAAGCTTAAAGAGCTATTAAGATGGGCAAATCACTGGTAAAACAGCTGGAAATGTAAATAGCAATTTCAACAGTTCATTGCTTCTGAATCCAAATGTGGAATGCACAGATCTACTTCAAAAAAGCCCCTCTGGTTTTATTATACTGAGTGGGGGGACCCTTTTCTCAGTGGACCTGAATGGAGACGGTGTATTTTATTTAGCAAATCCACTTTTTTTTTTTTTTTTTTTTTTTTTTTTTTATTCCAAATTTTTTTTTTCTTTTTTTTTTTTTTTTTTTTTTTTTTTTTTTTGCAAATGAGCAGACGGATCTCTAATTTTCACGCCATTCTCCCTTAGAGACCTCCTTCAATTGCACCATTCTTTCATTATCTGGAACTAATGAAGTGCTCTGCAGCCTTTAGCTCTGTAAAGAACCTATTGCTCCAGGAATACTGTGCTTAAATAAAACATGTTTCGTTGGCCAACTTCAAAACAACGTTCTTATAAAGGAAAAGGAAAAGAGAGAGACAAGGGAGCAATGACATGGAGAAGAGAGGCAAAATTGCTAGACGCAAATAAAGGGATGACAGTGAATGCTATGTATAATAGCACATATTGAAAAGCAGAAATACTTAGCAAAAAGAAATGTTGGCTCTCTCTTTGAAAATTAAAACGTCTCATAAATATCCAGTTTGTAAAAACAGAGTGGGGAGATGGATTAGTGGGTGGTGTAACTAATAGTTAAATAATGTAATTGGAAACTGAACCAAGCTCCAATATTATTTATGTACAGCTGGCTGGCAAGTTTATAGTAACTGCAGTATCTATTGTTTTACATACTTTGAGGCATTTCATATTAATAATACTTGATTTCATGAGTGATTGTTTTATTCCTGGTTAACCTTTTCTTCTCCAATTTCTCACAGATTACAACTCTGTGTTAATATATCATATTGAATTTGGTGGAATCACAGCATTTTAGTATTGTCAGCCGGAGTGATTGATGGAATAGAAGCATTTTAACATTTGTCACACTGAGACCTGGCTATTTTTCTTCTTTTTTACCAGAAGTGTCGTAGCGATCCCCCTCTTTCCATTGCCTACAAATCTAAAATTGATTTTTTTAATTAGTCACAATATATTTTCTTCTCCAGAACCTTGAAGATCTCTGCACTAGATAAATAATATTCCTGCGTGATCTATAAAACTTTTCAAATTTTAAATTATAATTCACATGATAAAATTCTTATGTAAAACAAGCCCACTGGTGAGAAACAATAAATAAAAGCTGGAACAATGGAGAGAAAGAGAAATGTCTGCTTTTCATTTTTTATTAGCTTTCATGTTCTCTTGGGCTGCTTATATTTCTTTTATTTAGTCCTCCATTTTAATTTGTAGCACATTGTGTCTTGGCTTTAGCAACTGAAATCACATTTATCATCTTGATTATGCAGAGCTGGTAACAAGATGTCTGTTTGGCTAAGTCCCAGTAAAAACTAGAAGAAACTATAATGTCTGCCTTTGTAAAACAATTGATATTTTTGGAACCAGCTGTAACTGTGTTATTTTCAGCAAAATAATTTTTTTAGCATACCATTTATTTTGGAAAAAAAATCCCTACATTCTGTCAAATTTACTGCTGTAAACAAAGATAAAAATATCTCTGAAAGACAAGCGTGTTTCAAGAGATGCAAGTTCTGAAATTTCAAGAATTTCCTTTGTTAAGAATATAGTTCGGCCTTAATTAGCAGCTACTGTATTTTAATAATTACCATCTCTCTCTTGAACAATGCCAGATACAAAAAATCAAGAAAATGTGGAAAAGGCCTTGCTGTTACATTTATGTTACACCCACAAACATGCATATATGAACTCATTTTGATGCTGTGATCTGTTTTGAACATCCAAGAATTCAATCTGATTTCTTGTAGCTCGAATTCTCTTTCTAGCAAAAACAGCACACGTGACACTTGAAGAAACTCTAACTTGACTCTGATGCAGACTTTTTAGATGTACAGTTTTCATTCCTGGAAGAAAAAAGGAAATTAGGAATTAAATCTCTCAAACCATTACAACTTTTAGGGGTGGAAATACCATAAGTGGCTCAAGGAACCATAACTGATTAGAATTAGATTGATCTGAAGGTGCAGAATATTTCATGCTTTAAGGTAGAAATGTACAACTTCCATTGGTTCTAAGATTACACCAGGATTTCTCCAGACCTCATGGATGTATTTCTAAACTGGATGGGATGAAGGCCCACCAGAGGGAGTTCGGGAATTTTAAGGCTGAATTGGGTTACCTACAAACTCAATGCTGTCTTTTTGCTCTTTAAAGACCTCTCAAATCCCCAAACAATGCAAAAAAGGGGGAGAGACTAAATGTTTGCCTTTACACACTCTGTGGGCTTATTGGAGGTGGGGGTGGTACAAAAAGAGTGGTGATGTCCTGAGCTTGCATTTTTGAGCTACGTTTGCCTTTCTTAAATATAGGCTTCCTTATAAAACTACAGCAGGGAAATCAAAGCATAAACTTTCTGTTCATGTGGATCTTCTTCTTCTTCTTCTTCTTCTTCTTCTTCTTCTTCTTCTTCTTCTTCATTTTAGCCATTGTCTATCCACTGCAGGAGGAAGGCCTCTTCCGCATGTTTCCAACCTATATGGTCCTGAGCTTTCTTTTGCCAATTGGGCCCACAATACTTGCTGATGTCGTCAATCCATCTTGTTTTAGGTCTCCTTCGTGGATGCTTTTTATCAAGCGGAATCCATTTTATGACTGCCTTGGTCCACTTGCCATCAGTTCTTCTTCCTATGTAACCAGCCCATTTCCATTTCAATTCTTTTACTCTCTTGATGATATCATATGCAGTACTTTTGTTTGTTCTCTAATCCATGTGCAGGTCTTTCTATCTTGTCCTGTGATGCCGAGCATGTACCTTTCCATGGCTCTTTGCACCACTCATAGTTTTTGCATCGATTGTGAGGATAGTGTCCATGTTTCTCTGGCTGGCATATGTTAGAGCAGGTAGCCCACACTGATCGAAAATGTTTCTCTTCAGGCGTAGCGGGAAGTTGTTCTTGAAAATTATGCTTAGTTTGCTGAATGCATGCCAATAACTTTTAACACGCCACTCGGTTTTCTTTATTATATCACCTTCCATTGAAATCCGTTGGCCAAGGTATACATAGTGGTTTACTACATCTAGTTCTTCTCCAGATATAAAAATTTCTCTTTCTTTGGTGAATTTATTAAATATAACCTGCCTCTTTTTCAGGTTTATTTTTAAGCCAAATGGTTCTCCTGCTTTGTGCAGCTCTTGCACCGTGTTTCCCTGAAAATAAGACCCTGTCTTATATTTTTTTGAACCCTGAAATAAGTGCTTGGCCTAATTGACATGCACTCAAAAGCCCAATTGGGCTTATTATCAGGGGATGTCTTATTTTGGAGGAAACAGGGTATGTGTCATTGTAGTTCTTCTGGGTCTAATTGACAAAAATGCTGTCAATTTGTGACTTCTTAGCTTTTAATGGAGTGATGAGATGGACAAGGCTTTTAACATGATCGTTCCCAATTCCTTTGCATGCCATCTACAGTCTAACCAGGAATAAATAGTTCAACAAGGAATGATAAACTGAAAACCAGAGCATCCTTGAGTAATCGCTCAGCAGACTGGGTGCTGGGGTAATTCTCACAGCTGGCAATGATTTGGAAAATTACTATATTTGTGGTGAACCCAAACTACAATGAATATAATTCCTGTAAATTCCTTTAATTGTCATAGAGATGGAATGTTATAGCCAGTTTTGACTATTATGTTTCAAAAAGAGCGGTGACAAAATGGAATAACTTCAAAGAACGGCTATCAAGGTGATAAAGGATTATCATTTGGGGCATATATTGCCACTAAGAGTATTTGCTTGTAGTTGATTGTTGCTTTCACCATTAAGATTCTTCCTTCCTCATCGGCAAATATTTGTTTAGATTCTATTGTCTTTTTAATGTACACTGCTACTCCTCTCTTACTTTGATGTGTCAATGCAGAATATAATTCTCCCAACTTTGAATGTTCCAAAAGTTTTTTGTGTTGTTTTCTCATATGAACTGATGACAAATGATAAATGATAATCAAGAAGATTTTTATGGAAAATTACACAGGAAAATAATAGAATTTGAATATAAAAATATATGTATGATAGGTGATTTTAATGCAATAATAGAAGCAGATTTGGACTATAAAACTACAAAGACAAATAAGAAGCTCAGGAAAACTCTTCCAAAAACTTTCTTCACAATGGTGGAGGAATTAAGCATTCAAGATGCTTGGAGAGAAAGATATCCAAAGAGGAAACAATACACATTCTATTCAAATAGACATGTCATGGTCTAGAATAGACATGATGTGGATGTCAACTGATTTATTAGCTAATATACAAGACATAAATATTGAAGCAAGCACCTGGGTAGACCATAATCCGATTGCAGTTACATGGAAGTGACAAAAAAAGAGATTAAGATGGACATTAAATCAAACAATACTAAATGAAAAGGAGTTTCAACAAATTATGGAGAAAGAACTGGTTTTCTTTAAAGAAAATAAAAAAGAAGATACTTCATTACAAAATGTGTGGGACACAGCCAAAGCATATATCCGAGGACTGACAATGACTTATTTGGGAAAAAGGAACAGAAAGAAGAGACAAACTCAAAAAAAATTGGAAGAGGAGTATAAGAAATTAGAGATGGAATTACAGAAAGATACACGAAATAAGAGGATTAAAAATCAAATGGACTTGAAAAAACATTAATTGAATTTAATTGAAAAAGAAGACTTGGCTCTTAAAATAAAGACATCTAAACAATTTTTTTTTGAAAACGCAAATAAACCAGGAAGATGGTTGGCATATAAAATGAAAAAGGAGAAAGAAAAAAAGTTAATTAATCAAGTAATGGATGAGGAAGGAACTGTATGTTATCGGAATGAGGAAAAGAAAAAAATTGTTCAGAATTACTATGAGAAACTGTATCAGCAAGAGAAAGTTGAAGGAGAAAAGATAAAACAATATTTAGAAAAAGCTGGATTACCCAAAATACCAGAAGAATTTAAAAAGGCGTTAGAGGAGAGAATAACGATGATGGAACTAACAGAGGGAATTAAAAAACAAAAGAATGGTAAAGAGCCGAGGTGGCGCAGTGGTTAGAGTGCAGCACTGCAGGCTACTTCAGCTGACTGCTAGTTGCAGTTCAGCGGCAGTTCGGTGGTTCAAATCTCACCGGCTCAAGGTTGACTCAGTCTTCCATCCTTCTGAGGTGGGTAAAATGAGGACCCAGATTGTTGGGGGCAATATGCTGACTCTGTGAACCGCTTAGAGAGGGCTGAAAAGCACTATGAAGCGGTATATAAGTCTAACTGCTATTGCTATTGCTGTTGCTAAAACACCGGGTCCAGATGGATTACCAGCAGAGTTTTACAAAACATTTCAGGACATTATAGGCAATACAATGCTGGAAGTATTTAATGAATTTATGGTAGAAGCGAAGATACCAAATTCATGGATGGAGGCATATATCACTCTCATACCGAAAGAAGAGACAGATCTGCAAAACATAAAAAACTATAGACCGATTTCTTTGTTAAATGCGGATTATAAGATATTTGCATCAATAATGGCTGAAAGACTAAAGAGACTGTTAAATGAATTTATACATACAGATCAAAATGGTTTCTTACCTAAGAGACAGATCAAAGACAATATGAGAATAATTTTGAATACTTTGGAATATTATGAAGCACATCCAGAAAAACAAATGGCATTGATGTTCCTTAATGCACAGAAGGCGTTTGACAACGTGAACTGGCAATTTATGATAACACAATTACAAACTATGGACTTTGGGGGGAGGTTTGTAAATATGATTAAAACAATTTATCATAAACAATCAGCAAAAGTGATACGACAGAGAAGGTAAATATTATGAAAGGTACAAGACAGGGATGTCCTCTATCCCCATTATTATTTGTTTTGACACTAGAGGTATTAAACATAAATATAAGACAAAATGAAGAGATAAAAGGTATGAGAATTAAGAAAGAAGAATACAAGTTACAGGCATTTGCAGATGACTTGGTGTTTATTTTAGAGGAGCCACAAGAAACAGGGCCAAAATTAATAAAGACAAAATGAAAATATTGATGAAAAACATCACAGAGAAGCAGAAAAGGGAGCTTATGGAAAAATTAGATCCAGATTACCAAAAAGGTAAGATATTTAGGAATTTATTTAACAGCAAGATGTATAACAATTAAGGAAGATAATTATTATAAACTGAAAAGACAAATTGAGATAGACTTGGAGAGATGGAAGAATTTACAACTATCATTAATGGGAAGAATAGCTATAATTAAGATGAATATATTACCGAGATTGTTGTTTTTATTTCAAATGATACCGATAAAATTAGAGAAAAAATATTTCGAAAATATTAATAAAATAATAATGAAATTTATATGGCAAGGGAAAAAAGCAAGAATTAATATAAAAATGTTACAAGAGGCAAGAATTAGAGGAGGGTTTGGACTTCCAAACTGGGAACGATATTACCAGGCAGCAGCATTATCATGGATGAAAGAATGGATTGTGTTATGTTCTAACTGTTTCAACTGTGTTGCATGGTTCCAACCAGGTCCAGCGTTTGAGCGGGAAAAAGCTCAAACGCTATTGGCTGGTCTGTCTGACAGCTCCCTATAAAAGGGCAAGCTGTCAGACTGCTCTTTGCTGGTTGCTTACACAAGAGCTGAAATAAAGAGCTGCTTTGGAAGTCTGTCTCCTGTCATCTCTACCCACTATCTAACAGTGGCGACGAGGGCTTGGGCCAGGAGAACTGTGACTAGCTTCTTCAGCACTTTCAACCAGCCAGGCAGACATCTGCCTGCCTCCTTCTGCCGCTATGTCCACCTTACACCCGCCGGAGCCTTTCGACCCGACCAGGGAGAAATGGGACTCCTACATGCGGCGATTCG